>OZ014482.1:15663595-15986469 GCA_963965965.1 Trididemnum nubilum | reverse complement strand
ACAAATTATGCGCGTTTTCAGCCCAAACATTTCGTTATAATATAGGCTCTGCAACAAATATTCATCTGGTTGCAATGCCAATACTAAAATTACGTATTGGCCATGTAACGTTGTTGTAATTGTTAATCCGTTTACTGTTTTCATGTATGGCCACGCTAATTCTCGAACAACGTACCGGAGTCCGGTGCTTACTTGAATTCCAAAGCCAAATATTTTAACTTGGACTCTTGCTGTTCGAGACAAATAATCCAGTCAAGTATGAAAGCACAATGTATCGGTACGGCATACTAAATCGTTAAAAGAACGAAGTTCCTGCAATAAAAGGATTGCACTTTTCATGTAAATAATTCGGTCATGAGACTGAAAGAATCAACAACTTTCCACGTCAATATCAGAATAATCTTCGTTTTCGTAGTCATTTTGATTCAAGGAAGATGTAATGCTTTCATTTTCAATAGATGGATTTTGCTTCTCCGTCCATTTTTTCACCTTCAAAACGAAATTATACTCAACGGATATCGGGGTTATTGAGTTTAGATCCACTTTAATAAAATTTAAACAAATTGTAACTAATGTAAAGGTATTAATTTAGATTTATGTAAGCCTTTTAAAATTTTTATTAAATGGAATCACTCCTAGACTAACGTTAAAACTTATATAACAAATTTGAAATTGTAAAGGAGCATACAGAAAAAATAATCTAACGTTAAATATTTCTTCATATTTTTTATTAATTATCATAGCATTTTGAAAAATTTATACAAAGAAAAATAGCAACTAAATAAGCAGAAAACGAAATCACTTTTGTAGACTCTTACACTGTATTACCGTTTTAATATCGTTTTTCATTTCTTCCAAATCACGTTTTTGCTTTGCTCTTCGATTTTGAAACCATGTGATTACCTAAATAGTTGTAGCACACACACTTCGTTTTTATCAAAGGTATTGTACGTACTAATCGTTCATTTTAAAACAAAAACTGTTCAGCAAGCATTAGCATTTTGCAAGAAGCAAAAATTTTCAAATTATTTCTTTAAATGCTGTTACTCATTTTCAAGCTACACAAAAAAATTTTAGAAATGAAAAAATCTCAAAAAAAATTACTAAGAACTTTTATGCATAGCAAATCCAAATACAGTAAATCACACTTTCGAATAACTCTTGATAAATTCTCGTTATTCTTTTACATACTCATGTGATACATATATTGTCAACGCTAATCAGCCCTACAAGATTTAATCCAGTTAATTTTCAGCAATTAATTTTACAAAATATCCTGAGGTTTAAAAGGCTATAATGTGCTATTACTAGAAATTAATACCCAGATTTATAGGAACAGTATTTGCCCAAAGTTTTATTTACTTGTGGCGGTGACAATCCCAAAATGTTGGCAATCTGATCTCGATCTGTTGGAGTAAGATATTTGTGACAATTAAACCGCTGTTCCAAAACCGAGAGCTGGAAGTTCGTGAAGGCTGTCCGACATTTTCTGCGTTTTACTTTCGCTTCGCGTCCAGCAACAATTGCTTGCATGATATTTTGCTCTGAAATAAACAAAAACATCATTAGTTCATTTAAAATTTCATACAAGTAATTACGAGGTTAAACGAATTTAACGTAAAAAAAATATACCTGCATTCTGAGCAAGCCTTGTTTAAAATTAAAGGACCTTAAATTTTGATCGTGTGGACTGAATCGCTGCACCAATAAAATGTCTTACTGTAACTGGCTGCAAAAAGAACTTATCTCAACAAAACTTTATTTAAAAATAATTTCGAGATCATAGTAATGGAACGCAGTACACGTACTTTCTTCCATGTTTTGAAACGTCGAGCATGTCAGTTTTTCCAACGCCGACAATGGTGAATCGGATTCAGGGCTTTTCTTTAATTTTTTCCGATCATTGTCGAGATCGCAGCCGCTTTGAACCGGCGAATCGGGTGATCGACAGTCGCCATTTATACAATTACTTGAATGGTTTGCTGTTGGAGAATCAATGCAACTTTGAGATGATGATGAAAAATGGGATAACTTTCTTTTTCGGATTACGTTTGGGAATGGGACTCGGGAGGAATTTTGTTTTGGGACTGGGGTGTTAGGTTGTTGCAAAGATGGTTTCTAGTGGTTACTGGGTGTAAGATTAAATTAGGATATTTCATACGACACGGAGACATCCATAAGTGATGCAATGAAGACGCCACCGATAGTTTCTGAAAACTGTCAAACCACTGTTGGTAAAGGTTTTGGTTTGCGGATGAAGAAAAATTAAAGAAAATTTGGGGGTGCACGGAAAAGGGAATTTGGGAATTCGAAGGTAGAGGAATGGATTTAAAATTTATTCTTCTTCTGTTGGAATTTGAAAGTATATCGTCAATCGAAAACGGAGTCCTTTGTTGTACAGTCGGGCATGTTACTGATGAGAGGTTTTGATCCTGCTGATTCAATGGTTTTCTTGGCGAACTAATAGTCATCATAATTTTGATATTATCACAAAAAAACATCAAATCAATTCTACACAATTACAGTTTTCCCAAAGCACTACCGATAGTAATTCAGTAATGAACATTTAAACACCATATAGTAAGTAAATTCACATCTGCCCAGATTCTAGAATGGGGCTTAGATCAAATCTTGGAACGTCAGATACTCTCTGTAAGAAGCTATGTTTCAATGTGCACCAAGGTTGAGATACCTGATGAGTGTCTGATTTCATTAAGTCGTATTTTTGAGTGAAAATCTATAGTAGTTTATAGCAAAAATAGGTAACTTTTTAATATTTTGCAAGTTTGAAGCTTTTGTCGATTTAATACTTTGTAAAGCTATTCTGTTTTGATCGGAAAAGAAATAGTTGACCGCCGTATAACTTACGAGTATCATATAAAATAAAGTAGTTGATGATAATTTATGGGTGCGAACTCTACATATATATCAATGCGCAGTTTTCCTTAGCTTAATAAGGTTTGGTCACAGTTATAGCTAAAAATTAATATTAACAAATATCTACAAAATAATGCCCCCAACAAGCTGTTACGTTTTTAGTCTCTTCAGTGGAGTCTTCAGTAAATCTCACACTTTAATCCGTAAGCAAAATATTTGATTAAAGTTTCATTTTAATTTTTCTAACTTATCTTGAAATTTTGTGATCAACAAACGATTGCATAAAACTCTTTTGGACGTTTAGGTTTATTTATGCTTTCAAATCATCGTTGTTAATTAGGCCTACAACAAAGTTATAGACATTGCAGAATTCCAGTTTAATTAAATGCTTGAACATTTACAGTACAGTGAATTACTACGCACAAAATCAAAACACCTTTCACTTAATTACTGTTCTTGTTTTTTGCTGTACTTAGCTTGCTTATTTGCTTTTGTTTGGTAAAAATGTTTTGTAAATATGAACTCGTGACGTTTGACTTTGATGACTGAATAGTCTTTTCGCTGTATTAATAAATTGAATTGAATTGCTGTATTGTAATACTTTTACGAATGGCTCAAATAATTTTTGATTTTAACGCTTTATGAATACTAATCGGACTCACAAGATCAGCATATTAGTTCGAAATGTCTTGAGTTTATATATCTCCGCGCGCCAATTCTGCTGCTAACCTGCTCAAGCGCACTCAAAAATTTTTTTCGCATTTCCAAAGTTGTTTTTCTTCTACTGACGCGCACTGGAGATGAAATGTTATCACAGATTGTGATGTTTACAAAGAGATTACTGAAAGTGATTGATCATCTACAGAATAGAAAAAGAGGCGTTACGATTTGCATAGATTCAAATTCAACAAGAACGTAATTCCTTATACGAGCAATCTATTAAAACGTGCCCTTAGTTGTTTTTAATAAATTAAGTATCAATCTATCCATTTGGCAACTTTATAACTTTTTTCCTCTTGATATTCGGCTGCAATTACTTGATAGTTTCAAATCATTAGATTAACGAAGCAAAAGCAGTAAAAATATTATAGTGTTGAAGTTTTTTTCACTCAACTATAAAATGTGCTTTTGATTGCTGTTCTGATTTCTGCAGGCTCAAACAAACATGACTTTATTGTACGTACATTTGGCTACAGGTGGTAACTCTTTCGTTGACGCATAGTTTCTATCAGTTCACGATACAGTGCACAACGTACACGTTTCGTCTTTCTCTCAAACCAGCAAAAAACAAAATGAATTTTGCGTTTGCTGCAAGTCTCACATAAACTAAATGTCCCGTATATAATACCATCCTGCCAACTCCAACCCTCGTAGTTAAAAGACAACGAGTTCAAAACCACAACGGAATATTTTGATTCGTACAAATCTGAATTACGTTGCAGTTGTAATTAGTTTTTTTGACCAAACACGGGACCAAACCTCTCCACGAAACCGCAAATTCACGATCTCTAAATATGGATCATTACCTCCGTTTTCAGCATTCCAAAATTTGCAGCGAAGACTATTGCTCCAAATTTAATTCAATAAATATTCGATCACGCGTATTTACGCTGCAAAAATACGCTTATCATTTGACCGCATCCATTTTGCCTTTTTTTGCATTTACATTGAAAAAGATATCATGCGTATTTTCGTTTAAAAATACGCGTGATTGGTAAAAGCCGCTTTAAATGGAGTAATTTTATTTTCTCTTTCGTAGAAAGAGAAAGAAAATCTATTGAAAAACGAGCGTAATGTTATTTTCGGTACTTAAATCAAAGCAACTTTCTCCTGTATGTAGTTTGGGTACAAATAGCATTATTCTCAAATTATAGCACAAAAAAGTAAAATAGCGTCCTGGGAATATATTTCCCATCACAAAAATAAAATAACCAAAAAAAACTTATACCAGGGATATACTTCAACGTATATCCCTGCTTATACCATACATATAATTCACTATTTTTTAAGTTTTAGCGCCTTGGTTTTGATCACTATAACTGCTTGGACAGAGGCGACTCTGCCAAGTTTTGAAGAAATTTTGAAGTCGTCAGCCACCTTTTAAGCCCGAAACACTGTTACGAGTACTTCCGAATTAGCAATTAATTATTTTCTTTGAGCTCGTAGTAAGCTACTGGTTATGTTAAACGTCCACAAAACGCACCAAAATTTTGTCTTGATTGATACAAATTGAAGAGCTATAACTCATCATTACGTTAGAAACACCTGTTCCAGACACTTTTAAGCTGATTTGTCACTTTGTAAGTACAGTTTTTGACAGAAACTAACACTTTCGCTGAGATAGTATGAAAAATTAACAATTTGGAGCGTTGCCTTCTGTTCGTGGTTAAAAATCGGAAAAAAAGCAAACAAAACAAAGCATGGTAATCATAAAATAAATTAATTGCAAAAAAAATGCTATAAATCTAACAATTTGTGAAATTATTCGTGGTTAATTTTTGTTTGTGTGTTTTCCTGTTTGGCTGAAACTGGCAGATTGCAACAATTTCTGATTTACATTAATCTTTTTTCTTGATGTAAATCTGACCAAAAATGTACGTTACACATGAAAATGTACTTTAAACTAACCTAATTCTCAGCATTCTATCGCGTGCCAAACAGTAAACTTCCTGTTAACAAACTCCGCCAATAGACCGCAATCATTCATCATATAACTTTCACAAAATATCACATCTTTTAGACTTTCACATTCAGCATAATATGGAGAGACTTTGGTACCAAATTTTTTTGTCTGAATTCTTGATTTAGCATGTGAAAAGATCTTAGTCCAAGAGATTAAAAATTTTGTTTTTCCCTTCCTTCTACTCTTTTTTGTTTCTGACGCGATAAAAACATGCTTTAAGTTAATCTTTGGTTCTTTGCTGGTACTTGTCCTAAGTTGTGAGTAACTTTTAAGTATTACCAACCAAAAATGTTGGTTTCTATAGGCTACTACGAAACCATATTTAATTTTTTGATGGTACGTAGTATTGATTGCACAATCAAAAATTTCACTACAAAACTCCACTTCGTATCTCTCGTATAAAGACGATCGCCACATTCTTAATAGCTTTGGTCATATTTGATTCGAGTTCTACAAAATGCTTCTCTAACGATGGTATTGCATTAATGCCAGGTGATGACAGGATGTAGTTGTAAATCTTAGATGCGAATGAAATTAGTGACAACCTTACAGCACTCTTTTTTTCCTTTTTATCGTTACACTTCCGTCGCAATAAATGGAAATCTAATTAACCATACAGTGAATCCTCGTTTATCGCGGGGGATACGTTCCAAAAATAACCCGTGATAGGTGAAATCCGCGAAGTAGTCAGCTTTATTTTTCGCTGTTATTTTTTTACAATGCAATACTGTACTGCAGAATGAAACAAAAAATAAAACCTCTTTTCAAGCCCAAAATGTGTTTAAGAAATAGAAATATTAACGTTTTCTTACAAATAACTATATAAGTTTAAAGAACGGTGTTATAAAACAATATTTTTTTATTGTAATGAACTTCTAGACAACAGCAACGCCCCTAAGCCAATCAGAATTCACTGTAAAAAAAAAGCACTGTAAAAAATTCTGCGAAACAGCGAAGCCGCGATAGGTGAAGCGCGATATAGCGAGGGATCCCTGTAAACTAATACGAAACATTATTTAAATTTCTTCAATAGACATTACACCAAGAGATGATCAAAATATTGTTGTTATAAAAATGGTAACTCAATATCAAAAATTTTCCAAAATACTATGTTTAATAAAAAAAATAAAATGGTGCTGCAGTGAAATTTTGTTCCCCGTAGTTAAAAATTGCCCCATTGTATGATAACCAAATGCGTAAGGCTTATTAAAATCTTTTTGCACACGAAGAATAACCACAATTCCGACTTTTTTCCAGTACGGTTTGTAGCTATAATAGTGATATTACTAATTGTAATTACATTTGTAATTACTAAATTATCTCGGCCTGGAGACAGCAAAGGGTCCTTTTCGGCCTTCGAGTCAAGCTGCCATCTGCCCACCATGCGGTCTACCAAACATGATGGAGGCTTCACACTGTCCATTTTTCAGCTGAACGTCAAGCAGGGAAGCTGCAAATACCAATATGGTTTGACCAGACCGGAAATTGAACCCGAATCTATAGTTTCGGTATCCACTCAACCAGTGATTGCTTAAAATCGTAAATAATTTCTTCGCAAAACTGCGTTTGCTATTGCCGCTGCTTCACTCTATTGTTAATTTTGATTGGAATAAAAATTATTACTTTTATTTGACCCTTCAATTAGATTTCAATCTTTCCTATGGGAATGAAAAGAACTCCGTTGTCACTAGACAGATGGAATGAAATAATTGGAGCTTAAACGGAAAGTAATTAGTGCTAGTTACATAGAAACGCGCCTAATTCCAATCGATTTGAGGCAAATCTCAAATTGAGACACTACAAACGACGAGCCTCTACAAAGTCCCAAGCAAGCTGTGTGACATCAATATGACATCACTCCCTTTCATGGTTCAGTGAGTTTAATCTAAATACGCGTAATGAGATAATTAACTAGTGTTCTTTGATACTGACATGACAAGGCTTTTGTTCAGTGACAGTGTTGGGCGTTTTGTGATATTCTGTCTCAATTGAGATGACAGCTGGCCCGTCCGTTCCAAAACGCAAGGTAATCAATTTCGTTGGTACTGGCCAAATTCCCAATTTTATGTTGATTGATATAAAATTTTCTGTGAACGTTGCTATCGGTTTTTTTGTGCAAAAGAAAAGGGTCGATCAAAATCATTTCCAGCTTGCAAATTTATGAACGAAAAATTATTTTTTTGTCTTTTCTTTTTGTAATCATGTGCAAAAATAAGCCATAAATTTTATCATGGCAGCATCAAGTCAGAGTTTAAAGTAAACAATAAAGCAAATTAAATTTTCACGACTTGCGCATGACGTAGCAGTAAAAGGTGTTGGACTCGATCTGATACCAAAAGGTGAGAGTTTAATGCATTTTATCGTTGCGAAGTCCGCTTGTGCATTCAAATACTAATGTAGAAAAAATGTCCTATTTTTGGTGTGAAACTTCGGTTCGTTCTGTTAATATCAAAAAAAGGTTTTGCAATTACATTTTTTTTTATGAGAACCAGTAAATTTTGGGCCAAGGCTGGTTGTTTTTTGAATCTTCATGAATTTTCAGCCGAAGTTGTTCTTTAAATTTTGTTGGAAAATAAATTGACACAAATACATTCTTGTGTAACATCCGTGTGAAAAAAGACGCGTCCCAAACCGGTCGACCGGCTCGGTTGAACAACCTATTGAGCTACTCTCTGAGTTGAGTAAATAACAGAGATAGAGTCGAGGACAAAAGGCTCGAGGCCAAGGCCAAGGACACAAAAAAAATCCGAGGCCAAAGCCAAGGACAGCCTTTCCGAAGACAGACACTCTTGAGGCCAAGGCCGAGGACCAAGGACACGGCCACAAGTGTTCTAAAAAAAGGTCTTCAAAAAAGTTTTTTAGGCGATCTCCAATTTAGAGGCGTACCCAGGATTTTTGATTGGGCGCGCAAAGCCCCCAGCCGTTGGGCGATTTTTTGTAATTTTTGGTAAAAAAAGCTATTTTAATGCCATTGAATCACAATTCGCAAGTGTTCAGAGATATTTGAAAGCACTAGATTTTTGATATTATTCAAAGCCAATTGAAAAAATGAAATTGTTTAATCCTCCTTTTACTAGCAATTTAAGTCCAAAACACGTTTAACATGTTGCATTTTGGAGTTAAATTTTAATTGTAAGTGATTAGGTCCCGGTAGAGGAAAGTAAGGTGTGTTGTCTCTTGCAACATTTTAGCAGTAAATAATAACCCACTCGAAGGTTTCCTTAGAGATTTTTGTTTTGTCTTGAAACTAACCAGTTATAGGGATACATGTTCAGTCAGAGGGCCCAGGCCCCCTTAGTTGAAGTTCAATGATTAGTTCAATCAGCATTTTCCATGGCAAATTTTTTTAAAGTATTTAATGCTTAAAAACCGGCAAGGTAAAGGTAAATTACTGAATTGTTATCAAAAAATGGCACAATAGATGGTTACACCCATTAACCATGTTAATGCCCGGCTGAATTTACATCGCGCTGAGCCCCCAGCACTTTGGAGATTTTCGCAACATCTTTTTGCCAAATATAGATAAAGACAAAAAAAGTCTTACGATTTGAGCGCGGGGCCCCTAGCTGGTACTGCATCATGTTATAGTAAATCCGGCCCTGGTTAATGTATTACGTTCATAAAAAGGCTAGATGTGGGCCTAAGATAGCAACTTCTAGTACAAAAACTCTCCACTTCTTCCGAATTATACGTTTAAATTGGCTGGTAAAAATTGAATTGAAGGAGGCCAGGGGCCCATGGTCTTCAATATTGTTGTTAGTTACTGTTGTAAGCGAAAAATGTTTAAAAAAAACTGAAACTGAAGAAACAATAGACTTTTTTGTCACATTTTTGTCATTGGTAAAATTTCAATTGGGGGTGGGGCGAGCCCCCTAGCCCCCCCCCTTGGCTACGCCTATGCTCCAACAAACGAAAACAAAAAAGGTATTCGCACATTTTCCGCAAGGTTTCTGGCGTTTTCCAACAAAATTTCAACTGTTCAAAAACTAGTGCTGTCCTAGAGCCAAGGACAGGGCAATTTTCGAGGACTTGAGGTTTCGAGGCCGTGGCCAAGGACTTGATCTTCGAGGCCAATCCAAGGACTTCAAATGTGTCCCCAAGGACTCCACCTATGGTAAATAACCAATTGATCCGATTAAACTTCCACTTGCAGCTACGGTGGAGTTTGACTCTACCAATGTTTCATGTATTGTTTCATGTCATAATCACTAACGAAGCACCGGTAACGATTCGGGGGGCTTACATGCAGGCGCGTAGCGAGGATTTGGAAAAGGGGGGGCTTTTTTAAAGAGTGAGAAAAGTGCAAACGACCTTGACCCGAATTTTCATTGTTCTTGAATTAGTTTCACACGGTTTGTCCGAAAATTAAGACGGAATTTCTCGGAAACCTCGGAAATTCGAACTTTTTTCCGCCCAAAATCAGGTGGTCTCCAAAAAAAAAAAAAAAGGTCTTCACCGAAATTGAGACTGATTTTTCGGCCGAAATCGGAAATTCAAACCTTTTTTCAGCCCAAAATCAGGTGGTCTCCAAAAAAAAAAAGTCTTCACCGAAATTGAGACTGATTTTTCGGCCAAATTCGGAAAATCAAACGTTTGAGGGGGGGCTGTTTTCCTTTGGGGGGGCTATTTTCAATTTTTCACAAAAAATCGGCCTCAAAACCACCAAAAACGTGCGATTTTGCATACTTCACAAGCCAATGGGGGGCTCGAGCCCCCCCGCCCCCCCTGGCTACGCTACTGCTTACATGTCTCTTCCGCGACACATCCGTAAATGCGTGTTAATAAGACGGAATATTACGTAAGATTTATGTACAGCAGTTGGCTGCCAGCAATTTTGCAAAGAATCGAGAAAACGTCAAATGAGCATCATGTTTGAACGTAGAATTATTCCTTTTTCCATCATTGTCTGTTGTCTTGTCGTTGCCTAATGTTCCAAAAACCGTATTTTTAGTAAACCAAAATGGGGGCACAAGCAGCCGATAGGGGAGGCACGGCCTCCGAAGCGACGGCACTGCTTGAAATATAGTCATTTGAAAAATTACCATATTTTTGAGACAGAAAAACGGAACAGCCGTAGAAAACCAGAATTTTTCTCAAAATAATTTGCGGAATGTAAGGCGATGACCAAAAAAACTAAAAAAAAAGGTCTTCACTTTAGGCACCCACTAATTTCCGCAGGTTTGGTCAGCAAGACGTTACAATACTCAATGACAATCTCGTTTCGTTATGCGGGACATAATGGTTACCGGGCGAGAGTCTAGAAAAGGCTAAGGGTACTCGGGTGATTACTTAAAACTGCATTGTTCTAACAATCTAACCCTTGTTCTAAATTATTTTTTCCAAACCAACGCTGATATTGTTTTTAATTTGTTCTTAAATTTTGAGCAAAAATAAGCCTCGTGTTCTTATAAAATTGCTCTATGAAAAAGTGTATGCGGTAAACCGAGTAGGTTTTACATATTTGTGTAAGCTTTCAGTTTCTTTAAAATAGTCAGCCACTTGTCTGTAGCATCGCTAAATGGTCTGAAACGTTACTGTGTTTGTACGATTGTTTTGTTACGTTCACGAATCACGTGCTCAATAGCAATTACTTCCGCTTAGTGACTTTGAATAAGCATCAAATTAATCAGGAAATAAGACAAGTGGAAAATAGAAAACTTTGTCAATATCTAGCGTGTGCGGATTCTTCGCAGATAGCGCCACCGTCGGTTTTTCGTGGCAAAAGAATACGGTGCAATCAACGTTCCCTCTAAGAGATTGCTTTGTGTGCGCGGAATAAAAGACCATGTAAGCAAGCTCAAAAAAAGGTCTTTGCCGCTAACTGGTTCTATCTTTGTCCGGAAAGAGGGGATTTGCCCTCAAATTCAGGTGTAAACCAAAATAAAATAAAAAAAGGTCGTCTTCCGGAATGTCGTGATTTTGCACCCAAATTCAGGTGAAGACCAAAATAAAACCAAAAGGTCTTCTTGTTCTTGTCATAGGCGTAGCCAGGATTTTTGATTAAGGGGCGGCCAAAACCACAAATCACATGCAATGACGTCATCAGAAATTTTCGAAAGAGGAACTTTTTATGGGACAAAGATATCGTAAAACGGAAGATCAGAAGCAGTGGCCTGTTTTTTCACGTAACCAAGATTTTGCTGAAGAGGAAGAGCGTGAACTAAAAGTTAAAGTATTTGAACCGGTAGACGCGTTGAGTAAACTAGTGCACCTGAAACTTATCACAGATGGGAGCCTGAGCCTCCAGTCGCCGGAGGCTATAAGCAGTGATGGGCACAGCGGCGCTACTAGCGCCGCTACTTTTTCGGTAGCCGTAACGGCAGCGCCGCTGCTTTTTTATTCGTCACCAGCTAAAAGCGGTAGCGCTGCTCTTTTTTCAGTCAAAAAAGCGGCAGCGCTTCAGCGCTGTTTTTAATCAAATTTTCTGCCGCTGCCGCTACTGCTAATAAACCCCTTCCAAAACTTTTTTCGATTTAAATTTTTACGCGTTACCGTTTGGAGTCTATATTTTTTTCACTCTTCTCTTGCTACCACATTATTTATGTTTAGTAGAACAAACAATGCTACCTTTGTGACGTTTTGTCGTAGTTTTATCTATAGTATACACATAATAAAGGCGAGTTGCATCGTACGTGGTCCTATTTTTTCTGAACCAAAATTGAACAAATAATGTGGTCTGGTAGCGGGCCAAATTAAACTCTGTGTGCAAATTAACATACAATATATAATCAATGCGTTCGTAAAGTTTATCAGTAGTCATCGTTTTGAGAGAATTGCAAGCAACTAAAACTCCATCATAATTCAAGACCAATCATTTCTTTATGAAAGCAAGTAGTAAGTTCAAATGACAGTCGGTTTCTGACAGTCCCTTCTTACTCGTACAACCCCACATGTTCAAATCTGCGGAAATTAGTGGGTGCCTGATGTGAAGACCTTTTTTTTTAGTTTTTTTTGTCATCGCCTTACATTCCCCAAATTATTTTGAGAAAAATTCTAGTTTTCTACGGCTGTTCCGTTTTTCTGTCTCAAAAATATGGTAATTTTTCAAATGACTATATTTCAAGCAGTGCCGTCGCTACGGAGGCCATGCCTCCCCTAACGGCTGCTTGTGTCCCCCATTTTGGTTTACTAAAAATACGGTATTTGAAACATTACGCAACGACAAGACAACAGACAATGATGGAAAAAGGAATAATTCTACGTTCAAACATGATCATGCTCCTTTGAGAACCCCCGCGCAGTACTTTAGTTTTGCCGCGCACTGCTTAAGTGTCGATAAGCAATGATGTGGAAGCGGAAGCGGTTAATTTTTTGTGGAAGCGGAAGCGCTTTGATGAAAGAGGTTGGAAGCGGAAGCGAACTCGGAAGCGAAAGTGTTGAAAAGGAGCTGGAAGCGGAAGCAATTTTTTCAAAAATCAGACGCTTCCGGGTTTTCAAACTGGCTACAGCCGTACGGGCAAAATGTATTATTTCTAGGTACATGACAATGTGTGTAAAATTTCCACTTTAGTCACTGCCATAATTTTAAACGTTTGTGCTGCCTTAAATTATTGTAATTAATAAAGAGCCATGAGCACACGGTCTTTGCGAGAGATCATGGGTGTGATATACGTGATATACCACCAATACTATCATGGCATCAGAGTTCGAGGTTTTACTGCGGCCAGGATGTGGTTATGGTAGGTTCCTTCTTTGTTTGCTGTGGCTGCTGCACGTGCTGGCATGTGGCACTGCCAAGTAAGCTTAGTAGTGTCACTTGCGGTTTATGAGACCTTGTACTTAGCCAGTCGCAGCTGTTACAAACAGGAATGCGGAGGCGGTGGAAGCGGTTAATTTTTTATGGAAGCGGAAGCGCTATGATGAAAGAGAGTGGAAGCGGAAGCGAACTCGGAAGCGGCTAATTCCATCCGGAGCTGGAAGTGGAAGCAAAAAATTCCAAAGGTGAGGAAGCGAACTCGGAAGCATAAAACTTCAAGAAGAGCTGGAAGCGGAAGCATTAAAAATTTGGCTGCTTCCTCATCCCTGTCGATTAGACAAGATCAATCAGAAGCAAGCCTCATAATTGAGATTTGATAAAATTATTTTACGAAATCAAGGTGGAACTAATCAGGGGCGTATTTAGGGGGGGCTATGCCCCCCCATTTGAGTCGCCAGGATAGTATAATTAGCATAGAATAGTATGCAAAATTGCGGCATGGCCCCCCCTTTGCAAGTTGGGCTGAAGCTTTGATCACACAAAGGGTATGTTTTGTACGTTTGTTTTAGGCCTACACCCAACTTTGGGCAAAAAATCGAACTAAATTTGAGTGAAGACCTTTTTGTTTTGTTTTGTTGCTCTTCACCTAGTTTTGGGCAAAAAATCTGACTACATTTGAGTGAAGATCTTTTTTTTTTTTGGTCTTCACCTAAATTTGGGCAAAAAATCGGACTGATTTTGGGTGGAACAACTTCTTATTCTGATCTTTGTCCTTCTCAAATTTTCTGAAGTTCCTGGCTCCCCCTTTTCAAAATCCTGCGTACGCTACTGGAATTAATAAATCCGAGATTTCGGCCGAAGTCAGTTTCGATTTTCGGCGAAGACCTTTTTGTTTTGGTCTTCACCTGAATTTGGGGGCAAAATCACGACATTACGGGCAAGAAGACCTTTTATTTGGTCTTCACCTGAATTTGGGGACAAAATCTTGACATTCCGAGCAAGAAGCATAGGCGTAGCTAGAGGGGGCCTGGGCCACCCCCCAATTGAAATGTCACCAACGAAAAAATTTGACAAAAAAAGCCTATTGTTTCTTCAGTTTCAGTTTTTTAGCATTTTCGTGCGCAACAGTACATGCGTACAACAATAATATTGACTGCAAAGGGGCCTGGGTCCCCTCAATTCAATTTTTCAAACCAATTTAAATGTATAGCCCAGGTGAAATCAAGAGTTTTTGTCCTAAAAGTTGCTACCTCAGGTTATCGTCTAATCTTTTTATGAACGTAATCCAATAACCAGATTCAGATTTACCGTATGGCTCTGTGCCAAGGGCCCCGTGCTTTGATGGCAAGACTTTTTTTTGGTTTTCATCTATATTCGGCAAGAAGATGTTGCAAAAAACCTTAAAGTTACAGGGGCCCCGGCCCGCGCAATGTAAATCCGGCCCCGGCAATAACATGGTGATTAGTCGTAGCCATCAGTTGTACCATTTTTCAATAGCAACTCGCCTCCACCTTGCCAGTTTTTACGCGACAAAATACTATTGAAAAAAAATTCTCTAGTGGAAATGCGCATTGAAGAAATTATTGAATTTGAATTAAGAGGCTCTGAGCCTCCTGGCCGTACATGTGGTCCTATAACTGGTTAGTTTCATGACAAAACCAAAATCTTAAGCAAATCTTTGAGTGGATTATTATTTACTGCAAAAATATTGCGCGAGGCAATGTGCCTTACTTTCTCCTACCTGGGCCAAATCACAAAATTTAATCCCAAAATGCAAGAATTGAAACGTGCTTTGGAATTAAATTGTAAGTTGACGGAGAATTGAACAATTTAATTTTTTCACTTGGCTTTCAAATGTTAAAAAATCTAGTATTTTTAAATTGCTCTAGAAACGTGCAAAATGTGACTTAATGGCATTAAAATAGCTATTTAAAAAAAATACAAAAAATCGCCCAGTGGTTGGGGGCTTCGCCTTCAGATCCCTATAGCCAGGCCTGGGCATCCGCTACTTGAAAAGTAGCGCCGCTGCCGCTATTCGGCAAAAAAAGCAGCGGCGCTGCCGCTTGTCGCTATTTAAATAAAAAAGTAGCGCCGCTGCCGCTACTTGCATACAAAACAGTGGCCGCTTATCGCTGCCGCTACTTTAGAAAGGTTTCTAGCAAAAAGAACGATGGCATTCAAATAAGGTACCCAATGGTGAAATTTCAAGTTTATTTGCGAAAGTTGCAATAATTATTCAAGCTTTTAAAGTATTGATACAGGTTACAATTGGGATTAGCAGGCTTTAACGGTGAACAAGGAAGCAAATCAGAATTCAATTGGTTGTTGGCATGCTCCTTTCAAAAAAAACAAGCATTTCAAAACGCTGGTTGGTCAAATCAGCGCTTTAGAAACGACTTTAAGAAGTTACCCATGGAAGTTACTCTTGGAAGATAAATTCCTTGTCGCAGTTTCTACACAAATAAAAGGCAATAAGAAATAGTTTAAATCACTTAAATAAGGTAAGGTTTTAACATGATGGCATACATGCAGTATTTCCCCTTCTGTACACTTCTGTCCCGACTCTTATAGCTTTGAAGTAGTAAATGATTTTATCACACGCTCTTCTCTCAACCACTAAAATAATTCCTCGCGTAGAGATACGACAGGAAAATTTATCAATCGACCGAGGTGTACAAACATTTCTGGGAGTTTTGTAGATATGGTAGGTAATTAACATCCCTGCGGTGATTTCATCCAACGTTGATGAAAAAGAAGATCGAGCGATTAAGAACTGGTGTTTGTGAACTCGGAGGAGATACGTACGCAGTAATGGCATGTTCTATAGCGCGGGCAGCATGCTATTCACTGCTATATAGACACATGTTAAGTAAATGATTCACAATGCGATTCACGTTACGCGTATTTTTCGATGAATATAACTCCATTACTAAATTATCTATCAAACTTATTTGTTACGTGTTCGATTTATTAGTTCAAATTTCAGCGCACTGTAAATTTAATTCTCAGTGTTACTGTTCGCTGTTGTAACAAAATTCATTTTGCTTTGCATTGATGTATTTACTGTCCTTCTTGCAGTGCTCGAACTATACTGTGGTCTGTGACCAGACAGCCAACAAATCATTTGTCCTACTAAATGCCAGCATTTCGGGGGAATATCGCAAAAAACCGTCTTTGCGATCTGCAAGTCAGGTCCGGCGCCAGGATAGCGTGACTGGAGGGCATAAACAAATTTTGGGGGGTGCACAAAATATACTTCAAATCCGAGAGTGTGGACCAAAAAACAAAGGTCTTCATCGCGTATATAGCAGTGAATAGCATGCTGCCCGCGCTATAAAACATGTCATTACTGCGTACGTATCTCCTCCGAGTTCACAAACACCAGTTCTTAACCGCTCGATCTTCTTTTTCATCAACGTTGGATGAAATCACCGCAAGGATGTTAATTACCTACCATATCTACAAAACTCCCAGAAATGTTTGTACATGTACCTCGGTCGATTGATAAATTTTCCTGTCGTATCTCTACGCGAGGAATTATTTTAGTGGTTGAGAGAAGAGCGTGTGATAAAATCATGTACTACTTCAAAGCTATAAGAGTCGGGACAGAAGTGTACAAAAGGGGAAATACTGCATGTATGCCATCATGTTAAAACCTTACCTTGTTTAAGTGATTTAAACTATTTCTTATTGCCTTTTATTTGTGTAGAAACTGCGACAAGGAATTTATCTTCCAAGAGTAACTTCCATGGGTAACTTCTTAAAGTCGTTTCTAAAGCGCTGATTTGACCAACCAGCGTTTTGAAATGCTTGTTTTTTTGAAAGGAGCATGCCAACAACCAATTGAATTCTGATTTGCTTCCTTGTTTACCGTTAAAGCCTGCTAATCCCAATTGTAACCTGTATCAATACTTTAAAAGCTTGAATAATTATTGCAACTTTCGCAAATAAACTTGAAATTTCACCATTGGGTACCTTATTTGAATGCCATCGTTCTTTTTGCTAGAAACCTTTCTAAAGTAGCGGCAGCGATAAGCGGCCACTGTTTTGTATGCAAGTAGCGGCAGCGGCGCTACTTTTTTATTTAAATAGCGACAAGCGGCAGCGCCGCTGCTTTTTTTGCCGAATAGCGGCAGCGGCGCTACTTTTCAAGTAGCGGATGCCCAGGCCTGGCTATAGGGATCTGAAGGCGAAGCCCCCAACCACTGGGCGATTTTTTGTATTTTTTTTTTTTAATAGCTATTTTAATGCCATTAAGTCACATTTTGCACGTTTCTAGAGCAATTTAAAAATACTAGATTTTTTAACATTTGAAAGCCAAGTGAAAAAATTAAATTGTTCAATTCTCCGTCAACTTACAATTTAATTCCAAAGCACGTTTCAATTCTTGCATTTTGGGATTAAATTTTGTGATTTGGCCCAGGTAGGAGAAAGTAAGGCACATTGCCTCGCGCAATATTTTTGCAGTAAATAATAATCCACTCAAAGATTTGCTTAAGATTTTGGTTTTGTCATGAAACTAACCAGTTATAGGACCACATGTACGGCCAGGAGGCTCAGAGCCTCTTAATTCAAATTCAATAATTTCTTCAATGCGCATTTCCACTAGAGAATTTTTTTTCAATAGTATTTTGTCGCGTAAAAACTGGCAAGGTGGAGGCGAGTTGCTATTGAAAAATGGTACAACTGATGGCTACGACTAATCACCATGTTATTGCCGGGGCCGGATTTACATTGCGCGGGCCGGGGCCCCTGTAACTTTAAGGTTTTTTGCAACATCTTCTTGCCGAATATAGATGAAAACCAAAAAAAAGTCTTGCCATCAAAGCACGGGGCCCTTGGCATAGAGCCATACGGTAAATCTGAATCTGGTTATTGGATTACGTTCATAAAAAGATTAGACGATAACCTGAGGTAGCAACTTTTAGGACAAAAACTCTTGATTTCACCTGGGCTATACATTTAAATTGGTTTGAAAAATTGAATTGAGGGGACCCAGGCCCCTTTGTAGTCAATATTATTGTTGTACGCATGTACTGTTGCGCACGAAAATGCTAAAAAACTGAAACTGAAGAAACAATAGGCTTTTTTTGTCAATTTTTTTCGTTGGTGACATTTCAATTGGGGGGTGGCCCAGGCCCCTTCTAGCTACGCCTATGCTTCTTGCTCGGAATGTCAAGATTTTGTCCCCAAATTCAGGTGAAGACCAAATAAAAGGTCTTCTTGCCCGTAATGTCGTGATTTTGCCCCCAAATTCAGGTGAAGACCAAAACAAAAAGGTCTTCGCCGAAAATCGACACTGACTTCGGCCGAAATCTCGGATTTATTAATTCCAGTAGCGTACGCAGGATTTTGAAAAGGGGGAGCCAGGAACTTCAGAAAATTTGAGAAGGACAAAGATCAGAATAAGAAGTTGTTCCATCCAAAATCAGCCCGATTTTTTGCCCAAATTTAGGTGAAGACCAAAAAAAAAAAAAAGATCTTCACTCAAATGTAGTCAGATTTTTTGCCCAAAACTAGGTGAAGAGCAACAAAACAAAACAAAAAGGTCTTCACTCAAATTTAGTTCGATTTTTTGCCCAAAGTTGGGTGTAGGCCTAAAACAAACGTACAAAACATACCCTTTGTGTGATCAAAGCTTCAGCCCAACTTGCAAAGGGGGGCCATGCCGCAATTTTGCATACTATTCTATGCTAATTATACTATCCTGGCGACTCAAATGGGGGGGCATAGCCCCCCCTAAATACGCCCCTGATTAGTTCCACCTTGATTTCGTAAAATAATTTTATCAAATCTCAATTATGAGGCTTGCTTCTGATTGATCTTGTCTAATCGACAGGGATGAGGAAGCAGCCAAATTTTTAATGCTTCCGCTTCCAGCTCTTCTTGAAGTTTTATGCTTCCGAGTTCGCTTCCTCACCTTTGGAATTTTTTGCTTCCACTTCCAGCTCCGGATGGAATTAGTCGCTTCCGAGTTCGCTTCCGCTTCCACTCTCTTTCATCATAGCGCTTCCGCTTCCATAAAAAATTAACCGCTTCCACCGCCTCCGCATTCCTGTTTGTAACAGCTGCGACTGGCTAAGTACAAGGTCTCATAAACCGCAAGTGACACTACTAAGCTTACTTGGCAGTGCCACATGCCAGCACGTGCAGCAGCCACAGCAAACAAAGAAGGAACCTACCATAACCACATCCTGGCCGCAGTAAAACCTCGAACTCTGATGCCATGATAGTATTGGTGGTATATCACGTATATCACACCCATGATCTCTCGCAAAGACCGTGTGCTCATGGCTCTTTATTAATTACAATAATTTAAGGCAGCACAAACGTTTAAAATTATGGCAGTGACTAAAGTGGAAATTTTACACACATTGTCATGTACCTAGAAATAATACATTTTGCCCGTACGGCTGTAGCCAGTTTGAAAACCCGGAAGCGTCTGATTTTTGAAAAAATTGCTTCCGCTTCCAGCTCCTTTCAACACTTTCGCTTCCGAGTTCGCTTCCGCTTCCAACCTCTTTCATCAAAGCGCTTCCGCTTCCACAAAAAATTAACCGCTTCCGCTTCCACATCATTGCTTATCGACACTTAAGCAGTGCGCGGCAAAACTAAAGTACTGCGCGGGGGTTCTAGGCTATCTGTGCGGCCGCGCAGCTTAGAGGGAACAAAGGCTGCAATGATCAATATTAATCATTGAACATAAGTTAAATCAAGTTTATTAGCTTGATTTAACTTTTGTTCCTGGTGACAACAATTGAGACATTCAATATAAGGTTAAAATGTGGAAACTGCGAAGCGGGTTTGAGAATACCACCCAGTAGTAGTATTAATTTATTTCTGGCAATTCTTGATTGATTGATTGGTGCATCTAAAAAAGTAACAGTTCCAAATAACAATTCGCCAGAAAAAGGATACAGCAACAAAACGATGTACGTTATACATGCAAGAAAATAAAAACATGTATACGCAAAAATAATCTGTAAAATGAAATAAAATCTAAATACAATAAGTTTGAAGTTACCAATCTATTGGTCAAGCTTACTCAAATCTGTTTCCAATTTCTACGATTACCAGTAACAAAATTTGCATTGTATTTACGAAAGTTTGGAAATTTGAACGGATCGCTTGAATATTTTTGTCGTCTTTGGATTTTCTTTGGAATGCTAATCATTTGTTTTCAGCTCTTTAGCACCACTGTGCGACAATTTTTTCCTAAAATTAATAACCATCAGAGATCTAGCGTTAATTCAGTGAAAAACTTGCTCAATAGTGACACAAAGCCTTGGCTGGAACAAAAAGTTTATTGAAAGTTTAAAAACACACCATTAGTTCAACAGGTCATTGCGGGATTTGGGCTAGTGAAAGTCCCTACAATCAAAACTTTATGAAACCCAGAATTTGCAGAAAAATGCTTTTATTTTCCAAGCTACACAAATTGCAGACAGTGGCATCGCTAAGAATGGTGACACCCGGGGAGGAATATCGTGATGTCACCCTTCATAACGTACCGTAGGCTGCAAAAGGTTTTATTTGAAAGATAGCAATACTATTTCGTTACAGTAGATAGCGGTGGCTATAGGCTCGCTCAATAACTTCTCAATGTAAGATTCTGAAAGTATGAGCAGCACACGTCTATAGTATCAGGCGCGTAACCAGAAATCTGCAGTGGGGGGAGGGATTGTGTTAGGGGATTAAAAGCTCCGCCAGAGGCCATTGGGGTCTGGGGGCAGAGCCCCAGCACTAGAAGAAATTTATTTTTTGCAAAAATAACTTAATTTTAGGCTTTATTTTGATAAAAATTAATGCTTTTCAAACGTAGCATGAGGGAAATTTTGATGGCATAGAAATTAGCAGTGAAAAAACATGATTAGACTCAGGTGCGTGGCTAGAAATCTGCAATGGGGGGGGGTGGGGTGGTTCGGGGGTCTGGGGGCGGATCCCCTAATGCTCGAAAGTTTTGTATTTTTGTGCAAAAATAACTTACTTTTAGACTTATTTTGATAAAATTTAATGCTTTTGAAATGACGAATAGAAATTAGCCTAGCAAAAACATGATTGAACTGGTTGCATAAATGGGCAATGTGGGAGGTTACGAATGGTAAAATTTCAGTTCTCTTATTTACAAGCTGGTACCGTAAATCATAAAATCTTATAGTTCAATGAAACTCACAAGGAGTAAAATATTTTGTCTACGTTTAATATAGAAAAATCATAGGTGGGGGGGGGGGGGGGCAATGGAACGATATTTCAGTCGAAGTGATTGGTAATTAACAAATACTGAACAGCCCCCTACCCTCTTCCTGAGCTTATATGCAATTTTTTTATGAAACCTATGTTCAGCATGTTTCATCAAGCGATCAAATTTGATTGCTTAAAGCTGACGATTTTTCAAAGTTTTTATTGATTTGTGAGTTACATTTTTGGCAAATTAGCTCCCCCTAGTGACGATCGGTGAGGGGCATCAGGGTATTCTTTGAATACGCAAACAAAATCATCTCATCTGTATTTATACAAAGTAATATATCTTTTAAATAGTATTTTATAATTTGGTTATTTTTGCTTTCATGGCTAGTTGGCCACAAGCATAGCGTATTCTGCGTAGCAATTGGCGAAACCTAGTGGCAGGCTGTCGATTATTTGAGTTTTCGGCATGGTGGCGCTAAACGTTGGTATGCAGTCGCTGTAGCTTGACTGCTCTGGAAGGTATCAAAGCGAAGTTGTGAAAACCCAAAATGACGTAGCAAAGTGAAACCATGTAACGCCCCGCCTCTGTATCAACCAATCAAATTTGGTCAAGTGAAGAAACGTCACGATTGACGTCATCCTGGGTTTTCAGATAGCGAGCGTGATTACCATGCATTCAGCTGCCAGCGCCTGTGGTTGCGCGATCGACCGTTACAGACCTCTCAATGAAACTAGATGGGAGTTTGCTAGCAAACCCAGTGAATCACCGACGCGTAGCTAATGCTGTGACGCTCAAAAGTACTTCTTGTCTACCATAAAATCAGCAATTATTCAAAAATATCTGATTATGGAAACTCCAGAATAGTAGTCAAAATATTTGTCAGTTAAATATCTCCTGATATCATAAAACACTGGCACCCTAAGTTGAACCGTTCAAACAATTGATTTTTGGGGGTCCATTTGGGGGGTGGCACCCCCAAACTATGTCAAAATATTTGTTTGTTAAATATCTGCTGATATCAAAACAAAGTAGAACTCTAGCTTGAGCCGTTCAAAAAAATTGATTTTTTGGGGGTCCATTTGGGGGGGTCCCCAGAGGGTGGCACCCCCAAACTATGTCAAAATATTTGTCTGTTAAATTTCTGCTGATATCATAAAACACTGGCACTCTAAGTTGAGCCGTTCAAAAAATTGATTTTTGGGAGGTCCCCGGGGGGTGGCACCCCCAAACTATGTCAAAATATTTGTCTGTTGAATATCTACCGATATCAAAAAAAAAGTAGAACTCTAGCTTGAGCCGTTCAAAAAATTGATTTTTGGGAGGTCCCCGGGGGGTGGCACCCCCAAACTATGTCAAAATATTTGTCTGTTGAATATCTACCGATATCAAAAAAAAGTAGAACTCTAGCTTGAGCCGTTCAAAAAATTGATTTTTGGGGGGTCCATTTGGGGGGGCACCCCCAAACTATGTCAAAATATTTGTCTGTTGAATATCTACTGATATCAAAAAAACTAGCACCCTAGCTTGAGCGGTTCAAAAAATTGATTTTTTGGGGCCCCATTTTGGGGGAGTTCCCGGTGGAGTTGCCCTAAAAAATTTCGGGAGAAAAAATTGCGTTTGCAGCTCAACAACTTTACACAAAAATTAAATTTCGATGTTTTGTGGTTTAGAAGAGCGTACAAAATTTAGGAAGAAAAAAAAGGAAAAAAAAAAAAACCTCATCGCGGCCAAAAGTGGGTTGGTTGGGATGAAAGGGTATCTTGAGACATACAACCCTACGAAATATTTTTTGCCGTACTTAAGCCGTTTTTGACCGAGACCGCTTTTTGCGCCAAACTTGCGGGGCGGTTTTCGGGTTCTAAAACCGAACTCACGTGACCTATTGCCTCGGAATTTGGTACAAACATACAACTCATTAATCTTAAACTGCTGTCCAAATTTCATGTTGCTAAACCAAACCGTTCTCGAGTTATAAGCAAAAGTCAGAAATTTCGCACTCGTTAGTTGAAAAATGGCCGAGTAAAAACAGAGGAACACGCGACGCGAGAGTCGGTCGTTCCAATTAACTACCCTGAAACATCATAATACTTTCTCCGTATCAAACAATTGACAGTAAAAGACTTGCAAGGTTTTTTAGCAAAAATAATCTACTATGACGAAAACTAAAAATTCGTCAAAGTAAATTACAACAGCAATATAACCAGGGCTGCCATAACGTCCTTATTTCTAAGACTTGTCCTTATTTTAATGGTCTATGTCTTAGAAAATATTTTAGTCTTAATTTTCCAAGAAATGTCCTTATTTTAACTTGTGTCCTTATTTTTGTATTATTTAAGTAGAGGTTCCCATACCAGCCGTTTAGATTGGTCAATTCAAATAATCAGCTTGGAATAACTTACAGAATAAGCAATCTCTAGCAAAAAATGCCTAATTCTGAGTCGAAGACCTTTTTTTTTGGTCTTCGCCATTAAATCGGCAGTAAAAATGTCTAATTTTCAGGCGAAGACCTTTTATTTCTTTATTTTTGGTCATCGCCATTCAATCGGCTGTAAAATCCAAATTTTCAGGCGGAGGCCTTTGTTTTTAGTTCGCTGGAATGGTGGTGGCCCGCTGGAACCTTGCTGTGCATGGCATGGCTCTCGGGACAAAAAGGTTTCCGACCCCTGTCCATATTTTTGGGTTCATGTCAATGGCAGCCCTGAATATAACACAACGAATGCTGTGGATAGTTTATTGGGATGTTCCTCCACTCAAAAAACTTTCGAAGAAAAAAAAAAGCAGTCGTTGCTGCAGGTAGACCCAAATCCGTTGAAAGGTCGTTTTCTTCCTTAAAACGTATCAAATCATTTTCTCAAAATAAAATGGAACCAGACATACTTTCAGATTTAGGCCTTATATCCATCGAGTCACAATTACCTACAGAAGTCATGGAAACCGAATCTTTTCAGGATTCAGTCATAACAAAATTTGCTTCAGCGGAAAAGCGAATGGAATTTACTTTTAAATAACTTTCTTGCATCTGCAGTAATTCTGAAACTTTGCCGATTTTAGTGCTCTGCCCTTTGTAGTAAACAGTTTTGCTTGAATTGCTAATCAAACGGTCAAAGCTGTTTCAGCTTGTACTATTTCTTTGCTTTTTGTAGGCAACTGATCATTGGATGAGGTAAAAGCGTGTTAAAAGTCTTAATCAATTGCTTGAATTGAGTGTAGAAGTTATAGTTTATCTTTTTCATTTTTCTACACCTCCACTATACTCATTTCACTCAACAGCTGAAGCGAGACGAGAAAAATTAACTTCAGCTACGCTACCCTCAATTCGAGCCAAAACTTTTTACTCCCAAACGTGTTTTTGCTACTCCCCCCCAGTCAAACTTTGTCTTTCAATTTTTATTGTTAAATAGTACAGTGCAAATACAGTATAAATATCAAATGCCACCTATACGTATGGACATAATTCTATACGCGCAGACCGGATGCGCGATTACTTTATGTACGAAAATAAAGACGGAATAAATTTTGAATTGAATACCCAAAACTTTTTGCCATCGATCGTCACTGGCTCCCCCCCTTCCAGACAAATGTTTCAAAAGATGCTTTAAATCATTTTGTAGTCCATTCCATTGTGCTAAATATTACCAATGATCTAGCAAAACGGCTACAAAGTTATACATTTTGGAAAGGTTTACTTCGATGTTTGGAATCTCAAATTAGAGATACTAACGTGTTTCGACACAGTCTTATGTCATCTTCACGGCGTTACATTTAAAAACATTAGCAATACACAGAAAACAATTTAATACAATATGCGCTGAGCTATCGCGACGCTTTTCGTCCTTGCTCAAGGGTCTCATCACGCGACAATAACACAATATATACATCACTTCAACAAATAATACACATAGTGCGATTGAGTTAAAATTCAGGTAGAAAATTATTACAGTATACACATCTCATCAGTCTTTGTACAAATCCGTGACGACAAACACCTATATGACAGTACAGGGAGAGCTCTAGTTGAATGTAAATGGGCGACACTATTAAGGAAAGCTTAAGCAGTTTAGCAAAATGGCTACAAAGTTAAAGTTAACTTTTACATTTAACTCGAGCTTCAACTACAAAGTTAACTTAAACTAACAAAGTAAACTTCAACCACAAAGTTAACATTTACATTCAACTAGAGCTCTCCCTGTACCGTGCATGTTCTGTCGTAAATGTTTGTCCTCACGGAATATTGTACATAGACAGAACAGATGCGTATACTGTAATAATTGTCTACCTGAATTTGAACTCAATTGCACTATGTGCATAGTTTATTTACGTGATCTATATTGTGTTATAGCCGCCAGATGAGACCCTTGAGCAAGGACGAAACGCGTCGCGATAGCTCAGCGCATATTGTACTAAATTGTTTTCAGTGTATTGCTTATGTTTTTGAACGTAACGCCGTGAAGATGAAATTAGACTGTGTCGAAACACGTTAGTATCTCTAATTTGAGATTCCAAACATCGAAGTAAACCTTTCGTTTCTAAAATTTTCAACGATGTTAAACATATTAATTTTTTCGATTAGTATTATAAAATGGTGTCACCCCAAAACGGTAACACCCGGGGCGGGCCGCCCCTCCGCCCCCCCTTAGCGACGCCACTGTCTGCAGATACATCATGCATGTGTTTCTATCTCCGGATTTCAAAATCGCGCAACATAATTTTTTATTCGAGGTTAAAATCAACTTTAGTTCAGTGGTTTTTCTGGCGCTAAATCGAAGTCTAATGGCTACCAGTAGCTGAACTGTCGGGAGACTGATAGATCTGTGCACCACGGAATGCTATATCCAGGGAATTTGGTCTGGAGGCGGAACAATCTAACTGAGTGAGTGGAGATAATAATGGTGTGAAAAGCCCAAGTGGTTGAGATACTCGGTTAGTTGTTTCTGCCACTCGTGCGGATTAGATCCTCTCAGCAAACATTTCTGAGAGTTGCTGACAAGGGCTAATTTTATTCTCACTTCAATTAATAGCGCTGTCCAGGTCTGCGAACTTTGGAGCAATTTAGCATTAAACGTAGTAACATGTAGCGTGGCACACTGTCGCTCTGAATCACACTACCATAACACTAACTGAAAATGCTGAGGCTTACCAAAGTTACAATAATTTTAAAATCATTCTTTTGTATTTTTTAAAATACGTACTTTCTAACAATCTATTGATGGTTTGAACTCCCTTATCCTTTCGCTACTTAATCTTGTTTCATATTCTTTCCTTTCACCTTCTGAGAGGAAGTATTAGGTGACACTTGACAGAAATTTTCAAGTGAGCTATAAACACTGTAAATTTGAATCCAAACGGAGTCAATTTTCCGAAAAACTGAGGCTGACTTATTCTTGTATTTTCAGATTAGAGCCGTCTCATTTTTTGTTAAAAAAATTTGTGCAAAAGCATTAACTTATGATTCCGTATATTAAATTCTGGCAGCGATACAATGAATAGTAAGTAATCGTGTAAATTTAAACGTAACAAAGCCGTGTCAGCCATTTTTGCACCCAGTTTAAAATCCAAAATATTTTGGAACAAATTCGGATTTTTTTACAAAATTTTGGCTTCTATGTCTCATGAAACGATACTAGCGTTCACCAATTTTTGATATATTGTACGAAATTTCACTAAACGTCGTCCATAATCTATATAGTAGAGATTTTCAGTTGACTCAACCCTAGAAGAGCTATATGAAGTTTTAAAATCTTGGAAGACTTTGCTCCAAAATTTGTGCACAACACCAAGCGTGACCGACTGAAGATTTGTAAACAAATTCAACGCTTTACTGAGATTCACCAGTATGCAATGCCGGTATTTAAATTGTAGAATGTTAATGCTAGTATTAGGGCCGGCAAATCAGATCAAGCGCTCCATGACAAATCAGAACGAAATATTATAGTTCCTGACCAGTTGATTTAGAGTAACGGTAAGACCACATTAAAATTTAGCCTCCTGAATAGCCCATAGGGGCAAAACAGACTGTTGGGTCATGATAAACTGTAGTGATCACTGGTCAATAATTAGTGAATAAATTGTACAAAATGTATGAGAAGACTAAATAGTTTATAAACAAAAAGTTTTTCTTCAGGAAAAACAGCTTCCTGGGGCAAGATAGACTGACACTGAACTATAGTTAAATAAAATGATTATAGAGGCACAACAGCAAAGGCATGCAGGTTTGGTCTTTTCAACCAAAATTCACTTCATAATATCATTTCATTAAAATTTGAGAAGCACAAACAATAAGTGTCTAAACAAAAAATCAGGCAGCTCTTCAAACATGCTTATATCACTGTAACAGCGATGTATGGCTAGCAGATAGTTTCATAATCAATAAACATTGAACAGCTGGAACACAATGTATGAAAGAAATATAGAAAAGTAAGTTAGGTACAGCCAATCCAGTCAAAACGTCATAAGGACTTACTTGCCTCAAGAATTCTGAGACATTCGGCTGGCACTTACATGTTGATCAATTTCTTTACTGAACCAAAATTTGTACCGGTCACAAGCAGCATTGATTATAACAATCAAATTGAAGAAATGCCAATCAAATAGAAACTTGTTCTTAAATTATTCATAGGCGGTTTTCTATGACAGTAATATGATACCAGCATCACGAAATGGTAACAACAGTACGACGAAAAATGCGTTTGGTGACTTTTCAACAACTTTATGTTCCTCTGGGCCGGGAATAAGGGGGTGTTATTTAAACAGTGAGGGAGAAAATTGCCTAGGGAGTTTAATACAAAAATTTTAACTTTTAAAGAGGAGTTAGTTCACTCGCATGGTTTTGCGAAATGTTGTAACCAAATTCATGGTTTCGACATAACAAACATCAAACAAGAAAATTACTGCATGCGCAACATAATTCAGATATTTTCTAATAGCAGTAAACATCCAGCAACAACTGTAGCGTTGTAGAAAAGAAATCCCGTTAATTGCATGTTTTTCTCACGTAATAGCAGGGCGCAGTTTTGAACAAATTTTGGTCCTTAAAAGAAAGAAAATCCAAACCAATGCTGGTTAATGTTTTTTCATGGAAAATTTTACTAAAAGGAAACCAAAACAATTTGTGGCCAAAATTTGCAGCCTTGAAAACCTTTGTTTTACTTTCCCGAAAATGAAGGTGACGCAAAATTTGAAAAACTGCTCAATCCGGATTCAAAAATATTTTACAAATAATAAAACCTATATTAATTGAAATAATTGCACACCTAGATCATTAAATTTGCAAGGAAAATATTTTTCCAAACATATAGCGACATTCGAAGGATTTTGACTACGTATGAAAAGTATAATTTGATCAGAAAACGTTCGTAAAAGAACTATCCGAGCTTTTCAGAAAACTGGAAGAAGCCTGGTTCGCTGACTGCCAGCATATCCTTAAAGAATACAACCCTAAAAAAGTGTAAGACATTTGTACACGGTACAAAATTAATTAGAGCACGAAGGTTAAAATTAGGAGTACTAACGTTCAGAATTTCGATGGCAATGAGCCTAGTTTGGTGCAAATTACATCACAATGTAGAATCGCAACTGCAACCCAAACCTTATTTCTACTTCTGTAAGCGCCCAAAACCCTAAACGTTACAACGCCCAAATTGCATTGCAAAACAGTCCCGCGCATACCCAACAACGTATAAAGGTTTTGTTTCAACTTGTACAACCAGAAACGAAGGATAAGCTAACCAAGACAAAAATTAAACGCATCAGAATTTAAGCTATTTCATCAAGAAAAAAAGGTCTGAACAAAAACACGACAAAAATAGAAACTTTTCTTTGCGAGATCTATGGCCAGAGATAATTAAAAAAAACTCAAATTAAAAATCCGCCGCTTGGAATCTTTTTTGAAACTAAGGCCGGTCTATGCTGTACGTAAAATCGTTATTGTATGACGTGTCCATAAATTATTTCAGCCAACTGAGAGCTTGTACGCTGGCTTAGTATTTCTGTTCAAGATAAAATGCGCTCGTACGCTCACAATTTTATGCTCAAAGTAGATCAAGCCTTACAACAAAAAAAGATTAGGAGCTCGGTGGATTTCTAATGCAACTACGCTCAATGATCACAATATTATAGAAGTATAATCTCAAGCTTGGGAGTACAGGGTAATTGATGTATAATCACAATGAATGATGAAAAAGTATTCTTCATATCTTCAAAAACTCGTTTAAACCATCACACTCCACAGCTGCTTCAAAGTCTTCGTAATTCTGGAAAAAAAATCAATGAAATATTTCTTTGACGGCCGAAGCTATACAGAAAAACAAGAAATTGAGTACAGTTCAAAATTTTCAAGAGAGTAGGAATGAGATAACTTTCAATTGATAAAAAAGGCTTCATTACGTTTAATTAAAGGTTAAATGTAAACCATAAATTTTCGCAATCAGCAATAACAACTTAACTGGTGATAAATAACCTTTAAAGAAAAAGACTAAAGGCAAACTTTCTGCGGTGCATTTCTGTTTAAATTCCAAGTTTTGCCCTCATTGTAGGGAGGTTTAAGTGAAAACTTGAAATTTAAACTCAAATTTCGTTCGCAAAGCATATTCTGTAAGTAATTGGTACCGGTATTCATAATTGCCTGTCTCAAAACGTGATTACCAAAAAAGGAAAATCACTGAACTGGAATATTGCTTATCCCATCATGCTTGCTCTCTTAATGCTCGGCGAACTACGCAATTTCCGTCCAAAATGCAAGTGACGTACAGGCAAACAACACAAATCCCATAACTTTACATGGATACTGATGGTTTATAAATTAAGCAGATGCGAATTTATACCACTTGGGAAATACAAGCATTGTCCCAATATAAAAATGTTACTCCCCAGTCTGCAGATTTTTTCGGTAAATACATAAATTTGTGATGAAACATCAAAATAAGTTTGACCTTCTCAGTAGAAACTGAATGGTCTTAGTGCTAAAAATGAGCTTTCAATGAAATATTTTAAATAAACAACGGACATGCAGGGCTTTGGTTTTGTCCAAACGGAAGTCCAGCTTTAGTTGCGTTTCTTTCATCACGTGCAAGAAGCTTATAGCAGAAAAATTTGCGAATGTAATGTGTCATAAAACAGTTATAGGCTATAGCCTGACCAAATAAGCTCTAGTGACGAAACAACAATGAACATGAAGTATAATTATATCTTAATAACTAAATTCTTTCATGGGCTACTCGTATGATATAATTGAAATTATACCGTAAAATACTTACTTCGGCAAGCCAATTTGAATTTTGAAATAAGGCCAAATGTGCTAAATGCATAGTTTGCATACTTGACGCAAATCGAGCAAATTAACAGGGAAAAGCAAGCTGTAAAGCTACAAGCCTTGCCGGAAAAAAATTAAAGAACTTAACCAATTGTCATGATTTAAGCCGCCATTTTTCTTGTCTTGTTTCTGAAGGCTATCTCTTTTAAATATCTGTTTTTTAAAATATGTTTCATTTGATTCTTTCACCCTTGATCTTGAATCCTTCCCTTCTTCATCAACCTTTACTACTCGACAAATTCTATTATTTTAAATTGTTAGTTCGTAACAACAAAAATTGCAACACACGCTATCTACATTCCATTATATTCTATTTTAATCTACAAAATATGATTTAAGGGTTCAAATTTTGTTTGGTGATATTTTTTAAAGAGAATCTGCTCGAAATTGGTTTTGTTTAAGAAATGAGAACTAGTTGAGGTAATAAAGAAGGGACCCAAACCTTTTTCCACAATTCCCTTATTCGCAAAAATACGATTTAATCCGTTTGACTGCATACAAAACCGACTAGTTGGTGGAGCAGTAACGCGTTCGTCTTTGGACAGGGAGATCTGAGGTTCAAATCTTGGGCCGATCACATCGGACAAACCCAACAACTAGCTACATTTCTTCCAAAGACACACCCAACACTGCTACATTTCTTCCAAAGGAGCCGTGTTGCCCGGCGTAAAGATGATCCCCGCAAACTCGTAACACGCCTCGGCGTAATGACGTAAAGATGATCCCCGCAAACTCGTAACACGCCTCGGCGTAATATAGCGAGTATAATGAAAGATTTGATTTTGACTCCACACTAACGGCTACCCTGTGTTTCACAATTTTGTGAAATCACAAAAGGCAGATTTTGCAAATTTCTCGCTGACTTTAGGCTATTGCCTACTATAGCAGCCCTAAAGCGACACTAACCTGGCATTACTGGTCATATTCTTGCCAACTCTTTTTCACTAAGCTAAGTTATAGTAAAACAAGCAATAAATTAACAGAATAAACTGTAGAGTAATCTCAGATCTGTAATTAGAAACTAGTACAATAATACAGTACTGTAGGCCTAATCTAATACCTATAACTTACCAACTGGTAGCAGTGAGTAGCTTAACCAAATCTGAAAACTTGGCTACTGCTACTGGTACCTGTAGAACTAGGCTACCAGTAGACCCAAGCTACCAGTATTGATCAACAGAGGACATTGTGTGATGTCACAAAAGTGCAAAATGCAGGGTTGCCAAATGATATGGAGTGAAACGGATTAAATCATATTTTCGGAATTGTGCAAAAAGGTTTGGGGGGCCTCTTTATTACGTCTACTAGTTCTGATTTCTTCAATGAAACCAATTTCGAGCAGTATCTCTTTAAGGACAATTCTGGTGAGGTTAACTACAGTAGCATGACCACCATTGAGACTAGAAAAAGAAGGTCATGTGAAAGCTGTTAACTGGACATGCAAATAAGATATAAACATTTTTGCACAACAATTGCAACCGAATACTATGTCTCAAAAAATAAGTTTGGTTCTAATCGCTTGGCATGTTAGAGTGTTTTTGTTTTTTTGTTCTTCTGCTCTTAACCAAATTTTCACCAGCAGCGAAAAAAATTGCAAAAATTTTAATCAAAACAATTTTGGTGCAGGCATGCTTTCTGACAGTGAGGTGCAAAATGTGCTGATTTTCTCACAAAGGAACAAAAATATGTTGATTTAAGTAAATGTTTTTAATTTACCTACTGTAGTAACAATTGCAAAGCATTACTAGATGAATTGATAAAAAATAATCTGGAGAACAGTAAAGCAAAATGGTAAAAATAGAGCAAAGTAGTAATGAGTTTAATACAAAAACTTGAGATTTTAACTAGGTGATACTGGCCCAAAATTGGGGTGGACTAGTTGTGTTAGAAAGAAAGGAATGCATGGAAAAAGATAAGAAAAAATTCAGTACTATACAAAGTGATCTAACTGACTGGTAAGGTGGTGGTCACTACTTCAACTTCAATTCCACTTTCAGGAAACAAATTTAATAAATCATATTATATATACTGTATTGAATATTAAAAGCATTTTGGGGGCAAAAAACATTTTATTTACTGTAATAAACCGGTGGCTGGCAAAGTAAATTTAGCATTTTACGTTAGACATAAAACATTACGATAACGAAACTTTACAAGTCTCAATAGCCATTAAACTTCAAACATCATTCACACATAAAATTTTTGCAAGCTGCTTACACAACAGTCATGTAATAGGATGGGCCATAAGTCGCACATCACAGCATTTAAAACATTATTGGGTGGAGCGAAAAATAAAAATTTTTGAATTTAAAAAAGTGGTCTTAGTATAGGGCCCTAAATACCACATGCAATACTTCTATCACAATTTTGAATTCTTGCACCCTCTAGCGGGCGTGCAATTGACCGAACGAGCTTAAAATAGCCAATTTTACCATATCTCACTGATCACATATAGTAGAAACTAGTTTCTAGCTTAAAAGTTGCAGAAATAGCTTATTTATATCTCCATTAAAAAGAACTTTGTCATAAAAACGTACAGAAAAAAAGTTACAGTCAAATTATTGATTACAGAATTACAGATGTTCTAATTATTCATAAGTTTTCAGTGCTCAACTTGAAACGCATTGCAATTAGCATTGGCATGGAAAATAAAGCCATAAATGAGGTTCAAATTTATGTATGTTTGCAATTTTAGTGTGCCATGTTGCCTTATCAGCTTTAGAGTTTCTTTAATGGCATTAGCCTTACTCAACTGCGCAATGTGTAACACAGTGTAGTACCAAATGTTTTAAGTTTCGTGTTATTACATCATCCAGTATTGGTTGGCTGCTGCATCATCATTTTATTTATGCTGAACTTGAGAAATTGTATCTCAATGATTCAAAAAAAAGTTTACATTGTACAGTTTAATTCAAAAGCACTGAAACATGCAAATTAGAAAAATGAGAATTAGAAAAGCAATTAGTAATTATAAAAGCTATAGTTTTAAGAGGAAGAAAATATGGCAATATACGATTTAACGAACAATTTGATACCATTGTTTATTGTATTGTAGATACAGTATATACCGTACTGTACTTACTGGCATAAATTTAATTATTTCTGAAACAGCATGCTAACTAAAAAAAATCCAAGTCTAGTGCTACTTGTAAAAAGTGGAGAAATTTTTCAAAGTTTGCTAAAGAAGGCTGACATTTATCAATAATACGATCAAAATGGAACAAAATAAAGTTCAATGTACAGAATTGCACTATTAACCAAAAAAAAAAATTGAAAGCGCAACAAATTTTAAAGACTTTAGTTCGCAACGCAACTTCTGCAATGTTTCAAAATAAAAAATTAAAGCACAACACAACTTCCACAGTTGCGGAGGTAGCAGGAGTTGCGCTTTGCACTTCTAATTGTGCTTTGCCCACCTCTGGTAACCAATAATTTGACTGTAACTTTTTTTCTGTACGTTTTTGTGATAAAGTTCTTTTTAATGGAAATATAAATAGGCTTTTTCTGCAACCTTTAAGCTAAAAACTAGCTTTCTAGTTTATGTGGTGAGTGAGATGTGTTAAAATTGGCTATTTTATGCTTGTTCGGTCAAATTGCATGGCCACTAGAGTGTGCAACAACTCAAAATTGTGATATAAGCATTTCATATGGTATTTGGGGCCATATATCAAGACCACTTTTTTAAATTCAAAAATTTATATTTTTCACTCCACCCTATTATTGATGAACTACTTAAGAGTTACAAAAAAAAAACAATATTTTATTACTAAATAAAAGAACATGTAATTGGGACTTCACACGGAATACCTTTGTTTTTGTTTGCAAATTTTGGCTGATGAGGATTGATTTTGCTTATAACTAGCAAACAGTAAAACTTAGAAAGTTAAAATGTGGACTCAACATAAGAATTAATGAAAGTGTCATCAGTGCCAATTTTGGGGATTATAGGACACGTGACTGTGAATTGAGACACAAAAAAAACCCTGAAAAACAACAATTTTTGGCTTGAAAATTTACTAATTCACTTATAATTCCAAAGCCACTTGACGTGCTAAGCTGAATCGCACACAATGTGGGTGCTTATAAATGCTTTATGCAAAGTGAGTTAAGGGGCGCTTGGTCACGTGACCACAATTTTACCAGCCGAAAATGGGCAAAAACTTGAAGCCAATATACGAACAAAAGATAAAATTTTTAGGGTTGGCTAATATGAAGGAAAGACAAAATTAGACAAAATTTGGGGGCAGCAAAATAGGGGGACCCTCTCAAACAGGGCCACCGAAATTCAAACTTTTCAACCACTTACGCTAGACATATGAAATTTTCAGGATAGGCAAATATGAAGGAAAGATAAAATTTGACAAAATTTGGGGGTAGCAAAATGAAGGGATACCCGTCAAACAAGAATGCCAAAATTCAAACTTTAACAAATTACGCTGGACTGATGAAATTTTCAGAATAGGCAAATATGAAGAAAAGATAAAATTTAACAAGATTTGGGGGTACCATACCACAATGGGGTGTCCCCTTCAAACGAGGATGCCATAATTCAAACTTTTTAATTGTGCAAGCTCGACACACCACAATTTCAGGCAATATAAGCAAACAAATAAGACAGTTGAAATTTGACAAAATTTGTGGCACAAAACCGGGGGGTCCTTCTAAATTCCAACTTTTCAACCATTCAAGCTAGACACATGAAAGTTTCAGAATAGGTAAATTTAAAAGAAAGATAAAATCAGAATAGGTAAATAAAATATGACTAATTTCAGGTGCCACAATTGGGGAGTCCTCTTCAAACGGGTCCTACAAAATTCTTAACAACATAAGCTAGACAATTAAAATTTTCAAGATAGGTAAAAATATAATATGACAAAATTTGAGAATCTCATACTATAAGGGTCCTCCAATTGTGTTGGCACCTCCCCCCATTAACTACAAAAGCTAAACAAATTAAATCTATTAGATAATTTAATATGAATCAAAGATTAAAGATAACAAAATTTGGTTGGCCACATTGACGAGACCATGCCAACTGGGCTCCTTAAAATTAAAAAAAAAATTATTACGAAGTACTCCAGCTAGATATCAAATTTTAAGAGTATCGGTGGCAGTAGGCTAATATAAGAAAAAGATAAAACATGCCAAACCTGGCAATGCCATGTTGGACAATTAGCCCTTAAATTGACCTTCAAGCTATATGATGAATTCTCACTATGAATATTGGTATTGGTGTCACAGAAAAGTAGAAGAGTAAAACTTATGGAATTACTACAACATTTAAGATGTTGAAGCACTTGAGCCTAATGGCTTTGTTAGATTTACGCTGGATGGTCGAGTTTTTTACTTGACTGTCACTTGTGACGGTGAAAAAATCTTCTACTTGCCTCTTCAAAGTTTTTGATAAATTCTATTAAAAAAGCTTTCGTGCTGAATAGTGGATGTAATACAATATACTGCATGGTACAATAGGCCGTCGGGTGGCACTGCTAAACAGCGTTCTCAGAATAGGAATAGCTACAAAATGTGTGCATGTTTCTGGCCGTGTTAGTGTTATGTTAAGTTTGGCTGATGTAATAAAGTAGCTGGAATTTTAAAGAACGTTCTATGTTATTTCATAACAAAGTGAAAAACTGGTAGAAACTTCTAATAGCTTTTTGACTAACGTTACTTGATTATTTTGATAACATTGCGAGACTTTTAAACTTTGAGAGCAAACAACCTCAAAGCTGTTAAAATGAACTAAAAAGTGTGCAATGTGCAAAAAAATAGATAATTTTTGGTGAATAGTTGTTTGACTTTAAACATTACATCTAGGGCTCAGGAAAGCATAGAGTTGTGTAATTTAATAGAAGTTTTCAATAAAAAATCATCGTAAAGTTAGACTCTGCAATATCAATTAGAAATTTGTAAGAACTTGATTTTTTGTTTCTAAATTTTGTTTGTATAAGTATTGTTTTCCATGCTTATTGCTTAAGGCAGGCATTGTTTGATTTAGTTCTTTAATTTTGAGAAAAATCAGTAGAACTGTTCATACATGAGCTTATATAAAATTCTTCTAAAAAAAATATTGCAGTGAGCTAGCTGAAGGTGTAGATTTGATATTTAGGATAGTGTGTCAAATTTCTGGTCAAGATGATGCAAATTACAAATCTGAAAATCATTTTGGCATTTTCAGATCAAAAAGTTTTTTTCTTGTTGCTTTAATTGGAGCAAAAGGTTACAGTCGAAATATTTGTTTTAATGAGGGTTTTGTTTGTATCCACAATTTTAACCATTGTGCAGCGCTGCTAAACTGAAAATTCTACTAACTGCTTAAAAATTGAACTGAAAACCAAGCAGAGTTGTAAAATTTTGATTAAAATTTTATAGATACCTTTTCTAAACATTTGAATTTTGAAAGCCATTAACTACAAACCTATACAAGTTATCGGAACATCATGAAATTCAAAAGCGATCTATTTCAGATCTAACTATAACCAACCATAAACACGCTTAATGCAATTGTGAAGTTTTTAGTACAGCATAGTAAGATACTTTAGTGAAGTCCCCAGATATCACTTGCGATGTCCTGCTCTAGTTTATACCAGGGATGTGGAAGCGGCAATTTTTGAATCGCTTCCACTTTTACCACTTGATCATGTAATTTTTTCGAAAAAAATTTTTCCAGATAGGTCATGATAAAACAGCATTGTCATCATCTCAAAAACATCATATAGAACCAAATTATATAATCGTATTCAGTCATTTGTCATTGCAAGGATCTGCACATGAGCATTGTCAGGAATTTGAATTTGGAGCGGCCATAAGTGATAAGTCAAATCACATGGTCAGTATGTTTCAGCTGATGCGAATTTCTCTGAACGTTCCACCAGAAGTTTAAAATAAAGAGAGATTATTTGGGGTCTAGGGACATATTTCCAAGAGCTTGGAATAATAACTGATTTCAACTGCATCTGACTGTTAAGCGCAAATCTTTACTTGACGATAATTACATAGCGCTGAAGCAAAGCTTCGACTTTTGCAGAATTTTGTGTTTTTTTTTAATAACTTGTTTGTGAATGTGGTTTGCTCCAAATTTTGGCTAGCAATGTGTATTTTTAGAACAGCAAAATAATAGAACATTGCAAGAATAACGCAAGCTATACAGTATACACAGTAACATATTAGAATAATAATAATTATAACACTCATAAAAAAAGTTGTGGGCTGGATGAGCATAAAAGTATGCGAGCTGGATGAAATTGCTTGGCAGGGTCATAGGTTGCTGACCCTTGCTGTAGAGGGGGAACTACAACTGAGCAGATAATTATAAAAATACATACCCCACAATAATCATCACCATTTGCAAGTTGGGGAGCAAGAGCAGTTGGGTTGTTGGCAAGTTTCCTCATTCTATCCTTAAAATCACTGTTGGCAGAAATGTCATATCTTTCAAATGGAATTTTCTTTGATTCCAAAATCATAATAATTTTTTGCTGCTGTTTTTTTATCTAAAATATAATTATTATTCATTTATACATTGGTAGATTGGTAAAATATTCGGGAGGTTTGGATTTAATAAGAAAGCCAGCCAAATCAGAAGCCAGACAGTGGTGTCAACAGCCAGCCATCGCTGTAACATCTCTTTGAAAAAGAGCTGTGTTACTTGCTTTATAGCAGTCTAACAAAAATTGATTCTTTGATTTTTAAATTTGGCCGGTGTTTGTAATATTTTGTTGATATCAAAACTGATATTGCTCTTGATTTAAGCCTTAAATTTTGAGCAAAAATGAACCTCATGAGTGTGCCAGTTGATTCGGCTATGGTTTATTCCCTGCAAGACTTATTGACAATGCTGCAAGACTATTTTCAGTAACATACAAACTGCTAGCAACAATTGAAAACAGCTATACTGTATCAGGTACAGTATAACTATGGTTCCATAAGTTCATATTCAACTTACCTCAACATTTCCAGTTACAGTAGTCATGTACAGAGCTACCTCAGGCATATTTAATTATTAAATTGAAGTCTTTAAAATTATTTACCAATTTATTGCCTACAGCTTAGCTAGCAGTAACAATACTAACACTGCATAAAACCTGTGCAAAACACAAGATTATCAAACTCTGAAATCTGTAGGCTACAGTCTACAGTATCCTCAATTGTTTTATAAAACCTCTGATGTAACATCTATCAACCCCTGGTGTAATATCTGCTATTGAAGCCAGTACCAGTAGCTTGTCTAATGTATAGGCTACAGGCTATCATCAGTACTTATTTTGTCAGGGAACATGTCTTCCAATCGAAATTTAGCATCCTCAACAGAAAGTGTCTGGGTTGATTCAGAGGCAATGAATTTTTTTCTAGTTCGTACCAAGAGTACAGTACCAAGCGATCAAGTACTGGACCTTATAAAAATCTAGAGGGCTAGTAATTTGTATCAAACTGTAGGAAAAATGGCAATGGTGGGGGAGTTGAGTTAAAAACGGTATATCCTTTTGTGTGTGTGATGATCTCATGATTATGAATGAAAGACAATTCGACTTATTCTTTACGAAAATTACTCTACCTAGAGACACTTTAATGTGTGGAGCAATATATAGGGACCCATAAAATAATATTCGCTTGCATCAACTACTTCTTAGTACCCTAAATGACTGTCTAAAAAAGATTGGTTTGACAGCTAAATGTTTTCTCTATGGAGACTATAATTGTGATTTAGCAAAAATAGCCCATAAAAGGAATGTCAATGAATTTGCAGAATTGATGGCAGATTACTCGTTTTTTTCAATTATCACTAAGCCCACCAGATTTACAAATATTATGGGCTACCATACTTGAACATATCTGTACAAACTCTTTCTTTACTAGTACCAAATGTGCTGTAATCACAATCCATTGTCAAACCATATACCAGTAATGTGCACAAGCAGTCAAGCACTGAACGTAATAATACAAAAGCATGCACTTTTGAAAGGTACTATACAAACAAAGCTATGGAAAAGTTTTTCAATAACTTAGAAAATATCCAAATTGATCAATTTATGAATGAGACTAGAGTACCTGATTATGTCACAAGAAGTTATAGAAAAGTATATGCATATTTTCAACAAATGATTTCCATTAACAATGGAAAAAATTACATCACCCTAAAAACAATTGGTTTGATGAAGAATTAAAAGAGGTAATGATGAAAAACAGAAAACTTTTCAAAAAATTCTGTGCTCAGAAAAATATCTTTGCTAAGGTGGTATTCAGCAAAGCACAAAATGAATATTTTTGAGCAATCAAAATAAAAAAAACAATTTTATTATGCTTTCTTATTTAGAAAACAGAAGAATAATTTGAAACAAACTTGGCAAGCCATTAATGATGATCTACTTGGTAACGCTAAGCGTAAATTTTGTTCTATTTAAAAAATTATAATAACAATCAAACTGTGAATGACGTTTAACAAATAGCTGATCATTTCAATCAGCACATTTCAAATGTTGGTAATGCACTTGGGGAAAAGCAGCCAAAGATTTGCAACAACTTCGAAACATATTTACCCAAATGCTCTTCAAATTCTCTTTATTTTACTCCTGTGACTTCAATGAAGCAAAAAGAGTCATAGCAGAACAAAAATTTAAACATAACAGCGGTTTAGATGGCATATCCACTACAATGTTGCAGTTATGCCCAGCCAACATTGCCTTGATCTTAGCACATATTTTCAATCCATCTTCATCTCAGGGCATATTCTTAAAAGCTTTTAAGCAGGCTAAGATCATTTAAGTATTCAAGAAGGGGTCTACTTATGATGTCAATAATTATAGACCAATAAGCTTACTTCCAGTTACATGCAAAATACTAGAAAAATTAGAGTACAAACGTCTTATCACTTTTTAAACTGGAAACATAATTTGGATTTTGTCCAAACTATTCAATCAGCCATGCCACTACATTACTAATTTAATCCATTTGATAACTTGAGCATTTGAAGCAAAACAAGCCATGGTTGGTGTATTTTTAGATTTGCTGAAGGCATTTGACAAAATCGATTACGATATTTTGCTATTAAAACACTTTTATGTTGGAATAAGAGGTGTAGGCATGTAGGCTACCTTAGTAAAGTAAGCAATACGTCAGGAGTTCACAATTTAACGCAATTTTTTAGCAGAGGCTACTGTTACATTATAAGAAAATCGCTATCCTAGCCCTAACTCCAACCCTAAACCTAACCCAAACTCTAACCCTAGTTCTAATCCTAACGCTAATCCTAACCCAAACTCAAAATCTAACCCAATCCCTTTAAGTTAATTCAAAAAATAAAAAAGAGTAATTGAGCAAACAAGCGCTCACTCTTTCCTCTCTTATTCTCTTTATGGGCGTTAAGTAACATACAGTGCAACACTAGCCACTTTCAAATTTTTTTGGTTATTTGGTAAAAAATAAGCTTGATGACTATTAACTGATTAAGTGACAAGAAAAATACAGGTTAACTGGTTAGGCACTGCCTAGCCTGTACTATGTAGAGCAGGCACGTAGCCAGAAATCTGCAATATGGGGGGGGGCTGTTGCAAGGGTCTAGCACCATAAAAAAGGTATTCACCTCAAATTGGAATGGTTTTTCTGTTCGAAATCAATTGAAGCCACATAAAAAAAGGGTTTTCACCTAAAATGGGAACAGTTTTTAAGTTGGAAATCAATTGAAGACCAAAAAAAAAGGTCTTCCCAAAACTGTAACGATTTATGTGTCTGAAATCAATTGAAGTCAAAAAAAATTTCATATTCTTTATGCCAATGTCTGAATGGGGGGGAGGGGGCTATTATCCATTCCAGATTACAGTGCAGAAATCAGTCTCAAAAGCACTGAAAACACGACAGGCTTATTTTCCATATTGGGCAATACTGCATACCATATTCTCTGCTTTGTAATGGTACTCGCCTACTGTAGTGTAGAGATGGTGCGAATAACAAAAAAATGCATCTGCATGCTGCACTGTGTCCGCAAACCTTGTCTGCATGCTGCACCGCACCGCATCCAAACACATTTAAGTTCACGCAACACCCAGGGCCTGCGAGAGGGAGGTTCAGGGAGTACAGCATACCTGGGCCTAAGGGGGCCCGGAAAAGTTCAGGTTTCTGCATTAAGTTTTGGTATCGCACCATAACACCATAATCAAACTTGCGTACAGCAAAAATATCAGTCAGCTTATTCAGTATTGGTAATTGGTCGCTATTTTTGCTACATAGCCTTTAGGGCATCCAATAGTGGTTGATTTGATTAAAAAAAGAGGAAAACATATCAAAAGCCATACACTTGCACTGAAACTACCGTTTTGTTACATTTCTCTGACTTGAGAGCCCTAATTCTACGATATAACAATGTACGAGGGCCCACATTTCCAGAGATCCAAAAGCATTTCAACCTCAAAGAGCAGACTCAAAGTTCACATACTATACTACTATCATTAAGTAACTCACTCTATCTGTATGCAGGGCCTCAGAAAAAAATCTTATCAGAGGGTATGAAGACTAATATCGAGCCCTTTTGTCAAGGCCAGGGCCAAAAATCAGGTAAAGAAAACAAAAGAAAAAAAGGTCTACTTTGCTAAACTTTGGCCTACAAACCGAATTACTACTTATTTACTAAATAAATGCTAGAGCAACTACTTGAGTGCACGTCAACTTATAGGTCCTCCCGAATCCCCTGAGCCCGGGCCTGTGTACGATGTACCCCCTGAACCCCCCTCTTACTGGCCCTGGGCATACAATTTGTATATGCCAAAGAGTAAGCAATGAAAAATCTAATTTTAGAATTGTCAACCACTGCTATCAGTGGTGTAGTCGAAGTGAAGTGCCTATGCCAGTATGCTGTAGTGTTGAGTGTTGACATAACAAACCACTACTAAGAGCAACTGTTTAGGAAAATTTTTAAACTAAAACAAAATTAATTAAAACTAACAGTTAGCATTTTCTGGGCCTTCACAATCAAGGCACTTGGGGTTTTGTTAAAAGGCACAGTAGCCTAGAGGCATAGAAGGTATAGCATAACCTTAACCCCATTACAATAGCTACTCTACTCCTGCCTTATTTGCCTTCTATGTCTATGTATCAGCCTCCAGCTCAATCTAGGCACTGGTATATCACCCATATATTAACAAATAAACTTTTTGCCAAGTTATCAAAATTTTGGGTGGGGAATATTTTATCCGACTAGCTAAATTGATAAAACTTTTATCAGTAAAATATCAGGATTTGCAGTATTAAAGTCATTAAATTGTATAATATTGTGTCAATGTCATCATCCCCCACTTCACATACTTTCTTTCATGCCTATCATGTTTTCTGCTAGTAAATTTAAGCAAGTTTGGTGTTGGGATGTTGATCAAATGCTGTATTTTACCCTCGAGAAACATAAAAAGTGCTAAAGCTTCTGGGGCTCTGCCCCAGACCCCGCTGGGGGAACTCACAGTGCTTCCCCAGACCCCCTAGCTGGATTTAAACCAATTTTATGTCTAGTTGTGTTTTTCGTCGGTCCTAACTGTATGCAATACACTGTTATCCCCTCACTTTTAAATGAAGATCTACACCTATTGGACAAAAAATGATTTAACAGCATCGGCTCTTGATAACACTTGGGGGGCCCAATAAGATTTGAGGGCTCCGTATCGACCTTTGTACCCGCTGAAAAATTTTCTCCCTGAGGCCCTGGCTACACCATACCGCAAGTTATCTATTCTTCAAATTTCAACAAACATCAGAAAAAATTAGCTCTCTAGCTTATGGCATACAAAAAAATTGATTTTTGAGGTATCAGTTTGGAAGGTTTTCAGGGGGGTGGTCTCAAACCATGTCAAAATATTTGTCTTTTAAACATCTGCAGACATATTAAAAAAAAATTAATGCTCTAGCTTGAGTCGTTCAAATCAAAAACTTAAATTTGGGGGGTCTATTTGGGGGCCTCTGGGGGGGGGGGGGTGATACCCCCAAACTATGTCAAAACATTTGTCACTTAAATATCTACCGATATAAAAAAACTTTCACCCTAGCTTGAGTAGTCAAAAAAATTAATCTTTGGGGTCCCATTATGATACGCATCTGATATTGGGGGGTTTCTGAAGGAGTGGCCCCAAAAAATTTTGGGAGACAAAATTGCATTTGTAGCTTAACAACTTTACACTGAGACTCATTGCCTCAGATTAATAAGTTGTATGTTTGTGCCAAATCTGAGACTCATTGCCTCAGATTAGGCACAAACATACAACTTATTAATCTCAAACTGCTGTCAAATTTCATACAGATAGACCTACCGTAACTGTTTTTGAGTTATAAGTAAAAGTCTGAAACTTCACACTTGTTAACTTTGAAAATGACTGAGTAACAACAAAGGAACGCGCGACACAAGGTCAGTCGTTCTACATATACTGGTTTAATCTGCCTTGTCTGTTGTGCGTGTTTTCTATCAGTTTCGCTGCACCGTGTATTGGCAATCAAAAGAAATCTACCAGTCTACCTGATGATCCATGCAACTACTGTACTAAACCTGAACCAATAGCCCAAATACTGGTATATCACGTTTTCTGCATGCTGTCACAAGCTACTACACTCATATTTAAGTGTCTAACTTGATTTGATAAGAACAACTTTACTGCCTCCCAACGTAAGCCTGTATATGGGTATTCAATATTGGGTAAACTACCGGTAGCTTACGTATTCGTGAACCTGGAACCCTCTAATCGTCTGCTACTATGCAGGCTATTCTGTCATTACAACTTTGTGTAGCCTAGTCTTCCTTCTCTACAGTACTACATATCAGATACCGGTAGGCTCCAGACATTTGGTAAGGGCCAAAAGCCTAATGCTTGATGCCATGACCTGATGACGAATAGGCTACACTAAACTAACTCTGTCACTCTGAAATGCAAGCACATGTGTAGTAGAAACTGTTATCTAGACTTGGGCTTGTTTTATCTACTCAATTTTTTACGGCATTTTCTCACTGCTATTTGGCAACTGCGAACGGCGTTTTTTGATTTTTGAAATTACGGCGTTTTTGTTTGGCATTAGCGTCCGGCGCAACGCCATTTTTCTTCATCCGGCGCAGTTTTTTTGAAACTTGATACAGAGGTACCAAAAGTCGCAGAAAAAGATGCACTACGTTACCTGTAGGAGATAGCCGCATTTTTTGCCAGACGTTACGTCATGCAGTGATTTTCGTCACGCTCTGTTTGATTGCTACGTAGATCCTTTGTCTACACCGCTATTAGTGCTATCTCTACACGTGGTTTTTAGTATCAGTGCTTTGCTTTACAGTGCTTTAGCTAGAGGGATGCAGACGAACGAGAGGCAATATTAGTTAGGAGTGTATACTGTTAGTAGATGTTTTTATACTTAGATTAGAATAGGCTTTGGTTTCAGTGGCGTCGTAAGTTATACTTTTTTCGTATGTGGGAGTTATTACTTACCTTTAGGGGCTAGGTTAGGGTGGAGTTTATTGTTTGTTTTGGTTTTCAGAATGCCCACCTGCTAGCTCGTATCGTTTATTAGGTACATATGCGGCACATGTGTGCCTGTCAGTCAACTTTAGTAGTTAGGATTTAGGAAGCTGCATTATTTCAGTGATTTTGATTGCTAATGTGTTCATTTCCAACTATTATTTGGTGGCTGGCTGATCACGTCGGCAGAGAAGCAGAATATTCAGATAGAATCGCTGAAGCTAGGGCGTAACCAAGGATTAGTCATTCCCGCAGTCTTCGAGCTTTCATTACCTGAAGACCTTTCTTGTTTCATTTGTTTTTGTTTTAAATTTCTTCTGTTTTAAATTGTGCTGATAAAGAAAAGAAAACTATTGGCAGTCCCCGTGTGTGATGACCTTTTTTTTGTTTGTTTGAGATCGCACAAAACTTTGAGTAAACGGCATTGTTGTTTGCGATTTGCGACAGCATTTTCGCACCGACTTCAGGCATTTTCGCGTCTTTTTCGGCATTTACGCAGTAGATCCAAAATTAGAGGGAACACTGCTGCATACTATACGATAGACCTACTGCATACAGGGTGGGTATGTGGCTAGGCTACCTATGTACGGTACCTCTGCTCTGATGACTGTTTCCCACAACCCTGTTTCATCTACATTTTTTTTTGTCTGCCTTTGTTTCATCTTCTCACCAAACGTGCTAAACTTTTCCTAGTCTAGCCTACCAAAACCAAAACCTTTTGTTGGTGTCAAGACACACGTTCAGCGAATCAAAACTAAGTTTGTTGTAGCCAAAATAGCCTATTTTAGGATGCTTCAAATTCTGAAAAAATAGACTTGAATTGAAGGGACATTTTACTGTTTTAGTAGCCTAACCCTACGTATTGTCCAAATATATGGTATTGTTATTGTCTTCAATTCATATTATAGTAATATCATGACTAACCATTGTTGTACATACAGAAATAATTCACCAGCAATAATTGTAATAAAAAAATGAAAAAAAATATAGTATGCGGCGCTACACTGATGCTGTTACGTAATGCAGAATGCAGATTTTAGTTGCCACGCTGCGCGGCACGGAGCACCAACAACAGCGCGCAGTCGCGTACGCTGCGCTGTTGCAATCTCTAGTGTAGAATGTAGATTCATTCAATTGTCCATTCCACATAACTCCGTCTATGGATCCTATAACTAACTCCGCTGCAATACTTTTGGTTTTTAGTTGTTTTTTTGTTTCTCGCCCTGTTTCCATTAACTTTTGAAGTTTGTGTCTTGCTTTTTTATTTTATTTTTATTTTTTTAATTTTTATTTTTTTATTCAATTTTTTTTTCATTTCAATTTTTTTTTTTGATATAATTACGAATAGCCTAAATTGTTTTTTCGTTATTATGTGGGTGTAATTGATTAAGTGAGTTTTGCTCTTCCACTACACCCACCGTGGGGGACTTTGGTACGCACTTTATCTTTATGTAGCTTATACTGAAATACGTTGCAGCTTGTATTGTGTGCTTCAATTTTTTCCTATGCTGAAATAAACAATCTATCTATCCATCCATCCATCCATCCATCCATCCATCCATCCATCCATCCATCCATCCATCCATCCATCCATCCATCCATCCATCCATCCATCCATCCATCCATCCATCTATCTATCTATCTATCTATCTATCTATCTATCTATCTATCTATCTATCTATCTATCTATCTATCTATCTATCTATCTATCTATCTATCTATCTATCTATCTATCTAACAATGGTTAAATCAATTTTTGAGCACAGCTAGTGCACAGCATCTGCACTTCTTTTGTGTACATGTGCATTTGTAAGGTGGAAGCTGACCTTGATGACCTTCTGGTCTTTTTACTGTCTTCTTTCCAAGTGACTATGTATTGTACAGTATAATCTGCACTGTAGTTCAGAGTGCAGGCTGTGGGATGCGCTGATATTTTTTCCCTAAAGAAACAGTATGTAACTAGTCTGCATCCACAATCATGCTAACATTGCTTGGGGCGCTGCTAAGTCCACTTTTCTGCATCTATGAACTATATGGTGTACTATTCGTATCCCTGCTGCTCACACTTGTGAAATTTGGAAACGTGATGTTTCTCGTGAAAGACTGAAGTATGGTTTTGCAGAGAGTCATGTTTTTTTGCTTTACGCGTCACTTGGTAAATAAGCAAGTCTCTCTCTCTCTTTGGTGCGCATGTGCACGAGCACCAATGATCTGCACTAGTACACTAATGACATGCACGATTGCACGTGCACTGATGATGTGCACTAATGCAGACACATAGCCAGAGTCCTAAGGGAGTAAGGAGAGCAACTGCCCCCCCGAAAAAAATTTTAGTTTTCTTCCAAATGAATTTCAGTTGAAGCTTGAATTTTGAGATGGAAAGAAAAACTGTAGTATAATTTTTACTAACTAGCCCACCATGCTAGCTTGTTCTTTTTTGGGGGGGGATCACGTTAAAACTCATCGAAAATTGTTGCTTTTTGGAATTTGGAGATCGTCCTAGGAGAAAAAACATTGCCCCTCCAAGTTTTGTGCATGCACCCCCAAAAATTGCGGTCTGGCTACGTGCCTGCATTAGTGTACAAAATAACTGGATTGGAGCATGTTGAGGAGCAAGCCTTTGAATGTCTAACGAATATTAAACATAGAGAACTGATTTTGAGAGGAGGTCCATGTGGGGGTAACCGAAGGGATAGTATCCCCAAACTAGGCCCAGTACAAAAATTGTAGGTCCCCCCAAAGGTAACCGAAGGGATAGTATCCCCAAACTAGGCCCAGTACAAAAATTGTAGGTCCCCCCATCGAGAGTTAGCGTCCCTCCATCGAGATTTAGCGTCCCCCCCATCGATATTTAGGCGTCCTCTCATCGAGAGTTGAGCGCTGAATGACCAGAGGAAAAATGGCCAGCCAGGACTAAAAGATTCTGCAAATTTCCTGCCGAAAATGGTCGCAAATTGCGGCGAAGACCTTTTTTTTTGGTCTTCACCTGATTTTGGGGAAAAATGACTTCAGTTTCCGGCGAAGACCTTTTTCTTGTTTTTGGTCTTCATTCAATTTCGGTGACGGAAATACATCATTTCCACTAAACTTTTTGTAAAGTTGGTCAAGACTGCAAAAGCGTCCCCCCATGCAAAACTTTACAATTTAAGTAGGCCTACTGACTAGGCGTATATCAAAGTATTTATCTCTTAAGCATTTGCTGATGTCATATACAACTAAAGCTCTAGCTTGAGCCGTTCAAAAATTGATCTTTAGCGGGTTCAATTGGGGGTTCCGGGGGTGGTACTTTCAAACTATGTCAAAATATTTTTCCCTTAAATAGCTACTAATATAACAAAAAATTATCGCCCGAGCTGGAGCCGTTCGAAAAATTGTTTTTGGGACCCCTATTGAGGGGGTTCCTTGGGGAGTGGCTCCAAAAATTTTCGGGGGACAAAATTGCGTTTGCAGTTCAACAACTTCACACAAAATTAGATATTGATGTTCTGTGGTTTAGGAGAAGAGGAGCGTAAAAGATTTAGGAAGAAAAAAAGAAAAAAAAAGAAAAAAAACAGAAAAAAACCTTATTGCGGCCAAAAATGGGTTGGTAGGGATGAAAGAGTATCTAAAAAGATCTATCCGTGTGAAATATTGCGCTATTTTAACAGTTTTTGAATGAGACCGCTTTTACGCCAAATTTTCAGGGTAGTTTTTGGGTCCTTAAACCAAAGTCTCGTGACTTATTGCCTCAAAATTTGGTACAAATATATAACTTTAATAGTTTTGCGTGCTTCTGGCCCAAAAGCTACCAGCGCAGAAGCCTAGGAAAGAGCCACCAGAACGGCGACTACTTAAAAACAAACAATGCAAAAGAGTTATCCTCCTCAGAATTCGAACCTGCAACCTTTGGATTGTCAAACCTGCAACGTTTGGATTACCAATAACCAGTGGTGCAGATTTATATAGAGCATTGGGGAAGATAATTTGTAATTTTACCCCAATTTTGCCCCATTTTCAACATTGGGGTGGGGGTGAAGCTCGATCACTATTTTTTCACGTAAGCAAATCAAGTGAAGACAAAAAAAAAGATCTTCACAAAAAATTTAAAGAGTTTTTGTCCCAGAAATCAAGTAACGACCAAAAAAAGTCCAAAGATCATCTAGCGCTTAGATGCACATCATAGTCAAATTATTGGGGAGGGATGCAGACATAGGCGTAGCCAGGATTTTCGATTGGGAGGGACCCAAACCACAAATCACACACAATGACGTCATCAGAAATTTTCAAAAAAGGAACTTTTTGTGGGACAAAGATATCGTTGAATGAAAGATCTGAAGCCGTAGCCTATTGGCACTCAACCAGGATTTTGGTGAAGGGAGAGGGCGAAAACTAATAGTTAGAAATTGCAAATGTCTAACTTAGGAGACGTGTTGAGTAAAGTAGTGTACTCAACCGTATCACAGAGGAGGGTCCGGGGGCAGAGCCCCCAACCGCCGATGGCTATGGGGGTCCGGGGGGCGAAACCCCCACGCGCTGGACGTTTTTTGAAAGTTTTTGGGAAAAAAGCTATTTTAATCCTATTGGATCACATTTCGCACGTGTTTATAGCCATTTGAAAGTACTAGATTTTTAACATTTTAAAGCCAATCGAAACTTTTCGATTGTTCAATCCTCTTTTTACTTGCAATTAAAGTCCAAAACACGTTTAATTTCCTGCATTATGGAGTAAAATTTTAAATTGTGTGTGATTTGGTTCATGGACGGGGAAGTAAGACACATTGCCTCCTGCAAAATTTTAGCTGTAAATAATAATCCACTCGAAGATTTTCCTTAGAGATTTTTGTTTTGTCATGAAGTTAACCAGTTATGGGAGTACATGATTTCACCCTGGTTATACGTTTAAATTGGCAGGAAAAAATTGAATTAAGGGGTACACCGGGCCCCCTGGTTGTTAATATTATTCATTGTTAATTGCTGTTGCACACTTGTAGTGTTCTAGGCAAAGATGCTAAAAGAAACTGAAAATGAAGGAACAAGGCTTTTTTGTCAAATTTTTGTCATTGGTGGCATTTCGATTGTGGCCCCTTTGGCCACCCCTTTGGCTACGCCTATGATTTTGAGATAAGATCGCGCCCTTAAGTTCTTTCATAAAAAAAAACATTCAAAGCAAAATTAAAATAACTTTTTTTCCAAAACGTGGAGAACTCGAGTCAAGTCACTTTACAGTTTTTTGAAACCTCCAACAACTTCATGACATTATTATGACGTGGACACGTAGTCGTCATTATTATTACTTACTTTTGTTCGCGTAAATCCTAAATCAAAGAATCTGCAATTCCGGACTAGGACAACATACTGGCTATGCTCTCATTATATTTATCATTGGTAGTATTTCCATTGGGAGTTTGCATCACCGCCTGTGTTATAGCATTAAGTTCATAATAACATTAAACGAGGGCCTGGGGTTCCACCTTTTAGAACAAAACTCTTAGATTTCTCATAGGTTTTAGATATAAATTGTTAAAAATTTGAATTAAGGGACCCCTGGCCCGGGACCCTTGGTCGTCAGTTAGGGGCACCCTGGTTGTCGGTTTTGGGCACGGGGCCCCCTGTGTGTTGGTAAGGGGCCATGGGGGCCCTGGTTGTCAGACAGTGGCTCCGGAGCCTCCTGGTTGTCAATTAGGGGCCTTAGGGCCCCCTGGTTGTTAGTTAGGGGCCCTGGGGCCCCCTGGTCGTCAGTTAGGGGCCCTGGGGCCCCCTGGTTGTTAGTTAGGGAACCCTGGGGGTTTCTGGTTGTCAGTTAGGGCCCCCGAAGCCCCCTGATTCTCAGTTAAGGTCCCCGGGCCCCCTGGTTGTTAGTTAGGGGCCCAGGGGCTCCCTTGTCTTCATTAATATTGTTGTTAATTCCTGTGATGTGCGTAATTACTGAAAAAAAAAACTGCAACTAAATAAAGCGGAGCTATGTTGTCATAATTTTTTTTATCATTGGTGGCATTTCGATTGGGGGGGGGGGGCCCTGGCTACGCCTATGGATGCAGATGCAGGCCATAGTCAAATTATTGGGGGGATGCAGTCAAATTATTGGGGGATATATCCCTCCATCCCCCCGGGTTTTGGCACCCCTGCTATTGAGGAAAGATTGTTTGGCTTTTCTCCAGAATGGGAAACCAAATAAAAGATGAGGGTGAATAAGAGAATAATGTAACAAAAGAAGTGCAGAAGAAAGAAATAGGAAACGAAGCTTGGTTAAAATGCCGACAGTACATGTATAAAAAATAACTACATGTGCTTACATCAAATTTTCTTAAAACAATACTGCAGTGGGCTATAATTGAGGGTGTAGATTTGATATTTAGGATAGTTTGTCAAATTTATGGTCAAGATAATGTAAGCATGGGCGTGGGAAGGAGGGGCAGGGGGGCCATGGCCCCCTATATTTTCACACACTCTCTCTTAAACCTCCCAAATTTCAAAAATTCTTCCATTTTTAGTTTTTAATACTGGCTCCATTCTTATTGGCCCCCTCTGAAAAAATTTTTGCCCACTCCTATAAATGTAAGATACTAAATCCCAAAATCAGATTGGCATTTTTGGATCAAAAAGTTTTGTTTCTGTCGTTTTTGCTGTTTTAATCGAAGCAAAACGTTACAGTCAAAATATTTGTTTTAAAGAGAATTTTGTATCCGCAATTTTAACAAACTGCGCTGCACTGCTCCACAGACTTCTTAGAAGTTGAAACGAGAACTAAGCAGAGTTGTAAAATTTTGATTGAGATTTTATAGATACCTTTTCAAGACGTTTAAATTTTGGGAGCCGTCAACCACAAACCTGCTGATCAAGTTAATGGAACTTTACAAAATTCGAAAGCAGTGCATTTCAGATCTGACCATCAACAACTATAAACACGCTTACCACAATAATAGTAAAGTTCTTTAATTCAGTAAAGTTAGATACTTTCCCGAATTCCCCGGATTTATCATATTCTAGTAACGACCGACGCTCGCGTTGAGTGTTTCTTTGTTTTTACCCGGCCATTTTGAAACCAACGAGTGCGACGTTTTGGACTTTTGCTCATAACTCGAGAACGGTTTGGTCTAGCTGCATGAAATTTTGACAGCAGTTTGAGATTAATAAGTTATACGCTGATAATAATTTAATTGTGATGTTTTGACGTTTGCAGGCCAGAGTTTTAATTTTTAATCGTTTTGCCCTTGCGTGCTTCTGGTCTACAGGCTACCAGCGCGGAAGCCTAGGAAAGAGCCAACGGAACGGCGACTACTTAAAAACAAGCAATGCGATAAAGTTATCCTCTCACAGGATTCGAACCTCTAACATTTGGGTCACTGGCAGGGGTGCCGAAACCTGGGGGAGATGTGGGGGATATATCTCCCCCAATAATTTGACTGCATCCCCCCAAATAATTTGACTATGGTCTGCATTTGAGCGCTGCATGATCTTTGGTCTTTTTGTTTGGTCTTCACTCGATAACCTCTTTAAATTCTGGTGAAGACCTTTTATGGATCGATCAACGCTTGCGTCGCGTGTTCCTTTGTTTTTACTCGGCCTTTTTCCAACTAACGAGTGCGAAATTTCACACTTTTGCTTATAACTCGAGAACGGTTTGGTCTAGCTACATGAAATTTTGACAGCGGTTTGAGATGAGTCAGTAATATCTTTGTACCAAATTTCGAGGCAATAGGTTACGTGACTTTGGTTTTAGAACCCGAAAACCGCCCCGCAAGTTTGGTGTAAAAAGCCGTCTCATTCAAAAACGGCTTAAGTATGGCAAAAAATATTTCACATGGTTATACAGTATGTCTTAAGATATCATTTCATCCCAACCAACCCACTTTTGGCCGCGATGAGTTTTTTTTCTTTTTTTTTTTTCCTTTTTTTTCTTCCTAATTTTTGTACGCTCTTCTTCTCTTAAACCACAAAACATGAAATTTAATTTTTGTGTGAAGTTGTTGAACTGTAAACGCAATTTTTTCTCCCAAAATTTTTTGGGGCAACTACTCCGTGAACCCCCCAAAATGGGGCCCCAAAAAATCCATTTTTTGAATGGCTCAAGCTATGGCGCTAGTTCTTTTTGATATTCGCAGATACTTAACAGACAAATAGTTTGACATAGTTTGGGGGTGCCGCACCCCCCGGGGACCTCCCCAAATGGACCCCCCAAAAATCAATTTTTTGAACAGCTCAAGGTACGCCAGTTTGTTTCAATATCAGCAGATATTTAACACACAAATGTTTTGGCGTAGTTTGGGGGTGCCACCCCACCTGAGACCCACCCAAATGCACCTACCAAAATCAATTTTTTGAACGGCTCAAGCTAGGGTGCCAGTTTGTATTGATATCAGCAGATATTTAACAGACAAATATTTTGACATAGTTTGGGGGTACTTCTCCCAGAACTCCCCTCCCCCAAATAGACCCCCCAAAAATAATTTTTCGAATGACTAAAGCTGGGAAGCTAATTGTTTTTAATATTGTTAAATGTTAAACAAATATTTTGACATAGTTTAAGGGTACCACTCCCTCGGTAAACCGAAAATTGGACCACTCCTAAATCAATTTCTTAAAATCACTTGTTAGAAAGCTCATTGCTTTTAATATTAAGTTTCAAAAAAATAAATGGTTTGGCATGGTTAAGAGGTGACACCCCTGCCCGGGAACCCCCCAAATACATAGATTCCCCAAATCTTTACTTTTCATTTAAGCTAAAACAGCTTTTTTAGTAGATATTTGTAAGACAAAGAATGAAAAATACAAATAGTCGTCTGTTCGAGGGTATCCCGACACGAGTCCTAAAAGACACGAGCTCTAAAAGACACCAATCCTAAAAACACAATTCCTAATGGACATGAGTTCTAAAGTACCCAGGCGCTAATGGACACGAGTTCTAAAGGACACGAGTACTAATAAACACAGGCCCAACCGACACGAGCCCTAAAAAAACACAAGTCCTAAAGACACGAGTCCTAATGGACATGAGTCCTAAAGGACACGAGTCCTAAAAAACATTAAAGTTAAATGCTACATAAAAGTTGGTAAATATTGAAAAAGATTTGATTAGTAAGAATTCGGGGTTTTTATTTGCTTTTTTCAGTGACATAAATTCGGCTTGCTGTTAAGTAATCCATGAAAATCTTGTAATATACATGGTGGTAGCTAGCTTCCGTTATCAAATGCAAGGTTTACTATTGACGGCCCTGAAATAGAACAGTTGCATCTTATTCATTCGTGGCAAATTAACGCATTTTTAAACTTTTGCAATTTCATAGGTTTATTTTGCATTTGATGTTGTCATTAGCGGCTTACCGCTATAGTTGCTAGGAGTTAAAACGCAGAAGCAGTAGTTTTCATTAAATTATTTCGTAGAGATGTCATTTAAATTTTAAACCAATGATTTAACCGCCCTCAGCGTTATGTTGATCGAGCCTAAATTTACATTTATTTCGACTTGAACTAGTGGTGTAAATTATTATTCATAAAAAGTGCTTAAATTAAACGTTAATCTGCCTTGTGTAGACTTACCATACGTCCCGGTTTAGCCGGGCAGTCCCGGTTTTAAGGCCATGTCCTGGGTCCCGGCCGGTTGGTGGAAATGTCCCGCTTTTTTGTTCGTTTGTGAAGACCACTCGAAAATTCGAAAAAAGGTCTTTTTTTTGGAGATCACCTTGAAAATCACGCAAAAACCGTGCGTCGCACGGGTGAAGGCCTTTTTTTTTTTTTCGGAGATCACCTGAAAAATCATGCAAAACTACGACTGTCCCGGTTCTCTGTCTGAAAAATCTGGTAACCCTAGCATGTGGTATTGCTGTGGCGTAGAATTTTATGTATTTTAGAATATGGCCGAATTTACGGTGTGAAACAAAGTTAAAAACCGGGCAAAGTGGACAATATCAGGCACAATGGACGATGGATTCCACAAAAGGCATAACTTTCTAGACCCGCTGAACTATACAAGCTGGTTAAATTGATTCTGGTAACTTTTAACTGAGCTATAGGCTATCCACAAAAGTTTTAACTTTACATTCAAATTCTTTAAATACGCCCTCTGAAGGAATTAAACATTAATTTACGGTAAGGTTCGATGCTTTTTAATGGCGTTTTGACGTCCAATTGTTTTGGCGCGGAAAAACTATGACGTAGCAGCAATTCATCAATAAAAATTAGAGGGTATTGGATCTGAAACGCAGATTAATGAACTTGTTGAAAAACGGTAGTTGATGCTCCATGCTCATTAAAACGATGACATAATACGCACTTTGCGGTATTAGCTCGCGAAAACCGTTTTTGATGATTCATCGCAATGGTAAAGATCAGCTGTTGCTGTAGTTTGGCAGTTCATAATGGAAGTCGTTTATAAATTCTTTACGATATTGGGCTGATAAAACTTTTTTTCTACGTACAAAATGCTTGGAAAATTTTCTAAATAATGTTTTGATTTATTGTGTAATTTTAGTTTTTGTCGCACTCGCAAAAGGACATTATTTACCACAGCGTCATGTGTCGAATTTAATTTTCTCAGGGCATTTTTATCGTTATTGATGTTGATAGCATGCAAAATAGGTAACAACTAGTTAACGATATATAAATTCCATAGCAAAGCTATTTCTCTTTTCTTAAAAAAAAGAATTTCAATTAACTTGAGATTGTTTTAGTTGTTTCGTATTCTCAAAGTTTTATCTGATAAATAATGTAGTAAACGTTAGATTCATAAAAGTTCGCTAACTGCGCAACACCACTTCACTGCATTACTGAATAACGTCGATGAACACTTATTTGTTACTCAAAGCCGTTTGCAATACTGATGAACAGTTCGTCATGATTTCTCGATGATCTCCCTCAAAAGAGTTATCAATAGTAAGCATACTCGTAATCACCGTATATACAATTTCTTTGATTACTTATTTATTTATTTAATAACAGTACATGTAGAATTTTCAGGCCTCCCAAACTGTGTTTGTTTTCTGCCGTTTTGTGTTTCACTTAATTGGTACAGTCGAGCGTTCTATGATGCGTATGGAAACTCATATGATTTAAGATATCAGTTTTCGCTTTTTCTCGAAAACAGCATCATCCATCATTCAAACTACAGCTGTTCTCTAACGCGAGTTTGTTTTATAAGTGTGGTGCTCTTGTCCCATAGACGCCTTTTTCTCTCGTTTTGACTCAGATAAACTTTGTAAAATCACTTTCTAGTTTTTTAGTGAAAAATGTGATACCGAAAGGAGTGTTTGGGTCGGCTGCTTTATTTTATGATTGTAAACTGAATTTGAAATTTGCTATGGAATATCCTAAATTTGCAAGGTCGTTTATGGAAAAATTTGTAATCAAACTTGACCGGTATGTATTGTGCTTCGTATTTTGTGTTTAAAGTTTACTGTTTTAATTTTTGGTAATTCAGTGCTTACTGGAAGTTAGTTAATATTTTGATGGCTAAAATTAATGCATATTTAAATGCCTTTCTTTAAGTTACTGTTCTTTGAATGCCCGAAGTAGCTTTGACGTTGAATTAATTAATTAATCTCGAGTAAATTGAATAACCGATAATGTGTTAAGTTGTTAATTTTCGGTGTTTATTTGCAGTGTTTTACCCGCGACCTTTTGTCTGTAACGTCCCGAAATTCTTGGCTGCGGACCGATCATAAACTGGTAAATTGATTTATTCTAAATTGACGACTATCTAAAGTTTGGCATGGACTGTTACTGATATAATTTACAGTATATTCACGATAAACTATGTTGATATAAATTTAGTTGACAATGTGTTTTAATTGAATGATTTGTGCATTTGAACGTTAAGTTAGTTACTGTTTAAATCTGAAGTTTTTGGTTTGACGTACGTCGCAGCTAATTAGTGTAATTTGCGTGTCTTTAAACTGTTCGACATCCTGAATGTTTGTGTTCTTTACAGAAAACCGTCTGAGCATACGTCTACGTTTTAGCATACATCTACGTCTTCGTAACTGATTGTTTCTGGATATCAATACAAGTTTGAATTGCTTAAAGACGCGTGAAAAGGTTTTTGAGATCCGGCAGACAGCCAAGGATTACTAAATTCTACAGTACATAAACTTGACTGGAAAATAAAATCGTATCGGTCAGTGCATGCATGGCCTGTATTCTAGATAAAGGTGAATTTACACAGTATCCGTTTTTCGTACGTTTTCGTCCGTTTTTTTACGTTTTTGCTTCTTGAAAAAGTATGCGCTTTTTCATCCGCATTTTTATAAGTCCATATACGCACTAAGTAGACTGTTATATATAGATAAAAATTTTGTTCAAAAATTTTGTGTATGAACGATAAGAGCCATATTTCGAAATAGAGCTGTACCCCTTTACAAAAAACTTTTTTCGGAAAACTTTTGTCCAGTATGTGACTGTCTGGTTAGTGCGGATATGGACACACAAAAATGCGGATGAAAAAGCGCACACTTTGTCAAGGAGAAGCAAAAACGTAAAAAACGGACGAAAACGTACGAAAAACGGATACTGTGTAAATTCACCTTAAGTTGGATTCATACAGTATCCGTTTTTTATCCGCTATTGTCGTTGTTTTTACGCTTTTCTTCTTCATCAAAAAGTAATGTTCTTTTTGGTCAGCATTTTTATACGTATGTCCTTGTCCACACTAACCAGACAGTCACCTACTGGACAAAACTTTTTTCAAAAAATTTTTTTTACGAAGGGTTAAACAGCCCTATTTTGAAATATCGCTCTCATCGTTTATCATATAGGCGTAGCCAGGATTTTTGATTGGTGGCGGCCCAAACCACAAATCACATGGGTGAACACCAAGAAAAAAAAGTTTTCACAGTCCGGCTCAGAAGTTTTGATTGGGGGGGGGGGGCGATATTTTGTTGGAGACCAATCTAGGATTAGGGGGGAGCCAAGCCACAACTTATATAGTGAAGATCAAAACAAAACAACAACAAGAACAGGTTTCACGGTCTGAAGAACTAAATTTTTTTCGAAAAAAGGTGAAGAGCCAAAAAAAACAAAAACGAAAAGGTCTTCACGGTCTCGTGTCAAGGTGAACACAAACCAAGAAAAAGAAACTGATGAAAGAAAAGCCGTTTTGGTCACAAATTTATCATTGCTGGCATTGCAATTGGGGGGGGGCGCCCTTTCCCCCCTGGCTAGACCTATGTTGTTTACACACAAAATTTTTAAGCAAAATTTTTATCAATATGTACAGTAATAACACTCTACTTAATGCATATAAGGACTAATAAAAATGCGCACGAAAAAGAGCATACTTTTTCACGAAGAAGCAAAAACCAAAAACAAAACGGACAGAGTAAGTAAACATTTTAATTTTGCTACCAAAAATTACGCTATTAAAATTTTTTCTGCATTAAAAACAATAAATTTATTGTTTAATTGATTTTGTACAGCTTTGAACATCAAAAGATATGGCTTTTCGTATACGGTAATTTTTTAGTTTCTCACCTTAAGTTTTATTTGTATTGTCGCAGAAAAGATGAAGCTCAACGACATTGTGGAACTTATTAAAATAAATCACGGCGAGCCAGCAAGCAAATGGAGACGATCGTATGAAATCAAAGATCAACGACTCCGAAATGCAGCAAGCTGCTGCTCCTCACGCCCTATACCTTAGAATACTTGCTTACGATTGCCCGTATTATATAGTTAAACACAGATCCTGTTTAAAATCCCAAATTGGACAAAATCTTAAATTTGAAACAATTCCAAAATTTGCCAAAGTTCGGAAAAATAGGACAGCCTGATTGGCCTGCACACCAAAGCACTAAATATAGAGTACAATATTTCCCTGATGTTAGAAATTGTAACAATCTGTATCAACTTTTCATAAATCTTTTTTAATTTCATCATTGAATTAACTACAAACCATCCGAGTTCTTTTTGACGAAATTGAACGCGCACAGACTGTCTGAAAATTAAAGTTTGTTTGCAGTCTATGTTCTCTCTAAGCTGCGCGGCCGCGCAGATAGCCTTGAACGTGCTTTCAATCGGAAGTAAGACCATAATTTAGGTTTCATAAAATTATTTTACAAATGCAAGGTTTAAACAACTAATTGAAATTCCTGACTAAAATGGAACCAGAATGCGGCGAAGACCTTTTTTTTTTCAGTCTTCACTTAAATTTGAGGGGCAAAATTCCGAAATTCCGGACTAAAATTTGTGAACTTCACCTGAATTTGGGAACAAAATTCCAAAATTTTTGACTGAAAGAGAACCACTTTGCGGCGAAGACCTTTTTTTTGGAGCTCACACGGCCTTTCATTCCGCGCACACCAAGCAAGCTCTGAGAGGGAATGTTGTTTGCAACAAATCCTATAATGAAACAAAACTAAAGTTTCTTTGTTTGCAATAAATCCAATAAAGAATATTGTGACTACAGAAATTTGTTTAAAGAATTGAAACTCCCAAAACGCTGTAAACTTGAGAATACTGTATTTTTAAATTTTCAATGAAGCATTGTGATCAAATTTTTTTAATCATTTAATTGTAAGAAATAAAAAGAAAAATTTTTTAATTGTAAGAAATAAAAAAATCAAATAAAGAGAGTTCAATATCAGCGCAGAACAATTTTTCTTGAGAAATTTGTAAAAATGCTAACCTAACGTAACTTACACTTTATGCTGAACATTCTGCTCTTTCTTTCATTTTAACAAAAAGATTAATAGATATTTTTGAAATCATCAACTTATCTGAAAACGATCTACGACGCAAGAGCACAAACAAAAGGTTAAAGAGAGACAATATCCGACGATATGTGCTAATATTTTTGTGCTTCGAAAAATCATGCCGCCACTTAATTACATTATCAGAAATTATTGCTTTATCTTGCCACAAGTATAACTACGACATAATCATAAAACAATTTTTTTAAATTATGATTTGTATGTTTTGCAGTATCTTATACACAAATAAGGTAGTGCAGAAAATTAAGATCAACGAAAAAAGTAATTTTGCGATCAAAACATAGTGTGTATTGAAAACATTGAAAGAATAAGAGTCTAATCCATGAATGAGGAATATGAAGTATAATGCGTTTTGGTGAAAGTGGTTTGACTTTTTTAGTTCAAGTTGACAAAATTATTGGTATTTTTTAAATTCCTGTTATTCGAGATCTGTTAAAGAGCAAGTTCTTCAGCTAAATTAAACGTAAAAATTAATCCTAAAACGAATGAATTTTTACTTTTCTATGTAAAATGAATCTGAATGATTTAAAATCTTCTGCCATACAATGAAAAAAAACAAAATGCAAATATTTATTATTCTTGCGCTTTTTAAACTCATTTATTAGCGAAAACGTTTGAAGTCATTGAGATAATTTGTCTCTGATAAAACATCACATCGGTAGAATTTTTAAAATTGGAAGAAATAAAAACTTTCAAATACGCTGTTTCAAAACAGTGATGGGTGGTTTAAAACTCTGAGAAAGGATCGTAATTTTAATTCATGTGATGAGGAAACGCTTTTGCATCAACAGCACGTCAAGAAGCTAAAAGTTAGTGTTTGATTAACAGATCAAGAGCAAATCGCCTAATGATGATTGCTAGTGAAAATAATGTAGCCGACGTGATGGGTGTTTTTTCCGCAAAATGCATTCACAATATCGTCGCAAGTACAGCATTATAATAATACCGTGAAAGTGCGAGTCATTGTTTTAGCATGCGCACGGCGATTTCGAAACTAAGTTGGTCGAAGGATCTATTTTTTACGTTAATAACAGCAATTTTAAACTTTTATCTCGAACAGACGTCTAATTATATTTTTAATTTTTTGACTTTTAAGTACATACTGATATCAAAAAAACGTTATTTTAACTCAAAATTAAAAATAAAAGATTTGGGGATCTATTTAGGGGGTTACCAAGGGGGTAGCACCCCCAAACAACGTCAGAATATTTTGAAAGATCTGCTGATATCAAAAACAATTTGGTTATTCAAAAAATTGACTATTGGGAGGTTTATTTTGGTGGGGTGGCATTCCTAAATTAAGTCAAAATATTTCTTTCACACATTTCTAATATTGGAATTGCAAACGACGTTAAAATGTATTTAATAACGTCATAGTGACTGAACTTATAAAAACATCGATCTTGGTTAAGTCATTTAAAAGTCAATTATGGGGTAAAATTGCGCTAAATAATTAACATGCCCTAAATAATTTTTTCACTTCCACATTGATTATTATTGCACTAAACAGTTAGTAACAAACCGTGACCTTACGTCAAAAGTAGAAAACAGTGATCACCATGTTTAAGTTTTTGGGTTTGTCCAACTGTTGGGAATCGAACCCGAGTCAACTCTATAGTGGCAGACACTCTTCAATCACAATAAAACTTTCAATAAAAACCAGCAAAATTTTTTCTCACGTTCTTATAGCGTGCTTTGCCGGAAGCAATACTGAACTCTGACCAATCTCTGCTAATGGTCTACTAAATGTCTCTACTAAATGTCTACTCAATCTCTACTAAATGTACGTCAATCATACCTTTGATCAAAAAATAAGAACTCTGATTGAAAGGTTCGAGTGGTTGTAGGCTTGTAGCCATGGTTCAATGGTTGTATCCCAAATTATCCCTAATGCGGAAACTATGCTTGTATCCGCATTACGGAAATTCATATTTTGTTCAGCTCTCTATGCGTATGTATGGTCTATTTCGTATGACGTGTTGACGCAACGTGCAGTATATATAATGCGCGCTTTGCTAAGATTATTATGCATTATCAATTTATTATACGAGGTATACTGTTTTGTTCAAGATTTTAAGGGTCAGAAACATTGCAATTTAGTCGAAAGAGAGTTTCGAATTTTTAATTTTAGCGTATATGTTTTAGTTTTCTAAAAAATTAATAAATAAATACATTAATTAATAAGGCAATTTTAAATTCTTAATTCTAGTGTATCGCACTTAAATTATTTTAGTTAACCAAAAATTATTTAATAAATGACTAAATTAATCAAATCAAATTTTCTTAGGCACATTAAAATCATTATTCATTTGATGCATACCAAAACAAAATTAAACAAAATAAAACAGCACAACTACTTGTGAAGTACAAAAATTCAAATATCGGTCTATTGGCTACTGCTTTCGGATTTCAATAACGTTGATATATTACAGAAGAGATTTGATCTCAACGAAACTGAACAAACTGCTCAAAAACAGTAACAGTCAGAGCAGAATACACAGTAAAATTACTAAAATTAACGATTTAAAACGACAGCAGCCCTGTTTCGCCGAAAAACGACTGCCTACCCGGACAGTGGACAAGTCCCACACCTAAGTAGCCTTTTTGGGGCGAAGCAGACTCAATTGTAGTTTTAAATTGTAGACATGTTTTGTCGTTGATAAACATGACATCACTTTTCGTTGATTTTAGAAAAGGTGGTTATAAGAGCAGCCAATATACAATATAGTTTAATTGCGCTCCGCTAAAATAATCTCTGAAGCCAAATTTGTTCTGCAGTATTTTTCAATTGCATAGACAGTTGCATACAAACACTTTCTTGCAAAAGTGATTGCTGTTTTTATGATGGTGTATTCCACGGTTTTAGTATCGTTACTTTATCGGAGGGTAACTTGCGGGGACCTAACTAGCTTTCGTTGTTTGCTATGTTAGCCAAACCAAAAAAGCGAACTAAAAAAACTCCTTTGCCCATTACAGTAAAATTAATTGGTATCAATAAAATGAAAAGAAAAAGGGCAAACAATTTTTTAGCAATAGTCTGATATGTACAGTCGCTTCCCTGTTTACAGTAATTAGTTTCGTTTATTTTACGCACTGAAATCACCGAAAAACGATAATTCTGGGAAATGGGGATGATGCAAATAAATATTTGAACAATTGACCTAATTAAATGATAAGAAATATATTTGATGATAATAAACCAAGTGGTAAGTGAAACTGTTTTTTGAATGAAGAAAAGAGTAACATGTATTGAATTTTGACAGAAAATTGATGAAAATTATATTTTATGGTCTAATCTCGATCACAAGCTCGAAAGATAATATACTGTATTGTACTTTTTTTTGCGAAAGATGTTTTGAAAGATCTCACAAATACAGGATATTTTTTGATTTTTTTTTACAATAATCTTGGCAGAGCTCCGGCCCAGGACTGCAAGGGTATAGCGCATGAGAGAAATACTTTACTACATTGCAGTTATGCTACAGAAACATACAAATTAAAAACCAAATTACTCAAATAATACTCGACTTTTGGGATTTTGGAAACAGGTTTTATCCATTTTGAGCTCCCGTATGGCTGACTAACAAATAGCATTAAATTTGCTCTTAGTATCACTTTTTGGAAAAGCGAAAGCAGAAAATCAACCTCATATACCTACGGACAGCTATTCTGCATATTGTGTTCTACAGTAAAAAAATATGAATGACAGTAATTACTTCATGACAAGTTCTGGACTGCTATTGGAGACTAGTAACATTTTCACGTAAGTCACAGTGCATTGTGCATGTATAGGCAGTGGCGCAACCGTAAGAGGGGGGCTAAGGAAGCTTCAGCCCTGCTTCCCTTTTAGCCAAGTCTTTTAGAAAGTTTGACCAGAAATGCAAGCGTTTAAAAATGTTTTTGACTTGACCTGTAAGTTAAGAAGCTTTGCTGGAGGGCTGGGCAATTTTTTTCTCAACTGACTTTTAAATCTTAGCAATTTAGTTCTTCCAAATGGCTCTTAAAAATGAGCAAAATTTGATCCGAGTGGCTTTTAAACAGCTTCTTTTTTCGAAAAATTAGAAAAATCGCCCAGCGGTTATAGGCACTTTTGTTCTCCAGCTGCCCATAATCTCCAGCGGCTGAGAGCTCCGTTCCCAAACTCCCGTCTTTTGTGATACGCAGGAGTTGCACAAACTTTTCAAACAAAAATGTTTAACGTTGTGTTCAAGCCCTCCTTTTAGCAAAATCCTGATGGCGCACCTGTGTGTAAGTTGAAAAAATGTTTCATGCCTCGGACAGTGATCCATAAACTCTGTACAAATGAGTGGAAAACCGATCGCTTTTTTTGTGGATACTGATCTTAAGCGCGCGTAATTGCGTTTATAATTAGAAAAGAAGTTAAAAATAAAACTACAATTCCACAAAACTTTGCAATGTTTTCGACGTCGTGAAGAAAAAGTGCATTCAGTAATAATTTCAAATCAAATATCTTTCATTGTACTCGCTGTATTAGGCCGAAGCGTGTAACGAGTTTGCGGGGCCTATCTCCGCGTCATTGCGTTCGGGCAACTCCTTTCAAAGAAATATTGCAGTGTTGGCGGGCCGTTTGCAACATTGTGTCCAATTTGACCGACCCGAAATTTAAACCTCAGACCTCCAGCTCCAAAGAGGAACGCGTTACCGTTCTACCAACTGGCCGGTCAGTAATGGTTCCATAATATGAAAGCCATTTCAACATCATGGCACCAGAAACAACTCCACCAATTTTTTTTCTGGAACTAAACGCATTACGTATGTTTTTTACTGATCAAGATCATGGCGGAAACTAAGTTGCAAGTAGGTGAACCTACGCAACCGCCTGATATAGATCAATATTTTTGTCACTACGTAGTGGATATTGTAAAATAAATGGCAGTGGGTTATGCTTGCTATAAAGAAAACCTACCTTCCTATAGCACCATCAAAATGTTCGAAGTTTTATACATTATTACAATATAAGCAATATGACGTTAGTTCTAGCGGATACCGATACCAGTCATGCAAAGTTGCTAACTTTGATTCATTTACGGTAGGTCGTGAATTTTATTCATGAAATCTTGTTCCCCGCATTTACTGCGCTACATCTCGGCTGACGTCGATTTTTGACCCGAGAGTATCTCGCAATGATTACTACTTCCTTGTGACATGGTTTTCTATTCTATTGTAACTGTTAAAAATTTTGCTAGGTTTAGGCTTAAGCAGCGAACCTTACTTACTTCATGACGTCATAATCTTTTCAGGTCTTCTCATGTGAACAGCTATGAGCTTCCATTTACGTCAGCAGGGGTGATAGCGTCAACATTTTTTGTCGTCTTCTTTTTTATTTTTGGTCTCACCGCAAATGCCGCAACAATAGCAACAATCTTCAGATCTTCCAGATTGAAGTAATATATTATCAGGGGGTTATTTTGCAACACACCGCAAGGGTTACGACATTGTAAGCTCTTTAATCCAAACAAATCTAACGATGTCGTGACTCTTTTGAAACGTTGCATAATACGGCACCAGAACCAGAACTTATTAGCTACAATTGTGCGTTGTGTAGCCATTACTTGTTAAATAGTACTTGTTGAAATACGTGAACGCAATTGAACCAAAAATGCCAAAATACCATCAACAAAACAATAAAGGACTAACTAACTGCTGTTATTTTTTGATCCAATTGTTTAAAACTAAATTTAAAATGCGATTAAAACTCGCACAGTTTTTGCATAGAAGCATCGATTGCCTGTTGATAAAAATACTGTATACTCTTTGAAGTGAATGCATAATTCAGCTTATAATTCTGTAAAGAATCGTTCAAGTACCACGCGAGGTAGATGCGAAATAGCATATCCTTTGAGACTGAGAGTCCCTGCTGCTGCAACTATGCTATAGCTAAGAGATGAACTCAGCAGTGTTTAACAAAACTAGCATTATTGTTAAATTAAGTTTGGAAATTTTATAGACTTTGAATTGCAAAAAAAAAAAGGTTAAAGGAGGAGTCCAAGGCTGCAGGCAAAAAACTTAATTTTTATTGTATTAGGTGTCTTTTACCGATCTCGAGGATATACGAGCAGAAATACGCGTGATATCTTTTTCAATGTAAATGCAACAAAAGAAAAAAGGCAAAATGCACGCAGTTAAATGACCGGCGTATTTCCTCGCGCAAATATGCGTGATCGCTAAAAGCCGTCTTTGATTGGTCAATAATGAGCTAACCTTGCAGCACATGATACATATCGGATTCACAATAGTTTCACATTTTTACGCAGGGAACCCGATTTTCTCAAACGTTATTGTTTTGCACTTTTTATGATATGTTTTGGAAGAAAATTGGCTCAGACAACTTAGTTTGACAATATTTTTGACCTTTTCAAGTTTATCTTGATCTGCACTTTAACTTCATAAATATTTCTTAGAGACCCCTTTAAATTTTGAAATTTAAACAAAGCAATTTTTGAAACAGTTTATGAAGGGAAGTGTAATTGCAGCTACAGTAGAAGTGTAATTGCACAAAGTAGTGGGATTAAATTCTTTTCTGAAAAACAAAAAAGCGCATTAATTTTGCAGTTAAATCGTTTTACAGGAGTCAGTACTACACAATTTTGATGAGCTTGTGCGTTTCTGACATTGTCTCTGCCTTTGTTAGCATTATATATCTGTACGGAAGAACCTGGGGCTTTGTCTATTTCTACTGGCCGGAATTTTTTTGCCGAGTAAGTAAAATATGTAAAGTTACTTGAATAAAATACCTTTGCGATTTGAAAAACGAGTGAAAGCAGCTCTACTGGATAGTATTTACCGTATGTTTTTTTAGACTTATAAGCAGTACTTAAATTGTAAAATTTTGCATGGGGGGACGCTTTTGCAGCCTTGACCAAACGCATTTGGCATGCAAAAGTACTTCAGTGAAGATTACGTAATTCCTTCGCCGAAATTGAATGAACACCAAAAAAAAAGGTCTTCGCCGAAAATTGAAGTGGTTTTTCGCCAAAATTAGGTGAAAAATAAGGTCTTTTTCGTCTGATCATCCAGCGCTCAAATCCTAATGGGGGGGGACACCCAAATCTCGATGGGGGGGACGCTAAATCTTGATGGGGGGGACGCTAACTCTCGATGGGGGGACGTGTCCCCCCTACAATTTAAGTACGGCTTATAAGTGATTCAGTGACCTTTGCGTGCAAAAAGTGGTAAATTCGACAACAAATTGCAATTTTAACCGTTTGCCACATCACAATGTGAAGAAATAATGTAAGAAATTTGTTGCTACATGAGATGTCTTTAAAATCTGCACAACTCTTTTTAATCAAGAGAATTTGATTGAGCTGAATCGTTCATGATTCCGGCAACAAACGTGTTTTTGTGAAACTTTGGCATACGTTTTTTAACTAAAAGTCACCTTGACTTTACATTCAGATTGAGATTGGAGTACTTTCTTCTTATGGAAGAGCATTAGGATTCGAGTAACCTAAAAAAAAGATAGTCTATTGCTAATCTGAAAATGGTATAAAGTGAACATGAAGTGAATCGAAATATAAAAGAGTACGATTTGTGTTAATGCGGAATTATCTAACTTTTCACTGATTTTAGTTGTATTGGGCAGCTGATTTTTGGACATCATTTGCAACAGCTTGGCACATTTTGTCTTTTGCTATCTTGAGACTGATTGGTGTGAAACGGCCTGATGTTTTTCGAAGAATTACATCCACCACAATGAAGGTTAGATCAGGTTTGAGTATGAATTCATGATCGATATATCTTTGATACACTGTAAACGTTGAATTTTGACACTGACCCAGCGCTGCAACTGCAATTATTTCTATTTTTGCAGAGTAGACCAATTGCTTGTTCTGAGTAGATCATGCATTATGCAACATTATTTTGTGCTTACCCAGACAGTCGTGTGGCACTGGATTTTGAGATGTTGTCGGCACTTAAACTGTAAAATATCGGATAGGGGGACGCTTCCACAGCCGTCAGACGCATCCAGGAATGAAAACGTTTCAAGACGAAAAACAAAAATACTACGCTCATCAAAGATAAAAAGATCTCTACGTCCGAATTGGCCAAATTTTTGTTCAAACCTTCGGCGCAGACCAAAAGAAAAAGGTCTTTGTGTACGAATCAGCCACGACGACACTTCTTTTTGTGGGGCGTCGCTGAATTCCAATGGAGGGAAGCGTTCCCCCTACAATTGAAGTACCGGATGTAGTCATATACCAATACCACTTTGGCGCTGAAATTTTGCGGATTGTTTTGTTGTAAAACCACGTTATCACAATTTCTATGCATTATTATCAAAAAATAAGCAATTATTTGCTTAAAATGAAACACAATCACAAAACAATAACCTTTATAAGCCATAAATGAATTGTTGTTGTTGTTGTAGCGCATATATATCCTCCTGTTACCGGACAGCGTCAGACGCTAAATATTGGACGATCCGCGCACTTTTCATTGTAATGACTGCTTCGTGGTTGGGGGAATCCGCACCTGCTTAGGAGTTTCCAGTGATCCAATGTTCCTGTGAATTGCTTCAAATTCTTGTCCACTGAATTGGTGGCTTCGAAGAAGCAGAGATAATAATCGTAAAGCGTCCTATCCAAGAACGCAACAACGTGACCAGGGTGCGGGTTGAACACAGATCATGTGGTCTGAGTCGTCGTAAAAACGACGCCTTTACCCTCTCGGCAACGCTGCCGACAGATTGCATTGATCTACTACTGTATATAGCTTTCATTGTGCATATACTTGCAAATTTTGAACGTTGTTTTAGATGTGGATTGCTTTCTTATGGCTAGCTACTTTTCTCGGCGGATTTATACCTCATTTTATCTTCAACACTGTAAACGATATTGATCGTGAAAATGAGCCAGACCGAGCAAGATGGGCCTCTTGTAGCCTGTCGGAGGACTGGATTTCGACCTGGCAAATTTACGTTCTACTTGCCTATGCCATTTTTATATTTTTGCCGGCGGCCGGCATCATCGTCATATCGATTTCTATCACCGTGATTCTGCATCGTAAACGGACCTTTCCAAGTGAAAAGTTGCCCACCACCGTCTCGACTATTGCGGATCAAAACCATCAAAACTCTCCCAATATCTCTACGCTTGGAAGAAACAAAACAGCTAAAAGAAGCTGCAAACCGGTTGAAACAGCAGCGGAAAGACGATGGAAAAAGAACAAGCAAGCCATTTACCAACTTCTTCTAATCGTTGGGTCATTTTTATTTGGTTACATTCCATTAGCAGGTTTGTTCATGTCTATGAACAAGGCTCGGCGAGGATTTGTGATTCTGTACATTTGCAAGGCTTTTGTCGGGTAGACTTCCACAGGAACACCACAAAATTTAAACCGCTTGGCCGCAAAGAAAGCAGTAAGCGTTTTTTCCAAGGACAACGACGTATTACCAGTTAGGTAACTGAACTGCCTGTCTACAACTGCACAATTACTACCTGACACTCAACCAAAAGAGTGACTCGCTTGCCATGTGTTGATTAATCTCAAAAAGTACAAAAACGTCCATATGTTCATCTTCTTCTTTCTTCATTGCCCGCTTTTCCGTGAGGGTTGCAAGGGCAGTAGCTCAAGATTAAGCCGCCACACCTCACGGTCTTCCATCACCTCCATCATTTCGCTTGGGCGAAGTCCCAAGCGATTCCATCCAAGATCCTCAATGTAATCGGTCCATCTAGTTCTAGGTCGTCCAACTGGTCTTCTCCCATTTGCTTTGGCATGTAAAGCTTGTTTGGGGAGTCTTTCCTGAGGCATTCTGCTTATATGGCCAAACCATCTAAGCTGAGATCTTTCAATTCGGAGAAGTAACGGCTCGATACTATTTAACTTGTAATGTTCTAAGTTTTTATTTAAAAAGGGAAATTTTTTCCAGCATACTCCTATATCCAATGACTTAAAATAATGATATACAGCTGCAGTAAATAAATACGTTAGAAAATCTTCAATACTAATCTTAAAAAGTGTAATTTTTTTGTTGTAATTTCGTGTTTCTATTTCGTATATTTGCTAGAGCTATACTGTATACCGCAGGGCCTGCGAGAGTGGGTTAAGGGGGTACATCGTACCCGGGCCTGGGCCTGGGGGTCCGGGCTCGAGGGGCCCGGAAGAGTTCAGGTTTCCACGTTAAGTTTTGGTATCGCACCATAACACCGTAATCAAACTTGACCACAGCACAAATATCAGTCCTCCTATTCAGTATTGGTAATTGGTCGCTATTTTTGCTACACAGCCTTTAGGGCATCCAATAATGGCCGATTTGATTAAAAAAAGAGGAAAATGTATCATAAGTCATGCACTTGCTCCAAAATTAACGTTTTGTTACATTTCTCTGACTTGAGAGCCCTAATTCTACGGTATAACAATGTACGAGGGCCCCCATTTCCAGAGATCCAAAAGCATTTCAACCTCAGATAGCGGAGTGGTGTGTTTGGGGGAAGGGGGGCACAAAAACTTGGGTGGGAGGACGCTTACGCAGCTGAAACCAGACAAATTCGGAATTCGGCAGCGATCTGGTGAATATTTTGCTCCAAATCCTATGTTATCCTTCTTTGGTATGGATTTTGCCCTCAAATTTGGAGGTGAAGACCAAAAAAATAAAGAAAAGGTCTTCCTCGCAAAATCTTAGACTAATTGATTACGTTCACTAGTTCTGTCTTGCTGTTTCATAGAAAAAAGCGTTTGTGGTGACCTGTTTTTGGGCAAAAGTTTGCTAGTTGTGCTACTACAAAAGTTTACTCTCGCTTGGGGAGCACAAGCAATGATTTGGGGGGACACGGCTCAAAATGCCATCCCCCGTGCATAGGCGTAGCCAGGATTTTTTATTGGGGGGGGGGGGGCCAAACCAAAAATTACATGCAATAAAGTCATCAGAAATTTTTGAAAGAGGAACTTTTTGTGGGACAAAGATATCGTAGAATGGAAGATCAGAAGCCGTGGCCTGGTTTAGCACTTAACCGAGAGTTTTCTAAAGGGAGAGGGCTTAAAGCAAAAGTTTCGAATGAAAATATCTAAATTGGGAGACTTGTGTATGTAAACTAGTTTACTCAAACGTATCACAGACGGGGATCTGGGGATGAAGCCCCTAGTCGCTGGGCAATTTTTTGGAATTTTTTTGAAAAAAATTCCAAATTTTAATGCTTTTGGGTTATGTAACCCAAAAGCATTATTATTTTAATGCTTTTGGATTACATTTCGCACGTGTTCAGAACCATTTGAAAGAACTAGATTATTAATATTTGAAAGCCAATTGAAAAAAAATATTGTTTCAATCCTCCTTTTACGTATAATTTGGTCGAAAATACGTTTGTAATTTTGCAGTTTGGGGTTAAATTTTATAAGTATTTTAGTAGTAAATAATAATTCACTCGAAGATTTTCCTTATTTTTGTTTTGACATGAAAATAATCAGTTGTAGGAAAACATGTACACGGTCAAGAGGCCTCAGGTCCCTCAATTTAAATTCAATAATTTGCTCAATGAGCATTTTTCCTTGATAATTTTTTTTCAAAAGCATTTTTTAGCGTGAAAAGTAGGTAGATGGAGGTGAATTGTTATTGAAAACTGTACAATAGATGGTTACGCTGATTTACCATGCTATTGCCCGGGCCGAATTTACATTGCGCGGGGCCCGTGGCACTCTAATAAAGATTTTCGCAACATCTTCCTGCCAAACATAAGCGTAGACCAAAAATAAAGTGTAACCATCTGAGCGCAGGGCTCCTAGCACTGTGCCATAATAAATGGTAAATTCCGCCCTGTTATTGCATTACGTTTTTAAAAAAATTGGATGAGTGCCCGAGATAGCAACTTTTATGATAAAAAACCCTTAATTTCAACCGGGTTATACATTTTAATTGATTGGCAAAAATTGAATTTAGAGGGCCTGGACCCCCTGGTCGTCAATATTATTGTTAATTATTGTTGTACGCAAAAAAATGCTAAAAGAAATTGAAACTGAGGAAACAATAGTTTTTTTTGTCACATGTTTATAATAGGTTGCATTTCAATTGGAGGGGGCTCGGACCTCCTGGGCCCCCCCTCTGGCTACGCCTATGCCCCATGGCGCCGGGCATGAGTAGTAACGTCAATGCGTAGTAAAATAAATTTTACTACAATAGTTAATAATAAAACTACGAATTGAGTTTATAGTTCGCTGAGAATTGAACTAACTAATAGAACCAAGGTAATAAATAAGCTTCAAAGACAACTTAGTTATGGAGTTATACTCGTTGAAAAAAACTCAGTGTAACATGAATCGCATTGAGCATCATTTGCTTAACATATGCGTCATCACTACGTATTTCCTTCGACTTCGTAAACGCCAATATCTTAAACGCTCGATCTATTTTTGTGTCAAAGTTGGACGAAATCATCGCAGGGACGTGAATCACTTACCATTTCTACAAAACTCCAAGAAATGTTTTGGAACTCGGTCGATTGATTAATTTTCCTTTCGGATCTCTATGCAAAGAATTATTTTAGTAGTTGAGGGCCGAGAGTGTGATAAACAGATCGACTACTTCAGAGCTATAAGAGCCGAGACAGAATTGCGTAGAAGCTGATTACTGTATGTCATTGTGCTTTAATGGCAAAACCTTAACTTATTTGAGTCGATATTTCTTATGGCCTTTTGTTTGCGTAGAAAATGCGATAAGGACTTCAACTTTCTAGTGTAACTTCCAAGGGTAACTTCCTAAGTAATTTCTAAAGCGCTGGTTTAACCAATCAGCATTTTGAAATGCTTGTTTTTATAAAAGGAGCATGCCAACAACTAATTGAATGGTGATTTGCTTACTTGTCTACCACTGAAGCCTGCTAATGCCGATTGTAACGTGAACCGATATCTTAAAAGCTTGAATAATTAACTTTCGTAAATAAAGTTGAAACATTGCCGTTAGATACCGTATTTGAATGCCATTGTTTTTTTAACTATTTATTTTTTGAAGTAGCAGCAGCGACAAGCGGCAGCGGCCGCTTTTTTGTATGCAAGTAGCGGCAGCGGCGCTACTTTTTTATTTGAGTAGCGATAAGCGGCGCTGTCGCTTTCAAGTAGCGGGTGCCCAGCTCTGATGTCATCATCCCCCACTTCACATACTTTCTTTCATGTATATCACGTTTTCTGCTTGTCAATTTAAGCAAGTTTGGTGCTGGGATGTTGATCAAATGCTGTATTTTACCCTCGAGAAACATAAAAAGCGCTAAAGCTTCCGGGGCTCAGCCCCGGACCCCGCTGGGGGAACTCATAGGGCTCAACCAGACCCCCTAGCTGGATTTAAACCAATTTTATGTCTAGTTGTGTTTTTCATAGGTCCTAACTGTATGCGAATATCGTTAGCCCCTCACTTTTAAATGAAGATCTACACCCATCGGACAAAAAATGATTTAACGGCATTGGCCCCGATAAGGCTTGGGGGGCCCGGTATTGACCTTCGTACCCCCTGAAAAACTTTCTCTCTGAGGTCCTGGTATACCGTCGAAGACATTGCCAAAATGGAGATATTTTTCACTTGAGGTCCTCAGACGTAGATACAATACTGTACAGTGGCGTGCAGTAGACATTTTATGAAATGCGGAGTGACTAGTAGAGTCATAGTCATAAATATAAATATATGATTTGCTTCTTATATCTGGCCGTTTCACGCTTATTGTCCGAGGAAAACATGGATAACCTAAATATTTTGTTTCAAGACCTTGTTTGATTGTTTCTTTCTTCTTCAACAGCGTTTCATTTTTACACTGGATTTGTAGTCAAAACAAGCGACGCAGAAACGAACAGAATGGACTGGAACTTTGCTATGGTCTCATACTTGACGCTGCGATTTTCAGAGTGTTTAAATCCAGTCTTCTACAACGCCGCTTCACTGTAAGTTTTAAATATTATTTTGGAGTTTTTGAAACAAATTTAAGTTTCAAACTTGTGAAAGTTCTTGGACCAAAATGTACGTTTGGAGACGTGAAAGGGCGCTTAATGATTGTTCATTTACTCTCCTTTACAATTTCTATCAGTTTATATCATTGCACATTATTAACAAACAAATCAGGTAGCTGCTTGATTCAATCACAGAGACGTTCCTTCTCTGCCTCCCAGTCCACACTCTCGTCTTCAAATCTGCACGTCCAATCTTTTTGACTCTATTTTTTTATTGCGTTTTTTTGTGTGAGTGTATACTTTGGCGTGGGTGAAGACAAGTATGCAAATAAACTTGGTATTTTGGGGCTGGTTTTGGAGTTTTGTTTAAATCCAAAGACGTAGGCCTATATAATGCCTTATGGCTACTGAATAGGCATGCTGGGGTTTGGGGGTATGTCATAAAAGTTATAAAATTAACTGAAAGAAAAATTAAATGTTTGAAAATACATACAGTATTTTTTGTCACCGAACTTCAACAATAAATCACTATTTTTTGTTAGAAAAATGAGACAAGAAACAGTAAAATTTTTGAAGAAATCTTTATCCTGCATCCCTTCGATTTCTAAGAAAAATGCGGTGGTTTCGGACCAAAGTACGCGGCAGTCAAATGCTGACCCAAATGATGTGTGATAGCCTGCTGGTTGAACAAAGAAGTTACAGTAGCTCCCACGTCGCGAGCTACCAAGTAGCTACCAATGACCAATTCTGCAATACATACAGAACACTGGTTTTGTCGGTCACGATTTAGTGCACAGTATGACGGAGCCACATTTGCTTCTGTGTATATGATAGATTAGAAACAGTGGAAGATCCAAGCTCCTAACGGCTTTTCCACGGCATGCATCTATGCTAAAATGAAATTTTACGCACTAGTGTGTTAAACACATATACGGCCAGGCGCGTAGCCAGATATCTGCAATGGGGCACTGTTGCGGGGGGCCGCTGGAGGCAATTGGGGGTCAGGGATGTAGAACCCAGTGCTCGAAAATTTTGTATTTTTTTGGCAAAAATAACTTAATTTTAGGCCTATTTTGATAGAAATTATTGCTATTAAAACGAGGAATAGAAATAAGCAATACAAAAACATGATTATACTAGTTGCATAAATGGGCTATGAGGGAGGTAACTATTGCTAGAATTTCAGTTCTCTTATTTACAAGCAGGTAAATCATAAAATCCTGAACCAGTAGTTCAATAAAACTCTCAAGAAGTAATGTATTTCGTCTATATTTCATAGAGAAAGATATAACTAGGGGGGCTAATGCAAGGAAGTTTGAGAGAAGTGATTGGTAATAATTAACTGATATTGAACAGCCCCCTCCCTATAATTCCTGAGTTAGTATATTTTTTGATGAAACCTATGTTAAGCATTTTTCAATGAGCAATCAAATTTGAACACAAATTTTTGGCCATTTTTCAATTTTTTTTCTGATTTATGAGATTTATTTTTGACAAATTAGACCCCCTCCCTTAAATAAACGTTTCAAAATATGCTTCAAATCGTTTTTTTTAGTCTATTCCAGAACAAAAGAAAGTCGCAGAAGTTCTAAAAACGTGGTATTTTCGTTAATCTGTATTTTGGTCGGCAGGCCAATGGGGGGCTGCTGCTCCCGCCTCCCCCTCTGGCTACGCTCTCTATACTGCATTTGTGTTGCGAAATTTAGACTTGCCTAAATTCGGCGACATTCCAAATTTGACACCGTCAATACTGCAACTCTTGCAAAGTTGTAAATTCGTTTATGATGAAAATTAATGCGCTATTTCACTGTATGAGGTTTAGAACAGACTAAATGAATCAAGATCAGCAGGAACACTTTTCTTGCTGAGCACAAAATTGTCATACCTCACTATGTAAAGTGTGCAGTGCATACTCAACGCTCAAATTCTTGCACTTCAAATGCATGTAAGTACGACTGAACTCGCATTGAGTACTTGAATAGCATTCATTAACACCTGAGGTATGTTTCAAAATGCAGCGCAAAAAGCGTTTAAGCGATTTCGATAGTTTGTTTTTTATCAGTGATTCTAAAAACCATTAAGCGTAAGCTGCACACTAACTTTGCACAATTTTGTATGTAGTATAGTAGTCGGTAATTTTCGTTTTCTGCTTTTTGTCGCCATTATGTTTTAATATTTATAAGCGCATGAACAAGTTAACAACTTGCTGCTGTTAAGCCTAAACTTTTCTGATTTTCCTGCTACTTTATACTGTAAGAACTTGTCAGCTGCTAAAACGGTAAACTTGGACTTGGCTGTTGACCCCCAATCAAGTCAAGTCACGACTATGAAAATTTGTATTCACGGCTTTCCTACTTGAAGTTCAGCATTAAAGATACGTTTACACAGGATACGCCGCAACGCGGAGAAACCAAAATGTGACGTCATTGGCAACTTGCGAAAGGTTACAACCTGTCGCAATCTTCGCGAGCGGTTGCTTAACTTCACTAAAACAAAATTGTTGAGGAGTAGTTAGCCTACTTTAAGCTGTCATCCTTGTGCCGTAAGCGACCACTCGCAAAGGTTACCAACCTTCGCTTCGTATGTGGCTTTGCGTCCTTATAAACGCATCTTAAAAGGGGCCGTGAGAAGTTTCCACCGTGTGAGATAGATAGGTGGGAAGGCGGCAGGGTGACTCGAAATCAAAGGTTACTTAGCTGTCTCTTGACTAGGCAACCAGTGGTGCCGAAACTGACTGTACACCCCCCAACAAATTGAGTATGGTCTTCATCTGCATCCCCTTCCATAATTTGACTATGGTGTGCATCTGAGCGCAGGTCAATACTTAAAAAAAGTGCTCGATTTCTGGTGAAGACCTTTTTTTTTTGGTCTTCACCTGAATTCGGGGAAAAAAAAGTGTTCCATTTCTGGTGAAGACCTTTTTTTTGGTCTTCACTTAATTTGCTCACCTGAAAAAAGTCCTCTTCGAGGTTCATCCCCCCCAATGTTGAAAATAGGGCAAAATTGGGGTAAAATTGCAAATTATCTCCCCCAATGCTCAACAAAGATTTGCACCACTGTAGGCAACTGTGGCAAATGTTTCGGTTAGAATAAAAATTTATTGGGATATAGGCCACAACTTCTTTAGCTGGCATTGAGATTAATGTGAATCATATAGAACACGTAGCATTTTTATAATGTGACATTTTCAGTATTATAGCTCATTTTTTTCTAAATCGACTTCGCATTGCGTTGTGCAGAACCTATTACCGAAATATTAAGGTAAGAAGTACTGTCCCAGAAATTTTATTTTTTCTATATTTCGACAAAAATCCCGAAACATTCAACTTGTCTACTGAGCAAAAAATATCCGAAAAAACAATTTTAGACGTAAAATTTGACTTGGATTAACAAAATATTGCCGTCATTGTGTTTAAAGTACTTGGGAGCATGCTCATCAAACTTTTTATGAGCTTATTTTTAAGCAATTCAAAGGCACAACGCGTGATTATAACTTGGTTTGTGGTTGCCTCATTGACCCAATTTTGCTTCTTAAAATTCGCAAAGGTAAAAAAATAATGCGTGGCAATGCCAAGACTTAAATGCTCCTCTGTACGCGTATACACAATCCCCATTCGACTGCGGTGTATTTAAATTCCACGGTAGGTAGTTTGCTTCCGCATGATCCCAGGTTTGCCATTTTTCTACAACAACAATCATTATAGCATTAAAATATTTTGAAAAATATCAAGTGCTTTAATCCGTAAAAAAATACTACGGTAATTAACGCTATTTAGAACTGTCAAGGTACTTATAGCACTCATTTGGAGGGAATTAGGGGTGAGGTTAAAGTTCGAGTTGGGATCTAGGGTATAAGCGTAACCAGGGGGGCCCGCCTCTCTAATTGAAATGCCACCAACGATAAAAATGATGACAACAAAGCCTGTTGTTTCTTTAGATTCAATTTCTTTTAGTATTTTTGCCTACAAAAGTAACAGTAATTAAAAATAAATGTAATAATGACGACCAGGGACCAGGGCCCCATAAATTCAAATTTTTGCCAACCAATTTAAATGTATAACCTGGAAGAAATTAGAGTTTTTTTCGAAAAGTTGCAACCTCAAGTTCTCATCCAATGTTTTTATGAACTTAATGCAATAACATGATTAGTAACCAACTAGCCATCTGTTGCACCAACTTCAAATAACAATCCACCTCGCCAGTTTTTACGCGACAAAATACTTTCGAAAAAAATTTACAATTGGAAATATTTATTGTACAAATTATTGAATTTGAATTGAGGGGCACAGGGCCCCTGGTTGTACCTGTACTCCTAAAACTGGTTAATTCATGACAACTGACAACACAAAAATCTCCTTGGCAAATCTTCACTGCTAAAAGGATTGCAGAAGGCAATGTACCTTGCTTCCACCCTACCTGGGCCTAGTCATTTACAAAATTTAAACCAAAAACGCAAGGTTTTAAGCGTGTTTAAAATGGACCTCGGACTAAACAATTCAATTTTTTCAATTGGATTTGAAATGTTTAGAATTTAGTTTTTTCAAATGGCTCTAAAAACATGCGAAGTGTGATTCAAATGGCACTAAAATGGTATTTTTACCAAAAAGTTACAAAAAATGGTCCAGCAGGTGGGGGCTTAGCCCCCAGAACCCCATTGTTTGAGTCGCACTAGTTTGCTTGCCATGTTTGTCAATTTAACAACTTTTAGTTCAAGTCCAATGGGAAGTTCCTCCTTTCGAAAATTTCTGATGACGTCATTGCGTGTGATTTGCGGTTAGCCCCCCCAATCAAAAATCCTGGGTACTCTTATGACCTAAACATTGCAAGAATTATGCAGGTGAGCATCCGCGACCGGTTTTGTCCTTGCTCTAGGGACTCATCCGGCGGAAGAACAAAAACAGCCAGGGGCATCAACAAGAAAACCGATTTAAGCAATGTAGCGACGGAGAACAGAGCTTACAAATCGGCATTATGCACAGGCATCACGCCAAGCGAGAGTTCTTTGTCAAAAGATATTCTATGGCTTATTGTTCTTTTGACAAAAAACTCTCGCTTGGCGTCATGCCTATGCGTAACGTCAATTTGTAAGCTCTGTTCTCCGTCGCTGCATTGCTTAATTTGGTTTTCTTGTTGAAGCCCCCGGCTGTTTTTGTTCTTCCGCCGGATGAGTCCCTAGAGCAAGGACGAAATCGGTTCCGGATGCTCACCTGCGTAATTCCTGAAATGTTGTGATCCTTAATATACTTGTTCACCAACGTTGTTTTCCCTTTTTCATTTGAAGTGCTATAGTTCCCGCCCGGAGGTGTGATATCTCTGGTACCCTTGTGGTTCTTTGATGGTTTTATGTAATAGCAGAAATTGAAATATGATTTTTAAAATGTTGTTTGATCTCATTTTGAGGCTGCAGCTTCAAAGATATTTAACAAATACAAAGAGACATCTCCTGTAAACAGTTTTTGGAAATCAAAAATCTGTTTTCTCAGCCTGAACTTTCAGGGAAAAAAATAGGCTAAATAAGATTTACCAGCCAAAAAAGTTATGGCCTATCTAATTTGGGTAAAACCCTCCCTTTTTCTGGAAATTCAGGCTGGAAGAACAAACTCAAGGTATATCCAAAAACTTTTTTAGGGATTACATTTTTTGGATTTGTTGAATATCTATGTAACCGCTGCCCTAAAATGAGAACAAAAAAATTCAAAAACTGTAATTCAATTTTAATTATTGTAAACTACCGAAGTTGGCTTGATGTTTCACTCCTTTTAACGCTATAACTTAACAAAAAACTGATGCCTCCTATATAATTTTTGATCATTCTCTGAGCAGTAGAAGGCCAAAACTAACAAAATTTTATCAATTAAACCATACCAAGTAAATGTGCTTTACATACGAATACATCCTGTTTTGTTTCTCAATTTCTACATGAGTCAAAACTCGAAAGACAAAACAGTTTTTGAGAGATTTCAGTGGCTTGAATACTAGAGTTAAAACAGTTCAAGTAATTCGATATTCCAAACATCCTTATTTTTTAGTTGTGTACAACTGTTATACAGGGTGGGCCGTAAGTCGCGCACCAAAGAATTACGTGAATTGTCATGTCAAACGATGTAAAATCTGCGGGGTGAAATATTTCCTCTTTCCTTGGGTGTAAAATACGGGTTCTTTTGTAGAATGTAATGAAGCATGGTTTGTGCGTAAGTACTAAGTAGTTTATCAGAATTGTTTTAAATGCTTTGGTGCGTGACTTCCGGGCCACCCTGTATTTCGTTTGCGTTTATACCTTCAGTTCGGTTGTAGCGTCCATCCACAAAAAATGGGGAATTCGGAAAAGTGCTTGTGATTACTTCAAGAATATCAAGAGTTGGAATTTGCGCAAGATATCCACCCTAAAAATTCATAAATCAAAAATTTATCGATGTTTGAAATAGTCTTTTAGTAATAATAAGAACCGATTCGCACTTGCTCAATGATTTAGTGATTTATGCAACACCATTAGTACGTACTTGACCGAAATACAAATTCAAAAAAAAGAACAAAACAGCTCGGCCGAAATAAAACTAACAAGAAAAGGAACAAAACACGTATAACATTCTTTAGTTAGAAAAAGGCTTGTGTCAAACCGAAAACTAAAACTTTGATGCGTTGAAAAAGCTACCACAGCAATTTGAAATAGGCTTGCAAAACCATTGGACTAAGAGGAATATCATAATTTCGTGTATTGATTAAATGAATGATGACAGATTTGTTCCCTATCCAGATGCATGCTTTATTGTGTTGTGTTTTGAAAAGCAAAACAATTTGCAAATTTTTTTTAGTCATATTGATATTGCAATGATTCTTTCCAAAAATTAACAAAAAACTCTTAAAATGATAAATTATTGAAACAAATAATTAATTGCCTACTGAAAAATGTAACTTGTCTCGTCTAGTACCAGAGGCACACTTAAATTCATATTAATGTTGTCGTTTGGAATTATCCGATGACCATTAATTAATTTAATAGATTGATATTTATATTCATGAAATTTAATAAATGTCAATTTGTACACGTAAATAGTTTGTAGGCTTTCAATGGCATCATGCATCAGCAACATCTGATCAAACAGGCAGCTTGATCGTCTATTGTATTCTGAGCTATATTTAATGATAACAATGGCGAGTGTTCCTGCATGACCAGAGAATTACGAACAAATTTATCGCTATGTATATCCCTTGGTGTGCCCTCTGTTGTGATTGGCGGCTTATGACGTTATGCATTTTAAAATCGATCGTTTTGACTTTTAATCTGCTTTGTTCATTTCAACTTCTTTACTCTCAAAAAAAAGTAATAATAATAATGTACTCCTTAGATGTCAAATAGAGGGCATACGTACTGAAATGCCGCGGCATTTTTGTTGACAAGAGAATCCTTTTTTTTTTTAATTTTTTACAGAAAACAATCGCTGTACAAAAAGTTGTTCATTTTTTAGGCATAATACGCAATGAATTGCTTACACTGTTAAAGCAGTTAAAAGCTGCAGTGCTATAATTTGACTTGTCCCTTTGGAGAACGTAACAAAGCGATCCATTAGTCAAGCCATGTTGCGGGCATCCTCGCTTCCACTCTTGTTCTACTTTTTTCTTTAGCCAGTCTACAGTTTCTCTGGTTTCTTCTAATTCTCCTTGAAGCATCGACATGTCAGATTCAGCTTCATTTGCGCTTTCCCCTATTACACAACAAAACTTTTCTCTGTTACATTCGTACACATACTGTTTATAGTAATAGCAGTTTTTATTAAGTTTTCATTACACTAAACAATTTTGTTTTTATGATCGTTTTAAGCTTGCTTATTGCGGAATTGAAGATTTATCTCCTTTTTTATATTAGGCTTGCTCGTATAATCTTTTCCACTTGTGTTTTTACTGCATTCGCACGGATATTGCAAATGACATACCAAGTTTTTTTCGTAGCTCTCGTCTTAATAAGGTGATGTTTCGGTAGGTTTTTTTAGAAAGATCAAGTACAGATTGCTGCTGGTTTTCATCTTTTTGTTGCAATCTCCCCAAATCGGAAGGTACACTAGCAATCTGAAAGAAGGAACTTTTTAGAGTCAGATTACCAATCGACATCAAAAACAATAGACATCGCCTGTGGCGCAATCAGGGAGGGGGCAAAAGGGGCTTCAGCCCCCCCGTTTGGCCAAGTCACTTTGAAAGTTTTACCCAAAATAGAAGCGTTAAAAAGTGTTTTGGACTTGAACAAGCTCGTAAGAGGGGCAAGGGGGGCTGAGCAATTTAATTCTTTTAAATGACTTCCAAAATTTAGCAATTCAAATGTTTATAATGGCTCTAAAAACGAGCGAAATGTAATCCTAACAGCATTGAAATGGATATTTCTTCTAAAAAATGACAACAATCGCCCAGGCCCCGTCTGCGATACAGCATAGCTCCAGCTGGTTGAAAAACTTCGCCTATACGAGGCATTTTTCAAAAAAAAATTTTTTTGGCTTTGGTTCAAGCCGCCCTTTTGCAAAATCCTGGTTGCGCGCCAGGGCATCGCATGTCTCATTTAGCTTTAGGGTTTCTCAGCAACTCTTTTTTGGTATCATTTTTTGGTTTTGTTTCTCGATTCAAATTGCTTTTCATCGCAATTTTTCCTCTTGTTTTGCAACTACTGTAAATACACATAAAAAAGTGCGATGTAGTATCGCAGTGGTAAGCAAGCCCATATCAAAAATAGGCTACTTGCGAACTCATTGCTCTCGAGGATGATCATATGAGGTTAAGTATAGGCAGTACTTAAATTGTATAGGGAGAACGCGTCCCTCCACCGAGAAGTAGCGTCCCTCCATCGAAATTCAGCATACCCCACAGAAAGAAAGCGTCTTGGCTGATTTGGATGCGAAAACCAATGTTTCATATCTGTTCCAAGACTTTGAATGAAAAAATGGCCGATTCGGACCTGGTACGTTCAATTTTTTTTTTGGGGGGGGTCCGTCACCAATATTATTAGTGCGAATACTTTGTTTTTCTCCCTAAAAAGTTTTATTCCATTCTTACGGCTGTGGAAGCATACCGTTATTCAATATTTTACACTTTAAGTGATGAATATATAGGCTTATAGCTGTTGGATTTATCCTCAATAATTCTTAACTGTCACATTTCCTTTCAGATATTTTTGTTATTTTGCACTATATGCAGACTTAGCTGACGTCACCAGTTTAGTTGCGCTTGTTAATTTTAAAAATCCACGTTCTATCGTCATAAACCTGCCACTATACCAGAAAGTGTCTCGAACTTATTTTCTCTCTATCACCCTGTAAGGTTGCCAGGGCAGCTGCAACTTATGATAGAGCCGCCACTTTTCAAGATCTCCGGTCTCCTCCTTTATTTCCCTCGGGTGAAGTCCTAAGCGAGATGCAATCCAAGATTGTCGATGCATTATTGATCTGTTTAGTGGCGTACGCAGGATTTTTCAATGGGGGGGGGGGGAGTTTCAAACGTGACATCAAAAATTTGTTCGCGATCTATGCTTTGGCGAATAAATAACTTAGTGCAATGTAACAAGATGGAATAAAAGTCACACAGTGCGTAATGCAAATAAAACTTTTCAAACATTAAACAATCAAGAATTAGGCATACATCTATTACAGTTAACATCATAAGGTTTGCAACTGAACGATGAAGAAAAAATTGTTCAAAACAAGAGCTACGGAACCCCATATGATTATAAACAGTGCAAAGTGTGGAGGCCCGTAGCCAGAAATTCGCAATTGAGGGGAATGTTTTGGGGGTCTGGGGGCAAAGCCCCCAGCCGCCGGAGGCACGGGGGTCTGGGGCTTGAAAATTTTGCATTTTTTTTTTCAAAAATAACTTAGTTTTAGGGCTATATTGATAAAAAATAATGCTTTTAAAACATGGCATAGAAATTGGTAGAGCAAACCTGATTAAACTGTTTGCATAAATGAGCTATGTGGAAGGTGGCTAATGGTAAAATTTTAGCTCTCTTATTTACATGCTGGTAAATCATAAAATCGTATAGTTCAAAAAAACTCACACAATCTATTTCGTTTGTATTTTGTAGAAAAAAATAATTGGGAGGGGGCTAAAGGAAAAAATTTTGAGACAAGTGATTGGTAATTGACTAATACTAAGAAGCCCCCCCCCCCCTATTCCTAAGTTTATAATATGTTTGTTGATGAAACCTATGTTTAGCATTTTTACACTAGCGATCAAATTTGATTGCTTGTGTTTGGCCATTTTTGAAAGTTTTCATTGATTTGTGAGTTTTATTTGTGACAAATTAGCCCCCCCTCGAAATTTATGTTTCAAAAAATGTTTCAAGTCACTTTTTAGTTCATTCCAGTGCAATAACCAGGCTCAGAAGTGCTAAAAACGTGGTATTTTTCTTATTCTCCATTTTGGTTGACAGGCCAATGTGGGGGGCTATAACCCCCCCCCCCCCCCGCCTACGCTACTGAAAGTTACTCTGACTCGTAACACGACATTCCAGAGTTTCAGTACTCTTACAATGTTGCATTAAATAACAAAAGAATTATTTACTATAATTAAATATTTCGTATTTATATGAGAGTCAAGAAAGAGCTTGTTTGTTTTTCGCAATAAGACGATATTTCGAATGATATACGTCGGATCAATCGGGAGGATGGTTCAACCCCCCCCGTGTGTACGCCTTTGCGCATAAGTGAGCTATGTGGGCGGTGGCTAATGTTGACATTTCAGTCCTCTAATTTACAAGTCGGTAAATCATAAGATCATGATTTGAAAAAACTCACCAGCATTTATATTCTGTAGTTTATAGAAAGAGACAGTTGGAGAAGGTGGGTGGAGGAGGCAAATGGAACGAGATTTGAGTGGATTATTAATTAACTAATACTGAAACCCCATTTCCATATTTTTGATGAAGCCAATGATAAGCATTTTTACCAGTTAAGTTTGCTAATTTTGGCGATTTTTTGAAGTTGCTATTGCTTTATAAGTTATATCTTTGAAAAATTACCCCCTTTAAGAAACTCTAAATGCTTCAAAAGTTGCTTTAAATCATATTGGAGTCCGTGTCATTGCAAAAAAACAGGCTCAGAAATGCTAAAAAACGTGATATTTTCTTTGTTGGGCATTTTAGTCAACAGACCAATGGGGAGGGTTTGAACCCCTGAAACCCCCCCTTGCGTACGCCCTTGGATCTGTTATGTTTTTGGTATTTTTTTGACGAAATGCGGTAATCATTTAATTAAAAGTTTGTTCAAATTGAACTACAGCAAAATAAAGCTATGTACAGTATTTAATAATATTATGCAGACAAACTGAATTTGTCAAAACTTACCACGCATATCACAATTATGTTTAAAATCAGAGAAATCGAAGCAATTGCGCTTACTGCAACAACAATTTGTTGCCAAAATCGTTGACTATTAAAGCATGTGCTATTGATTTTTGTATTCATTTTTAGAATATGTTTAAGGCTTTTATTTTCGCCGATGCTTCCTATACTCAGAGTAAAATACAAAGCTTATAGGCTATAGACTAGTTCATAATTATAAAACAAATTAATATAATCTGACCATCTGGTACTTCATATTCTTATACTGTAACGCAGTGCATTATCGAAATAATCCAAAAAATCCAAATCCAAAACACTTCACACTATAGCCTTGATGGTATCGAATTATAAGTAATTTTGATTATTGAAGTAGTTGAAGTAGAACATGAAAATTCAATAGGCTTAAGTGCCTTCAATGATCATATCAATCAGTTTATCGTATATTATCTTAATCATAGGTTTTAGCTATTTTTGGGTAGTGGAAAAAACATCAAAAATGGCAAGAAAGAGTAAACCTGATGATTTCTTATCTGCTTTCTATGAAAGGGAGTAACTCAACAGAAGAGATGCTGAGCAATAAGGCTGCACAAAGAGAAAGGAACATTGGGGGCCCTTCTGGATCATGGGTCGGGAATATAATCCACGTTCCACTATAAAGATAAGCGAAAGGGTGATAAGCGAATATTGCTCTCTACTCCCAACATGCGTATTATGCTTATTTAATGTTTAACCATATAGTAGCGCTAAAACGCCAGCAAATGTATCCAAGTAACCAGTGTAAGCAAAGACAAGCAATGATGATGAGAGAAAGCTATGCCCACGATTCGCACTTCCTGCTTCGCATTTACAGAACAAAAAGAAAAAGCAGGAAAGTTTTTTTGTCATCAACTGATTGTCAAGCGACTGGGATTAGCAAAATGCTAGCCTAGCAAAGACATTTTTAGGCCAATATAACTTGCATTAGTTATTTGCTTTAGTTAGGAGATCAAGGTTAACAGGTTAAAGAGATAGCGTACTGTTCGAAACCGGATTTAGGGATAATGCTACTGAAAAAGGCGGAAATCGTGCTAAAAGGTGGGAAAGTAGGAAAACGCGGTTAGGGTGAACCCTAACCCTAACCTTAGGGTTGACCCTAACCGCTTTTTCCTACTTTCCCGCCTTTTAGTATTGCCTTGACTTTAGGCTACTTTTGTTCTTAAGAAATGGGAACTACTCGCTATAATAAAGAAATTCCCCAAAGCTTGTTCTACTATTTCCCTTGTGTGTGAAAATAAATTTAATCTGTTTGAGACTCTGTGCCACTGGCAACCCTGTGTTTTGAAATTTCGTGACATTGCAAAAGGATAACTTTACAAAATTTGCAGAATAAGAACGCGATGTTTGATTGCGGTGCTTATCAAACTTATTGAACTTTCAGAACAATGAACATTGATCAATTTTAAGTTGTTGAATATCGCGTTGCTTGTTCTGCAAGAAACTTTGCAAAGTCATCCTTTTCTGATGTCACGAAGTTTCAAATCGTAGGGTTGTCAATGGTACGTAGTCAAAGGATTAAATCTATTTTTGCAGTTAAGGGAACAAGGTATAAGGGAGATAGTGGAACAAGATTAATAGTTATTAATTTGTAACCGTTTTAGGACAGTAAGATAATTGCTGACATGTCTTCACTCCAGTAACAAAGGGACACTTCTGACTTGTGGTTTAAGTAATATTGGTTTATTGCCCTTGATCAAGCATTGAAAATAGGTAGGCTACCACCAGGCTATGTGCTGCAATACCTGCAATTAGAGTATATATGATTCATTTTAAGTTAAGATCTTTTTGTTTTAAAGATTGAAGCATGAGGATCAAAGCTATTATACAAATGTTGGTATAAATCATAAAGCCAAGGCTTTAGTCCTAACAATGAAGTAGTTTTCATAATATAGAATATTAATTAATCAATATTTGAAGCAAAACATGATTTACAAAATTCTTACAGCTGTTGCATAGAGGCTTACAGAAACTGGTGAATGCAACAACAGGTTAGTTAAATATTTTTGTGCAGTAGCAGTAATTCTTCTTGCCAAATAGCATGCTGAATCTTTTCAGCAGAAGATTGTCGTTTGTAGTATGACTTATCAGCATTTGTTGTTCAAAGTTACTTTCATTGAGGTCACAGGCAGCAATAATGGTTATTTTTTTCAATACAAGAAGTAAAACATATAAGCTTGCGTATGACTCAAATAGGTTTAGAACCAAGTTTTATACATATGGTACCGGTATTTCATTGATTCTGGTTTGTTTCTAAATGGTTTGTAAAGTCGATATTTGTTTTCTTGTTGGTTTGTTATTCTACTTAAAGAGATACTGGTTCTGCATGAACTTGGTTTATTGAAGAAATCTTGTGGTAATAAAGAGGTGCCCCAAACCTTGTTCCACTTGTCCCTTTATCTGCTAGAATAGATTTATTTGTTTGACTTAGTACCATTGGCAACCATATGTTTTGAACTTTTGTGAAATCAGAAAAGGATTGCTTTGCAAAATTTCTTGCACAATAATAAACGTGATGTTTGATAATTAAACATTGGATTGCTTATTTTGCAAGAAATTTCCAATTTAGAAAATTTCTGGCACACCAATGAACTGGATGTTCAATAATTTCCAAGAAATTTTGCAAAGTTATCCTTTTCTAATATTTCAAAATTTTAAATGCAGAGTTGCAAATGTTACAGAGTCAAACAGATTAAATCTATTCTTGCTAATAAGGAAAATAGTAAAACAAGGTCTGGGGCACCTCTCTATTGCCTGAAGTAGTTCTCATTTCTTGAATAGAATTGATTTTGAGCCGTAATATCTTCAAGTCTTTTAAGCATTGTGATTGAAATTTACCGTTATTAGGTATAATAATTCAACCTTTGTTTTAAAGAGTAGGGCATTAGGATCAAGGCTATTGTACATGGATTTGTATGAATCATAAAGGCAATGCTTTGGGCCTAACAATGAATTCTAGCTTTCATGATAAATATTAATTAATCAAAATTTAAAGCAATCTTTTACAATAATGCCACAATATGTGACAGTATGGTACAGTTTATTGTTGTTTGTGTGTAGTGATGCATTGTCGAAGTGTGCTTCTAGTAGCAAAAGAAGTTCAAGAATTGCAAGATAATCCATTATGGGGAATAACTTTGTATCAACTGCCAGAGCACCCACTTGTTTGCTTTGCAACTATTTCAGGTAGGCTAAATTGACAAGAATTGTGTAATCTTGATAAAACTGTTCCATGATGCTTATGTTGCGTAGCACATTTTAATGCTGTAAAAATCTTTATATAACAATGTTGCTGTTTTTGTTATGTCTGTGAAGTGTCAAACATCTAGCATAACCATTTCTTTGCACTTTTCAGGATTAAAAGAAAGCCTATGGGAAAATGCTGTTTTTCATGTCACATTTCATTTCTCAGAGCATTACAATGAAGAGGCTCCTGAAGTTGTTTTTAATACCATTCCGTTTCACCCCAATGGTAATTTTGATTGGTCATTTGATCGTACATATAAACTGTCTAAACTTGTTTAGATAAATAATCACATAACATCTTTTTAATGCTGTGTAAGTTGTAACAATGATGCTTTTAGAAAGTGCTCAATGATTTTTCAGTGGTATACTAATATTATTCGAATAAGAAACCCTCCTGATGAGTAGAAAGATGAAACAGGCTTTAAGGGGGTTTTCAGGTAGTTTTTTAGAACAATACCAAAAGGCGGAAATAGGAGAAGGTGGAAGTTGTGCTAAAAAGGCAGAAAAGTAGGAAAGGTGGTTAGGAAATCCTTTTTGTGTATTTTTTTTTTGAAATTTTAATTTTTTTGAAAACTGGCTTGTCATTTAGCTTGTGTCGTGTATTTTTTTTAGTTAATCCTGACAGTGGGAAGATGATGGCAGAATTTTTAACCAAAGATCAAAAAAGTGATGTAGAACAAGAAATAAATCTTGCTAACTTGCTCATTAATATACAGGTATGACAAAAAATGTTAAGTTTGTAAACTTAGCACTGGTAGTGTACTTATTCGCATTGATGGTATTCCATTTCCCAGGTTCAAAAATTTGATACAAACTGGGTAAGGTGATCGATTTTAATTTCATACAATGGCTACTGATCTGCATGTATTCTTGTCATTTGTTAAAACTCTTGAAAATGGTTTTTAAATACTTGCGGAGTGAAAGTTAGTGATAATAAGATAAACGAGGCATGATGATGATGATTGTTCTTGCTGTAGTTGCATTTATCCTCCTGTCTGAAAACAGCGATATGCAGAGTATGTACTAACCATTGGGTGATCTGCACATTCTTCATTGTGATAAGAATTCTCGCCAACTGACATATTAGTTGAGAAAATACTAATTTTGAATGCATTTGTTACAGGAGCTACTTTCCAATCCCGTATTGGATAACGTTATCAATGTTGAAGCGAAGCAGTTGCTGGAAGAATCACCTCAGCAATATGAAGCCATGGTCCACCAATGCGTTAATGAAAGTCGACGATTGCACAGTGAGATATTTTTTGAGTTTATTCCAAGTCATATTTAGGCTTCAAATGTATTCATAGTATAGAAAACTCATAGAAGAGATTGCACACTGATTTTTTAAATTGAAAAAAGTTGGTTTTAAAGATTAAATAGCATGGAATGTGTCTAAACTAAAATGGTCTTCTGTATTGACATTATTCAATGCAAGTAAATTGTTGAAAGGATTGCTTATTGACTGATATTTACTAATTAGAGCAGATAAGCTAGGTGCCAGCTGAGCTTGCAGAAATTATAGCTGCTTGTTGTTTGAAGTAAATGAAATCTACAGAATTCTTTGAAAGTCATCTATCGCTTTTAAAAGCACACTTTAGAAAAGGGAAGATAAAATTACAACGAAAAGATAAAACATAATCTCTCTCAACTGTCGTCAAATACTGTAGTTTGTACCTATTTTCCAATGTTGATAGAAATCTTCAATGAAAATCTCTTGGAGCACTACCAGTCATCTATAGATCAAAGCCGGCAAAGATCACCTTTAAAAGTTATTAAACAGCCTACAGACGACAGTGGTCTTAGTGCCCCTACTATCAAACCTAAGCAAGTGTCGTTTGACGTCTATCATCGAAACTGGATCGAGGTGGCTACAACCAAGCCTTTTGCCACAGGTCAGTGCTAAAAAGCGTTGATGTTGCATTTAATTAAAAGGCAGAACTGAACTAATGATCTTGGTTTTAATGTATCTATAAGTTAATGTTGAATGAGAAGAGTTTGAATTCATTTTTATCGTGCACGGTCTACTAATTTGAAGCAGTAGCCTTAAGTTAATATTGACATTTTTCCGATAAACGACTAAAGTATACTCAGTTTCATAAATTATATATGCTTTCACATGGTTACTTCAAAAATAAAATCATATCAAGATTAAAAATAATCCATTCTTACCATTCAGAATTTAATGCATGGGTCTTTTGGTCTGCATTAAACTTCACTACTCTTGCCTTGCATTGTTCATCAGCTGCCCATGTATTTAGGTGGTTTATGGCGATATTTCGGCTAATGTTTTGGCGTTACTGGCAGTAGCGTAGCAAGGGGAGGGGGCTAGATTCCCCCATTGGCCTGTCGACCAAAATGCACAATAAGAAAAACAGCATGTTTTTAGCACTTCCGATGCAGTGTTTTGCAGTGACATGGATTCCAAAGTAATTTAGAGCCTTTAAGTTTCATCACAAAAAATATAGGGATAAGGGATTTTTTTTATCATTAGTTAACGTAATTACCAATTAACTTCTCTCAAATCTCGTTTCATTACCCTCCCCCCCCCATCCCCAATCTCAATTATCTTTGTATGAAACATAGACGACTTACATTGATCCTTGTGAGTTTTTTTTTTTTTTTAATTAAAGTATTTTATGATTTACCGGTTTGTAAATAAGAGGACTGAAATTTTACCAGTAACCACCGCCCACATAGCCTATTTTTGCAACCAGTTGAATCATCTTTTGAAGAGCTAATTTCTATGCCACGTTTAATAATCGTTAATTTGTATCAAAATAGGCCTAAATTCAAGTTATTTTTGCAAAAAAAAATTGCAAAATTTTCGAGCGCTGGAGACTCCGCCCCCAGACTCTCGAAACAGCCCCCCATTGCGAATTTTTGGCTATGTGCCTGGTTGCAGGGTGCCAACAGACGCGTTACTACAATATTGTAGGGTTTACAAAGCTCGACAATACAGGTGATAAGCCTTTTATTTATTTATTTATTTTTCAGAAGAGCACTTGTTGAATTGAGAAGAGTAATTTTTCTCAATGCTCCTTGATTTCTATCATTAATTTTTAAGTAGGTGTCTCGACTGATGACGATGACGATCACGTGACGCTGCAAATGTGGCATCCAAACTACTCGAGTTTGCGATCGCTTTCTCCTTCTTCGAGCGTAAGGTTAACTCCGCATAGCTCCAGGCCAGGAGTCGCCGCTCTGCCTTCAAAACTTGATCAGATCCGAAAGAAAAAAATGGAAAAAATTGAAGCGCTGAAACAACTCTATCTCAACAAACCAGAAAATAAACCAGGTTTGTCTCGCATGATTAGTTTTGAACCTGGGGTCTGAGAACAGCACTACGCTTATGTTAAAAGATAAATACCGATACGGTACGGAATTACAGTTGCTTACATACTATATTTTCTGGCATGTGCATCTTACGTTGCAGAAGTATGATATTTTTTTCGTATCTATCGATATCGTACTCACGGTACTTAATTAAAAGCCTCAAAAATGTTTTTGTTAAAGCGAAAAGTCACCCAAAGTTTCTATTTCCAGCTTCATAAGCAACGAAAATTGCATGATTATCACTATTAATTAGGCGTAAAATTCTAGTTTGAACTTACTTAAGTTTTTTGAATTTAAAAAGTTTATAACTTCCCAAACTGGACTTAGCCCTGCATTTTGTGACCGTAGTAACTCGTGTCGAAAGGTATAACGCGAATCGTATTGTTAGTCTTTTACGTAGGGTATAGTGTACGTACTACCGTACTGTGCTTGGTAAAGTACAGAATTACGGTACGACATCAATAAGCTGTCCATACTTCGTAGTACTTTCTTTAGGAATTAAGGATGAATAGTTGCAGTAACACAGCTATACTCAAGTTTGTAATTTCATTTAAAAGACATATATGTTTGACCTTGAAAATTAAGTAGGCTATCTTAGAATTTTAAACGGTTAAGTAGCATTATACTGACTTCTAGACGCTGCAGTCCTCTAGATTAATATTTATCTTGCATCGTTGCATGTGCATATCTCCAAGTCCAAAGATATTTGACAATAGGTTCTCGTCTTGCTCTTGGTGCTTCGAGTCCATCCGGATTGGTGCCGAAAAATTCTGAAATGGATACGAGAGGGTCGTCCTCAGCTGCAGCTTGGGAAGCTGAAACAGATGAACTTCTTGCATGGACTAATACCCTTAACACTGAGCAAATGATGGCAAGCTAATTCTTTTAAGTGCACTGTGTAGTTGTTTTTAGCAAATATTTTTGGCTCATTTGATTGCTTTTGCTCATCATAATTCGTCTGTTTTCGTTTATTTTTAGGAAGGGGCTATTTCACCCGAAGTTTCTGTCTACTTTTTTATGATTTCTGACCCAAATTGAACCCAAACTCAAATACAGGGTGTTCCAAACATATGACCCGATTTAAAAATTTCTTTAAGAACAAGCAGGTGAAGATTCAACGAAAACCATTGTATTATCTGAAAGAGTATGAAATGCCGTTTCATTTTTGTTTTTTAATTCAAGTGGTTTTAAAAATTATGCCACTTAAATGGCGACTGCCAATGTCGATGCAGTTTTGAAGTCGTTTCGAAAGTTTGCCATTGCCCTTTCAACCATGTCTTGCGGAATCGCATTGATTTCCTCAGTTATTGCTGCCTTTAGGTTTTCCTGAGTTGATGGTTGGTGTTTATAGACTTTGGATTATTAAAAAGTGTCTTCGAAAGGAACGTTGCACCGCTACAGCTGATTCGCCATTCTTTACAAATCCTTCGACAACAAAGGCGGGATCAGGGGCGTATTTAGGGGGTGGGGCATTGGGCCATGGCCCTCCCCTTTGGGTTGCCAGGATAGTATAATTAGCATAGAATAGTGTGCAAAATTGTGGCATGGCCCCCCCCTTTGTAACTTGGGCAGAAGGTTTGAGCACAGAAACGGTGGGCGAAGACCTTTTTTTTTGGCCAAAAACTGGACTAAATTTGAGTGAAGGCCTTTTTTTTTTTTGGTCTTCACCTAAGTTTGGGCAGAAAAACGGACTTGGTTTTGGGCTGGAAAATTTTCATTCTGGTCTTCATTATTCTCAAATTTTCTGCTGCCCCCCTTTCGAAAATCCTACGTACGCTACTGGGCGGGATGCTCCGTGCCGTAAATGCAGCATTTAACTGAAGTGTATTTCTCGATAGCATTTATTGCCCAAAACACCAACGATCTGAAAGCAAAAAAATGGGATTTAATGCACAAAATGAAATGGCATTTCATGCTCTTTCAGAAAATGCAGTAGTTTTCGTTGAACACCTGCTTGTTCTCTAAAAATTTTTGAAATCGGGTCGTACTGTATGGTTTAAAACACCCTGTGTTTACTCTAACTACTACCAAACCTAACCCAAACCCTAATCTTAACCCTTAGAAAAGTAAATGAAAAATGTGTGGATGAATATTTCTCATTTCGTTTTATTCTATTAAACTTAAAAAATATTCAGTGAAATAGTAACTCCCTTATTTTTATAACCAACGGCACTTTTTCCGAAATTGCAAATGTTGCAATAAATTTTATCTTTACCAAAAAATACGTGTTGTTTGATTATTATTTGTTATTTTTTCAGTGTAGTGTGGTTGAAAAATGACATGAATTAGAGATGTTGGCAATCGGCCAACTGCGGAAAGATCCGCTAGTGTATCATACGAACAAAATAATAAATGTATACCGTATGTAATGCAAAAAGTGCAGAGCGTCGTCTATAGTGTTCAATTAGGCTAATCATCATTTCACCATTGAACAAGTGCGGCAAGGAATCGTATTCGCGATTCGGTTTCAGTTAAGCTGTCGTCACAAAAACGTCGACCGCGATAAATTTATTTTTTCGAAAAACGATTTAATTTCAAAAGTTTTATTTTCAGATCCTTGGTTAGACCTGGCCTGGGTGTAATCGGGGGCTGCAATCGCCCTTTGGCTCTGGACCTCGCCAAAGAGTTAGGTACGGTTCCGAGAATCCCCAGAGCTCCATGACCTCCGGCGGCTGTAAAGCATGAGAGTTCCTTTATTGCTGGATGCAAAAAACGAATTGGTGATTTAAGATATGTAAAAACAAGATTCTAGACTATATAGCCGTCTGCGTGGCCGAAAGAGTAAAGGCAACGTTTTTACCACGACCCTAAACGCATGATTTGAGTTCAACCCGCACCCTGGTCACGTTGTTGCGTCTTTGGATAAGACGCTTTAACGATAATCACCTCTGCTTGATGGCTTCAAACAAGCAGCAAATTCAGTGGACTGCAATTCGAAGAAATCCGCAGGAACATTAGATCACTGGAAATTTCTAAGCAGGTGCGGTTTCCTCCAACCACGAAGTAATCATTGCAAGGAAACGTGCGCCGATTGTCTGATACTCTAATAGTTAGCGTTTGATGCTTTCCGGTGACAGGAGGATAAATGTGCACTACAACAGCAACAAAGCTGCCTGCCGGTATCTTCAGTTTAGCCTAAAAGCTAAACATATTGTTTTTGGATAAAAACAAAAGTGTGCCGTATGTATGGTAAGAACTTAGGAATTGGAAAAGATTAAAGCAAAATTTAATACTTGTCGCCGTCGGTATGTACAGTGATAGTCGGTTTATTTAGTGCAACTTTCAAGCACAGAGCCACAATGTTCAAATTTAGTTTTGTTCAAATTTTTTTCCGTTTAGATTAATTGAAATTGCTTGATGTATGCTTGGTGAGATCATAGTCACTGAATATATTACTATGTAATATTTAGTGACTGGTGAGATTTAGATATAGATAGATTGCTTATTTCAGTATAAGCAATTAAAGCAGAGATGGAACGGGTCAGGATTTTCTCGACCCGACCGATAAATTTCAAAATCTACGCCGGTTGACCAGCCTGTCGACCAGTTTCTGAACGGCCCGGTCGACCTTTTTTTTTTCACAGAAGGTTTTTGTTCAATGCATCTAATAAAAAGTTTTCAAAATTGGGGGGGCATGAATGAGGTGTTAAAATTTGAGAAAAAAAACGCCAAAAAATTCTTGCGTTTTTGGCATAAATAACTCAAGTTTTAGACCTTATTAGGTTAAATTTCGGTTTCAAAGACCGGTTTTGAGCAGCGCAAAATGTGCACAAAATAAGCATAAAAATAACTAGAGGGCACAAGCTAAATTATTAGACTTCTTTCTAATAATATTATGCGTAAGTTAAAATTTTTTAGCTATTCGTGACAAATTATTAGCAATTTGCCGAGCTGCAAACATTACACTGTCATGACATTGGCTAGAAAGTATTCGAAATATAATGTGGCCGAGCAGTTTGTAGAAATGCTGCTACTTTAGAACAAGCCATGGTTAGTTAGTGTAGATATAAAAAAATAAAGAGCTATGTCTTTCTTGTTCCAGTGTAAAGTGAGGTAAATTTAATTTGATAAAAGCTTTTCAAAGCGGCAAGATTTTAGCATGTACTGAAAAATCTGAAATCTGCGCCACTTCTACTCTCAAGCTGATTAAAATGATGCAAAAATGCCAGGTAGCGTAAGCCTCCTCCTCATGCATGCTTTATTGTAATCTGATTACGCGATTTTAACGTATATTTTGCACTTTTTTGCTTTGTGCCGTGGCCCAAAGGGGGGGTATGTCACAATGCCCCCCAAAATACGTCCCTGGATGTGCATGCCTTTATGGTTACAGCATATTAGTCACAGCTTGAAACCATTCAACAAGTGGTTTCAAAAGCTGTGATTTGTTAATACTGTTTTTTTAGAAAAAGTTATATTTATAATGAAATATATATTCTCAATCGAAATATATAATTATATACGTATATTTCGGTTGGTGCTTGGATGTCTTGCAGTTGCAAGAAAGAAGAATTTGACCGGTATTTCAACCGGCTTGACCTGCCGGTCAAGAATCTCGATCCGACCGGTTTCCAGCTCTGAATTGAAGTACCCTACACAATATCAGTTGCAACATATTACAGTCTAAACTACATAAAGTGTGCTTCTAAGTCCCACTACGTGAGTGTAGCGAAAGAGTTCACTTAATACACCCACCTAATCAAAAAAAAAAAAAAAAAATTGAATCGTTTTAGGCTATTCCGATCCGTACGTTTGTTACAGAATGACCTGTAACTTGGATGTTGAATGTGTCCACTGTCCTGGAACTGGAAGGAACGTCCAGGTCTTCACCGCTCCGATAGTACTATACTATTTTATCAACAAAAAGAACTTATTCAAATTTATTGAGTATTTTGAAATGCCAACATTTTTTGATTTTCTATGATTTCTTCAGTTTCTTTTTGCATTTTCGCGTACAACAGTAACAGGGATACCTAAACCCAGAGATGGGCATAGCGGCGCTGTTCACCAGCGGCGCTACAAGCGCCGCTACTTTTTTGGAAACGGTAGCGGCAGCGCCGCTGCTTTTTTTAGCGACAATTTTTTAGATTTTTTACCGCTTTTTTAGATTTTTTTTTAGCCAAAAAAGCGGAAGCGCTTCAGCGCCCTATTTTAGGTAAATATTTCGACGCTACTGCTAATAAACTCCTTCCAAGACTTTTTTGATTCACATTTTCACACGTTACCGTTAGGAGTCTTTGTTCTCCGCTTTTTTTACTCTGCTCTTGTTACCACGTTATTGTAGTTTAGTAGAACAAACAAGGTTACCTTTGTAATGTTTTGCCGTTGCTCGTATACAGGCGCGTAGCCAGAAATTCGCAATGGGGGGGCTATTTTGGGGGCCAGGGGGCGGAGCCTCCAGCCGCCGGAGGCACGGGGGTGTGGGGGCGGAGCCTCAAGCGCTCGAAAATTTTGCATTTTTTTGCAAAAATAGCTTAATTTTAGGGCTATTTTAATAAAAAACAATGTTTTTAAAACGTAGCATAGAAATTGGCAGCGTAGCATGATTCAACTGGTTGCATTAATGGGCTATGTGGGAGGTGGCTAATGATACCATTGCAGTTTTCTTGTTTACATTCTGGTAAATCACAAAATTCTGTTATTCAATAAAATTCACACGGAGTGATCTATTTCGTTTATATTTTATAAAGAAAAATAATTGGAGGGGCCAATGGAAAGATATTTGAGAGAAGTGATGGGTAATTAACTAATACTGAGCAGCCCCCCTCCCCCCTTATTCCTGAGTTTATAATAGATTTGTTTGATAAAACCTATGTTTGGCATTTTTACATTGGCGATCAAATTTGATTGCCTATTTTTGGGCATTTTTCAAAGTTTTCATTGATTGTGACTTTTATTTTTGACAAGTTAGCCCCCCTCCCTGAATATACGTTTCATATAAAGATGCTTTAAATCAATTGTTAGTCCATTTCAGCACAAAAAACAGTCTCAGAAGAGCTAAAAACGTGGTATTTTTTTATTCTGCATTTTGGTTGACCGGCCAATGGGGAAGGCTGTAGCCCCCCTGGCTACGCTGCTGCTCGTATATGTGTAGGCGAGTTGTATTGTACGGCGTGGTCCAATTTTTTCTGAACAAAAATTCGACGAATAATGTGGTCTGGTAGCGGGCCAATTTGAACTGATAAAACCGATTTCAATAAAACCGATTTCGAGCAATATCTCTTTAACGAAAATGCGATAATTACAGTTCGATAAATTGCTATAAACTAGCAGATCGCAAAAACGGTTTTCCGCGATATTTCCCCAAACTGCTGGCATTTAGTAGAACAAATAAAGATGATTTGTTGGCTATCTGGCAAAACTTGCACATCGCAAAGACGGTTTCCCGCGATTTTTTCCCAAAATGCTGGCATTTACATCGGCAAAATAAGATGATTTGTTGGCTATCGGTATAGATTGTGCACTGCAAGTAAAACAGTATAGTAACAAGCCCCGCGCCAGAGTAGTATGTTTCGGGGGGAACAAAAACTTTTGGGGGGGCGCAAACGCAGCCGGTACCAGATGCATTTGAAATGCGGCAGCAATCAGGTGAATATTTTACTTCAAATCCTGTGCTATCCTCCTTCAGTACGGATTTTGCCCTCAAAATTGGGGGTGAAGACCAAAAAAAATAAAAAAAAAAGGTCTTCATCGCAAAATCTTAAGCTACTTGATCTGTCTTGCTGTTTCATATAAAAGCGTTTGTGGTGACCTGTTTTGGGGCAAAAGTGTGCTAGTACAGAAGTTTACTCTCCCTTGGAGGGGCACAAGCAGTGACTTGAAGGGGGGGCAAGGCACGGCCCCGAAATGCTCCCCCCCTTGGCGCATGGGCCTGAGTTCTGAGTAGTAGCATCAATGCATAGTAAAACAAATTTTGCTACAACTGTGAAAAGTAAAACTGAGATTTGAATTTATAGTGCGCTGAGAATTAAACTAATATATCGAACCAGCTAATAAATAAGGTTCAAAGACAATTTAGTTATGGAGTGGTACTCGTAGAAAAAATACTTAGTGTAACGTGAATCGCATTGTGCATCATTTTGGTGGCGTTGCTAAAAGGGGGCGGGGGCGGCCCGCCTCGGGTGTCACCATTTTGAAGTGACACCATTTCATGATACCAATCGAACAAAAAAGAGAACAACAATATGTTTAGTATTACTGGAAATGTTCAGCTCACTGGAATGCACTAAAAATTGATTTAAAGCATCTATCGAAACATTTATTTAGAGCGGGGCGCTAATTTGTCAAAAACATAACACATAAATTAGGAAAAACTTGCAAAATAGTCAAAACTTAAGCAATAAAATTGGATAGCTTGTTGAAGCATGCTGAATATAGACTTCATAAAAAAAATTATATGCATATACAAGCTCAGGAATGGGAAGGGGAGTGAGGTGGCTATTTACTGCAGTATTCGCATAGTATTTAGTGCTTTTGAGGCCGATTTTTGCTCCAAAAATGAAAACAACCCCCCATCGGGATTTGGGAGCAGAAGTTGTGAAGGACTTGCCGTTATTTGGACCACAATAGTGGAGTTTTTTTGGTTCTGGAGCTCACCCAAAGCGGTGAAGGCCTTTTTTTTTTTTTTTGGGAGATCACCTGTTTTCGGCCGGAAACACCCTTTGAATTTCGGTAAAGACCTTTTCTTTTTAGAAGATTACAGAAAAACCCCCTCAATCTAATTCAAGACCGATGAAAATTTGGGTTAAGTTTGTTTACGGTTGTATCAAACTTCCAAAAAGGCTCCCCCCCCCCTCTTTGCGAAATCCTGGCTACGCGACTGCGCACCTGAGTTTAATCATGTTCATGTTTTTGCACTGCTAATTTTTATGCCACCAGAGTTTTTCCTTAAGCCACGTTTAAAAAGCATTAATTTTTATCACAATAGACCTAACACTAAGTTGTTTTTGCAAAAAGTTTGTCGAGTGCTGGGGCTGCGCTCCCAAATCCCCAACGGCCTCAGGCGGATGGGGGCGGAGTATGCAGACCCCCGAGGTCCGAACAATTCTTCCCCTATTGCAGATTTCCGGTTACTCGGCTTATACGGAACGTGTGCTGCTCATATATTTCCAAGTTTTAGAATCTTACAACGAGAAGTTATTGAGCTCGCCAAATAGCAACTGCTATCTACTGTAATGAAGTATAGTACCGCTATTTTTAAAATATAACCTTAAATATAACCTTTTTAAAATAAATATAATGGTAAAATTTCAGTTCTCTTGTACGGTAAGGTACGCTAAATCATAAAATCTTATAGTTCAATGAAACTCACAAGAAGTAATTCATTTCGTCTGTATCTAATAAAGACAAATAATTTGTGCGGGGAGGGCTCTAATGAAACGATCTTTGAGTTGAAGTGATAGGTAACTAATACTGAATACTCCCCCCCCCAATTTCTGAGTTTATATATATATATTTTTTTATGAAATCTATATTCAGCATGTTTCAACAAGCAATCAAACTTGATTGCTTAGGTTTGGCGATTTCTCAAAGCTTTTACTAATTTGTGAGTTATATGTTTGACAAATTAGCGCCTCTTTTGAACAACTGCTTCAAAAGATGCTTTAAATCAATTTTTAGTCCATTCTAGTTTGCTACAGATTTCCAATGATATTAAACAAATTGTTGCTTTCTATTTTGTTCAATTGGTGTGATAAAATAGTGTCACCCCAAAATGGTGACAATCAGGGCTGGCTGCCCCCTCCCTTAGCGACGCCACTGGACACCAGATGTAGATGAATGAATTCTGAGTTGCAAATAATAATTCAATTGAAATTGCATCTAGATGCATAACCCAATTCGTTGTCTATTCAATTGAATCTTGGTACTTTAAATTCTTGTTATCTTGTCTTTAAATTAAATTTAATATTATTTTTAAAATAAATAATAGATATCATTCTTTTTCATTCTATTTGATTAATATCATTCTATTTGAATAAGATCTAACTGATGATGCCCCGCTGGGGTAAAATCGATTTTAGTAAATAAAATAGTAGTATATAATTTACGACTGATTTCGTATATGCCCGATAAGCTTGTGGCTATATTATTTTACTGATCCCTAAATGCGAAGTCGTCGGAATTTCTTCTTTCTTCTCTTGTGTGTGATTTTCAACCAAAACATGGCCTCAAACAAACATTTTTTAAATAAAAGACACAAACTTTGAAGGTCATTTGTGTATTGTCTTAATATTTATTTTAATTGCATTTGCGTTCAAGCAAGCATAAACAAAAAACTAGACACCCTTTCTACTTTAAAAAATATATATAGCGCTACTAGTGGAAAAAACTGGAATTTGTCAACACAAAAGTCAATATCACGTGATTCTAGTAAACAAAGAGCAGAGACCAGAGTGTGCAACTGTGCATGCGTTGCAGTTACGCCATTTGGAGAACAGGAATGTCTTGTAGTGCAAAGTGTCGTGGTTGGTCGAGGCCTAGTTGTGTTGCCAAACGGCGATGAAAGTTTTGCTTAGTTTGTGGCATATATCTATATTTTAATAAGCTCAAATCCATTTTTGTCATTGAATCATGGAAGGCTTTATTTCACCGGAAATTTTTATCTAGTTTTTTATTAATTCTGACTCAAATCTAACACAAACTCAAATGCTTACTCTAAAACTATTCCCAAATCGAACCCAAACCCTAACCTAAACCCTAATCTTAACCCCTAAAAAAGCAAATGAAAAAAGCGCGGATGAATATTTCTCATTCTCGTTGTATTCTCTTTAAGTTGAAAATTTTCGGTGAAATAGTCACTACCTACTACTAGGTCACATTATACACTTGTTCCAGTATGATTTAAAATAATTTTGGTTTGTGTAGTGCTGTTTGTGATAACCCATGTTTACGTTTTTGCTGCGACAGTAGACTTTGATGACTGTATAGTCAGTTTCGCTGTTCTAATTAATAAATTGAAAATTGAAATTATTCGTTTTGTGAAACAATGCCCCAAGTGCTCTTGTCCTGAACCCCCTTAACTGAATTGAATTTTATATTTTCAAAAGCATATTTGCCTCTTGCACAGTGCAGTTGCACCGAGGTAACCTACTGGAACTAGGCTAACGTTGGCCTTTGCAAGCAAAGTAGGGTTAGATCTTTTTCTGTGATGTAAAGCCACTTGACCTGACGAGTTAACTGTATTAATTTACGGATAGTTTTTAGTTCGAAAAAGTGATAGGCCTATTAACCTTTTAACATTAACATTTTCACACTTAGTGCTTTGTGATTTGATGTCATAAAAAGTGATGTAAAAAATGTAGTAATTCAAGATGCAAGAGCTTAAATATGTTTATTGCGATTGGCACCAATTTTATTGCAATATGACAAGCACAACACACTGGTAACCTACATTAAGTTATACAGTAACATTGGTAAAAAATATTGCCTTTCAACATTTAAGCTGTGGAAAAAAAGAAAAAAACTTGACACTGCAAAGCGGAGACCTGAGACAACGCACATAGAATTCGTAATTAATTGCTTTGGTATTGTTTGAATCAGCTTGCGATGCCAATATTACTGGTACCGTATGACCAGATGATATTAATTCTACTCCAAAGTTTGGCTTGGCTCTTAAAACATGCTGACATATCGCTAGGCCTATGTTACAGTGATTTTTGCGTAGCTGATGCAGTAGAGTGAACTTCTTGTATGATGTTTATACTATGGTATTGTGTGTGTCATTGCAACCTACTGCTAAAAAACGAAGTGACTTGGCGAACGGAATACGCGCGGTTAAATAAACAAAGATGCCAGTGATGTCACTCGTTTTCGGAAATTTTTATTTTGATTTACACTTACAGGTTTGGGTTAGGGTTTAGGTTAGGCTTTGAGTTGGGGCTAGGATTAAGCTTAAGGTTAGGATTAGGGCTTATGGTTAGTTTTTTTAGGCTTTATTTCAAAAATGTCTGTGCGAATGGAACATTCGCCAAGCTTGTTCCGCTAAAAAAAGCTATTTTTGCAACTTTAGTTTGGAAACTGGAAGAAATACTGCTTGAAATTGGTTTCATTGAAGAAATGAGAACTACTTGAGATAATAAAAAGGTGCCCCAATCCTTTTTCCACAATTCTCTTTAGGAAGTGTCTACTGCACCGGTCCGGTTTCGGACATCAAATCGCTGGTGCACCGGCTGCCTATTACATTGCGTTTTTCTCATTGATTCAATTTAAATACAGCACTTTGACGCATCGAATTCGAAGCCCTGATGGTGTAGTGGTTAGTACGCTTGGCTGCAATGCCGAGGGTTGAGGTATCGAGTCGTGATGGACACGCTTTTTAAAAATAGCGCTAGAGAGCTATAATGCTGCAAAAGTCCTTTATTTTCTCTAAAATCTCATTATTAGAGTTAGGGTTGGGACAGCGATGCCAGCTTGAGAGATAGTAAATTGAACAGCAAAATAAAACAACCGCCGCCACCGGTGCAGCAGCGATTAGATGCTGGAAACCGAGCCGGTGCAGCAGACACTGCCTTCTCTTTATTATTTTGATAAAAATGTTCATGTCTTCCAAGCAACATTTTGTCTGACAGACACTGAGACACTTGTCAAGAAGAATCGTCAGAATGGAGAGCTCAGGAAAAGAAGAGGTTATTTATAAATAAAAGTTAAGCCATGATTGGCTTGAAAAAGACCAATGAGAGAGCGTCATTAGTGTGCAATCTTTAAACTGTACCTGAATTCTTTTTGTCTGCAGAGGTCGGGGTTGGAAGTTTTGGTGAAAGTGGCTTCAAAAGTGGATAGATGGAAGGAGAGCAGCCTTGGGCAAGAATAGTGAATCTAACTATCATGGTAATATTAAGCTCAGGCAGGATTTTTTAAAAGATAAAGTCCAATGGCTAAACCAGAACTAAGATCTGAGAAGCTAGAGACAGGGTGTCAGACGAAAAGCTGCCTCGAAGATGTGAACACTTTATTGTAATCTAAGCATTTTTCAAGTTCTGTAGCAATACCACCAATCAACTCTTCAAATTCTCTTTGTTTGCAAAGATACAATTTAATCCATTTGACTTTGTACCATTGGTAACCCTGCATTTTGCAATTTTGTGACATCACAAAAGCCTAATTTTGCAAAAATTTTCGTATACTAAGAAATGTGATCACCAACTGGTAGCAGTGAATACTGTAGGAAGTGACTTGGCGAATGGAACACTCGCGGTACTTTTTTTTACTTGCGAATGGAGCAGGCGCTATGAATAGCTACTGCAGGGAATTGCTATCCCCTTAGACTGGCATCGCTGCCCTAACCCTAACTGTAATGAAAGGTTTTGAAGCAAAAAAAGAATGATTCTCGTATATTCTTCCCATATCCGTCTATTCTGCGTAATCTTCCTTTCTACGCATTCGCGCCTCCGGCGGGAGTTGAACCCGCGTGCGTCGGTTTGCAGTTAGGCGCTCTAACCATTACTCTACGCAGCTTGTACTAACCAAGCGACAAAATGTCGAATTTAAACCAAATGTATGAAAAAGGCAATGTCTCCATTCGCAAGGAAAAAAAATACCGCAAATGTTGCATTCGCCAAGTCACTTCGAATACTGTAATCTATAACCAAATCTGAAAATTTTGGCTACTGCTACTGGAACCTGTAAAGCCAGGCTACCAGTACTGATGTACAGTACTGCCTTTTGTGATGTCACAAAATTGCAAAATGCAGGGTTGCCAATTAATTATTCAGAGTCAAACGGATTAAAGCATATTTTTGCAAAAAAGGGAAATGGTGGAAAAGACTTGGGGCAACTCAGGTAGTTCTCATTTATTCAATAAAACTGATTTCGTGTAAACTTAAGATATCGATTTCTTACTTATTTACTTAACATATGGATCCATATTGATCCCTACTTATGATTTTCATTTTTCTAACTCACCCACAAATGCCGGAGGAGTAGCAATTTACATTTCTTAGCATTTTATAGTTCACAAGACGTCAAAACAATTTATTGGAGTTGCTGGATGTGAAGATCTACGGTTAAAATTTTGGGGATCAAAACAAACTTTCTGAATTTTTAATTGGATCTATATATTGACATCCCTTTAAGTAATTTTGCTAACTTCATTGAAGCTTTTAATGATTCACTTGCCCGATTGTTAACTTCTAACATTAAACTCTTTGTTCTCTGCGATATAAATATTGTTATCTCGCGCATCAATAGAACATCAACTGCTAGTAACTACCGTATTTACTCGTTTTGTAGCCCGGGCCCTTATTTTTTTCAATCAAACTCATTACCGGGCCCTTATTCAAACGGGCTCTTATTCAAGCACAGGCGCTTGTTATTTTCAAAGTAAAATTATGAACAAAAATTATCGTTGAAGACAAATATTTCACGACATTAATCCTTTTTTTATGTCAATTTTTTCACGTCAAACGCAAATTATTGACGTCTTAAGAGTAATTCCCTCATATTAATTTATATCACTAGCAAGAAATAACAAATCAAATTTATATTTATTCAGCAAGTGGTACGTTCTCTACCCCTGAAAAATCAGCTTTTACATCGGGCGGGTATTAAAGCACGGGCCCTTATTTATTTTTTTGTTCTGCTCACACGGGCGGCTATTCAAACGGGCCCTTAATCAAGATCGGGCGGTAAAACGAGTAAATACGGTATCTAATTATAATTAATTGAAAGTTATGGGCTTTTACCTTTGATAACCAAACGAACTAAAGTTACTGAAACAACTAGTACTATATTAGACCATATATTAACCAATGACGTTCATCATTCCATTTTACCAGGGATTATTCAATATGATTTAAGCCAGTGCTTTTCAACCTGTGGGTCATGGCCCACAGAGCATTTTGCAGTGGGCCACAGAGCATTATGGTTTGGAAAAGTTGTATTTGCATTTTTTTTCTGGAAATCACCTGTTTTCGGCTAGAAAAAAACGTTTGAATTTTGGTAAAGACCTTTTTTTTGGAAATTACCTGTTTTTGGCCGGAAAAACCGTTTCAACTTTGGTGAAGACCTTTTTTTTTGGAAATCACCTGTTTTCGGCCACAAAAACCTTTTCAATCTAATTCAAGACTGATTTGGTCGGAAAATTTGGGTCAAGTTCTTGAGCAATACTTTGAGAGTGGGGCCATGGAAAACTTTTCAAAATCTAAATGGGCCACGGTTAGAAAAAGGTTGGGAACCACTGATTTAAGCTTTCATTATCCTATTTTCTGCACTGTTTTTGACCCTTCTTTTGAAAATTGTGTATGGATGTAGTCACTACAGCTTATGAAAACATAATCAATAATCACTATACTGGACTAATATTCCTTGATCTTAAAAAGGCTTTCGATATTGTCAATCATAATATATTACTCAGTAAACTTAATCATTATGCGAGGAGTTGCGCACAGCTTACTATCATCTTACCTAACTGATTGGAAACAATGTGTTACTATTAAGTACTGCTCCACGTCTCTGAATTTCAATAACTGGGTACCACAAGGGTCAACACTTGGACCACTCCTATTTTTAATTTATATAAGTGATTTAGAAAATAGCATGGTTAGTAATCCTCATTTATTTGCTGATGACACATGCATTTGTGTAAATGCATATACTATTACCAGAGGTGGAGTCGAGGACACCAGGTTTAAGGCCAAGGACACAAAAAAATCCAAGACCAAGGACACAGGCGCTAGAGTTCTCTGAAAAAAAGAAAGGTCTTCAAAAGTTTTTTCAAACAATCTCCAAAAGAGGAAAACAAGCAAGGTTTTTGCAAATTTTCCGCGACATTTTTGGCATTTTCCAACAAAATTTTAATGGTTCAAAAAATAGTGCTGTCCTCAAGTCGAGGACAGGGCAATTTTCGAGGACTTGAGGCTTTGACCTTCGAGGCAAAGGACTTCAAAATGTGTGCTCAAGGCCAAGGACGTCCTGGAGGACTCCACCTATGACTACTACTAATTTGGAATATTTAATGAATTCAGAGTTACTAAGTGTTAATAACTGGCTAAGTGTTAATAAGCTAATCTTGAGTGCCTTAAAATCTAAAGCTTTAATAATACCTCCAAAAACTCAACAACAAACTCCAAATCTCAAAATAACCATTGATTCATCTGAAATTTCTGTAGTTGATTCTGTAAAGTATTTAGGTGTGTATCTTGACAATAAACTAAGTTTTGGTCTCCATACATCCTTTCTGTAATCAGAACTTTCTTGTTCAGTGGGAGTAATATCTAGAATCAAATACTATGTTCCTGATAGAATACTCTTTTTGCTATATTTTGCAATATTTTATTCCCATTCAACATATGGTTTGATCATCTGGTAGAGTGCTTATAAAACGTAGGTACACTTGCAAAATTAGTAAATTACAAAACAGAATCATCAAAATTATAACCAAATCAAATCCACCAGAAAAAGTTCTTCCTCTGTTAAAAAAGCATGGTATGTTGACTTTAGACGACTTGTTCACTTATGAAATGGCTGCTTTTATGTTCAAATATTGGTCAAACCAAGTGCCATACAATCTTAGTCAATACTTTACGTTGACCTCTGATATCCACAAACTTGACACTTGAAGCTGCTCCTCCAACACTTACTATTTACCCTGGTTTAAAAAAAACAGGCTTCAAAATTCCATGAAGTTTGCTGGTGTAAAAGTGTGGAATAAATTACCAAATGAAATCAAAAGTTTTTTTATAAATGTATTTCTCAAAAAAAATAAAAAAATTTATTTTGTATATTATTAATCTTCCATTAGTATTGTTGTTTTAAAACCAATAAATTCACGCATGTTTCGAAACTTCTGTAGTAAAATTTACCAAATAATTATCTTCAAAACGAATGATATCATATACTGCTCGATAACTTTTTTTCTCTGTTTTTATTATTATTATTAATACTTAATCTAAATCTGTCGCCTGCTGAGTGATGATCCAATTCTGTTTAGGTTGCCACTTTACTCGAAGACCATTAAATGGTCCCTTCAGGGAGAACCAATGTTTTTTCCTTTATATGATAATTGCATGTGTTTATTTTATTATACAATTTCGAGTTGTATTTCTTTAATGATTTTTTTTCTGACTACATGGCTACAAAGGGGTAGTAACTAGTCTAGAAAGCGACTTCATAGTTTGTGATTGTTGTCATTTTTTCGGTTAGAAGATGCACAGACGAAAGTTATATGGTATTATCATGCCACAACACTAGTCACTTAAAATGGCTTTACCATTAAACGTTAGGACCTGAATTTTAGCTGTACTAACTAAGGTTGGTGTGTTTAAACTGGCAATGATGATTCGAGTTTGAATGAAATAGACTACACTTTTTTATATAAACGAATAGATTTTGGGTTGATCCTAGCTTTTCGTAAATTATAACAAATTTTCAGCCTCATTTGTTCTTAACTTTATTACAGAATGAAGTGACACAAATTTGTTCTTACTTCCAAGGTAAAAATTTGTCTTATGGAGTGATCACGACTACAGTTAAGACAAATAATTGAACTTTTAGCAATGGCAATACAGAGAGGCCAAGAAAACTCTGATGATTAGTTACAAATATGTTGTGCTAACCCGCGTTTGTAATTTTTTTTTTTTTCATGGTGAGGCTGACATTGTTCTTTGGTATTTATGTGAATTAGTAAAGGTTCAAGAACTTGGTAATTTCTGCATTTTTTGATGGGATAATGATTTAATTGACAAGGATAATCCTGCTTTATTACATAACAAACCCAAAGCAATGTTTTCATAGGCTTCTCCCTAAGTTTGAAATGCCGTATTGCCATACCTTTGCTTATTAGGGTGCGGTGAAAAAACAAAATTTTTGAATTTTAAAAAGTGGTGTTTATATATATCCCCAAATGTGGAGTAAAAGCCATTGGAACCAATTTTGGGATAGTGCACCCTCTAGTGGCCGTGCACATCTGCCGATTGCGACAAAAATAGCTATTTTGGCCATATCTCAAGAACCGGTTAAGCTAGAAACCTGGTTTTGGGCTTAAAAGATGCAGGGACACCACTTTCATATCCACTCTAAGAGAACTTTTCTTTCTAAACTACTTCCAAAAAAAGTTATAAGCAAAAAACATCTTTTTTCATGAAAAACATACATTTCCGCATATGGAATGAAAGCTTTCTTTGAAATTTTTGAAGGATTTTATGTTGTTGCTGATAACAAAACATATTTTAAATGAGATTAATTGATGACTTGAAAATGGCATTGCTAGCATGCATCTTTGGATGTGTTACATCATTCCTAAACTGCAAAAAACTGACTACAGCTAAGCACTGATCACACATCTGTGTGAGCAAAAATGTGACACGAGTGTAACAAAAGATGTAGTTTTCACAGATAATGTTCCCATCCCCAACATCTCAACAATAATATCATGCACAAAATATCACATAATACATCTCAGGCTGAGTTAAATGTGTTTCTACTTGCAATCAAACACCCTAAAGGTCCAGTCAAATGGTGAATTGATGCTTCGTGTCAAATTTCTTCATTATCTTTCGAGACTTCAATTTTTGTCTTATGAGACCATCACGTCGATCAAATCCACACACTTGAGTTGCAGCTTCTGTCACTAATTTTATGTGTCTTTCAACATGCTGATTGTGGCATGGATGACTCAATCTTAGGGGATTTGTTCGTATGGCTTCTAGTTCTGTGTCTGTAAGATGTTTTATCACAGGTGGTTGATTTACTTCTGTTCCATTTAAATTCACCATGAGATGATAAGATCTGGCATTGACATTGATCATTGGCACTTGAAAGAGTCTGATATTGCTGGTATTACCTTCTGTGTTTAGACCATCTTCAATGTAACCACCTTTAAAGTTTCCATTTGGTATGATATGTTGCAATGATTTACCCCTTAAACCATGAATTTTGTTAACTGCCAATCTTCGAATTTCTTCTTCATTATCTGCTAACATACCTAACAAAACATTTTCAGGATGAGCAAAAAAAGCATTTCTTTGAACAACCTTAAGCGCAATGGACCGAATTTTGCTGTGGGGAAACTGTTGAATGCGATGCACCAAGTTAAAAAAATTTTTTGCTCCTTGAACTATTTGACTTTGCTTCTTGATTTCAAACCAGGTTGGAAAATAAACATTGATGCAAAATCGGGCGCAAGATTGAAGGTTTTCTGAAGGATTGCATTTGGAAACATATAATCGTAAAATCCTGCTAGCAAGAGTTAACCATCTTGAATGGACAATTGGTCCTACTTCTAGATATTGAAGGTCTTCATCCACTGAGCCAATCATGACTGCCATACAAATCCTGTATGCATAATGCTGGTCACTGCTTAGGTCGTCAACAACTGCCTGAGGTAAGTCTGGAAAATGTACATTCGAGATATTTTTGAAACTAGCTACTGGCCATTCTGAAACACATCCATCAAGTTGTTTTCCTATGGGTCCTGTAAAGCTATCAGGACTATTGGTTGTGCCATCTATTTCCATAAAAACATGTCGAAGGGGAAGCTCATTGGTGTGAAGAAGGCAGATAGACCATTGCAGTGGCTTTTTCAGTAACTCTTCCAAAGATCGTATGGCACCATTGTATTTGCCGGTCATCAATGCTGTTCCATCGGTTCCAATGACAGTGAGTTTTGTGAACAGCTCAGTTTCAGATATAACTTTAAATATTTCATGCGCTAGTGTACGACCTTTGCCATCAGCTGGAGATAAATGAGTAAGATAGTATGTTCCAGGTTCACCTACCAGTACATAATGTTCTTCAAGCTCAATGGATCGGTACATTTTCCCATTTGGTCCCTCTTTCATAGTTTGAGTTGCATCTTTTCTGCCATCAAAGTATAAACCAGTCACAAATTTGAAATTAAAACTTTCTTTTTGACGAATTTCTTCGCGGCACCTCTCCCTTTCTCTTCTCAATTTACTCTGGTCAATTATAAGCGATTTGTCATTTTCAGTAATCATTCCCATATCTTGCAGTGTACTGGTGGCAATAGCTGCTCCAGCTCTATCAGAAAGCTGATATCTTTCACACATTCTTGCCAAATTGGTCCACCTCTGACGATTTTGCAATGTTAATTGATTTCGGTGGCTATCTTGTGGAGGTGCAAAACTTGAATCCTCAGACAACTGTGACGACTCCGAAATAGAACTCTCTGAATTGCTGTCGGGAATCAAGGAAAATGGTTCTTCAGAACTAGCAGAAGCATATGCAGATGACATAAGTTGCTGGGCATCGCGACTAAACCTTAATTCTGATTGTGTCATTGGAACAACGTCATCTAAACATCGACATTTACGTTCAGTCTTTTGGTCTTCATAAAATGCATAATCTTCTGTAGCCATTCTTAGGCAGTGTCTCATCTCCATTTGTCTTCTTTGCTGCTCATCACTACAGTAAACGTCAAAAAGTTTTTCGACATCTTCCAAAAAAGATGATTCCAATTTCTTGTAAGGCTCCGAGTTCTTTCTGGGATATCGAGTGATTTTACTGAAATTTGCCATGGTTTCTTGTATTTTAGTAGCAATGGTGTAGTGATGCTGTGGGTAGACATTACACCATACCCATCTTTCATGCACTTCTTGGGCGACATTCCTTGCTGCACCAAGAGTTCGATAGTCAGGAAAATTCAGCATTCTCTCAATTACTTGTTTTTTTGTAGGCAATTCTCCCGGTGGAAATAATGTAGCAGCTTCAAAAACTTCTCCACCGTGCATTTTTTTTATGGTGGCACCAGAATGGGCTCTTTTTCTCGTTAGCATAGTTCTTTTCAGCCTTAATTGTATAGTCAAATGCTACTTCAATCAATTAAAAGTACTGTAATATATTTACCTGATAAACAAAATTAATTTACACATTACTTTAAATTTAACACCCAATCACTTTAAACTTTTGAGGTAGTGCTGCAATTAGATCTGACTTTCCACAGTCAATTCTTTCACATTTTTTTATTACTATTGTCACCACTGCATTTTAATTCTCCCAAATATCACAACCACAAATTTACCTTAGGTCGTTGAAACATCTTCTGTGGGCAGATTTGTTTTGTGATGATGTCTTTTCTACTTGGCTGATAGGTGAGCACGATATATTTAAGACCAAGGTAATTTTGTGTTTGTGGTTTTTTAGGATAGTTGCACTTAAAAAAATTTCTTTCTAAAAGTGGTCATAATTGCAATCTGAATGCAGATTTGTGATCAGTGCTTTGTATTACACTCCTATTCACTTATTTATGTTAGCTGTAGTAAGTTCTTTGCAGTTTAGGAATGATGTAACACATCCAAAGATGCATGCTAGCAATGCCATTTTCAAGTCATCAATTAATCTCATTTAAAATATGTTTTGTTATCAGCAACAACATAAAATCCTTCAAAAATTTCAAAGAAAGCTTTCATTCCATATGCGGAAATGTATGTTTTTCATGAAAAAAGATGTTTTTTGCTTATAACTTTTTTTGGAAGTAGTTTAGAAAGAAAAGTTCTCTTAGAGTGGATATGAAAGTGGTGTCCCTGCATCTTTTAAGCCCAAAACCAAGTTTCTAGCTTAACCGGTTCTTGAGATATGGTCAAAATAGCTATTTTTGTCGTGTTCGGCAGATGTGCACGGCCACTAGAGGGTGCACTATCCCAAAATTGGTTCCAATGGCTTTTACTCCACATTTGGGGATATATATAAACACCACTTTTTAAAATTCAAAAATTTTGTTTTTTCACCGCACCCTATTGCTTATTAGAGAAATAGAATCTGTAAGGATTTTCAAGAACCAATTAAAGGAGTACCGGTATTATTTTGAATTAGCTTTTAACAATATTCCTGGTTTAAATTTATAATTTTTTTGTGATTTTAAGTGTGACTGCAAGTATTCTGTCATTTGAATTTTTATTTCGAATGCTTTGCATTCCAGTATAATCATATTTAAGTGCTTACAATTTTAACCTTGCGAGTGCCTGTTGGTTAGATGAGTTGACACTTGCTGGTATTTATCTTAAAGGGGTGCACAAATTAACGATAATTATTATTCTTCATTTGTTTTTAAATTTTGAGTAAAAGTTAGTCTAGTGTTGTTACAAAATTTCTCTTATACAAAAAATGCATTTGGATTTAATGCCACTGATAATTTATGTAATATAACATAAATTATCAGTGGCATTAAATCCAAATGCATTTTTTGTATAAGAGAAATTTTGTAACAACACTAGACTTAATTAAAAAAATGTCAAGGTGCTTTCAAAACAATATTATGTTCTTTAGCATTGTTAAGCATTTCTATTCTATTACCTTTTTATTTTTGCAGTAACTTATGAATTTATGTTGATCCTTGTTTAAATGCACTTGATTAAATTTTTTAAACCCCAAAATGCTTGGAATAGCTAATCGACTGGTGCAAGTGCAACAAGCTGTCAGCCCTCCATCTCACCAAGATAATCAACAACAGATAGCTGGACGGCAAGCTGAGGAAAAAGTACTTGAACTTTTGATAAAATTTGGCAATGTTAGTTCTGCTGATTTATTTAGATCCTTGCGAGTACCTGATGAATTTCAAACCCGCCGTCATGAGATAGATTTGGTGCTTTTGAATGGATATGGTTTATTCTGCGTGGAAGTGAAAAATTGGGGAGGCAAAATAACCCCTTGCAAGGATCCACTATATTGGCAACAAACAAGAGTAACCGACTCATTATATTCAAAGCAAAAGCAGTTTCACAATCCGATTGCAGAAACTCAGAAAAAAGCAAATGTGTTGAGAAATCACTTGCTGCGAGCTGGTATTGGTTTAAGTGAGGAGAAAGTTTTTACTCGAATTCTCCTGACAAACGAAAATTGTGAACTACATGAAGACATTGCAAAAGATGATCATGTGATCACTCATGACAAGCTCAATGATTTTGCTATTTCTTTCAGCCGAAGCTTTACCGAGGTAGTCACAGACTCACTTATTCCCTACTTTTTTCGAGGACAGCTGTCATATTCTCAAATGGATCAAATCCGATCAGCATTAAGTCACATTGGAACGTGGGACATTCTAAATTTGCATGGTGGAAAACAGCTCTTTGGTGACTACAAAGGCTGTACCGAGCTAAGTTTCAATCGAAAAGATGTAGAAGAGATGGGCTTTGTACATCAGCGAAATGCAAAGGTTGCTTCTTTGTGGGCAGTTTTCGGGTATACACCCACAACAACAGTTGTTCTCTACAAACGTGGCGGGGGTGGGTGGTTTAATCGGGAAACTACTGCAGCTATCACCATTCCATATAACCTTGACATAGCCTTTAGAATAGCTGGGGAGACTAATGATGCCAAAGTGCCTGCAAACGACATTATCAACATCATTTTGAGCAATTGATATGCGCTAAGTTTATTCTAAGTTTTTTATTGGCGGTTAAATTTTACATTTGCACAAGCTTGCTCAGTATTGTAAACGCAAACAGTTTAACTTTTTCTGTGTTTGCCCGAGAAAAACATAGCGAACCCTTTTAATCTATCTAAAAGGTGCTCTTCAATGTATATTTTTTGTGCGCATTAATGTTTTTAATTGTTGATTTTTGTTTTTCTGCTTCAATCATGTGCAATAATAAGGTTTTTAAGGATTTTGTGTTTTATCCGCCAGATGAACTCTAGGTTTTACCTACTGCTTGTATTTTATGTTGATAATGTATAGTACTTTTTATGTTACTTAAGTAGCTTGTTATGATTGTGTGCTATTTTTCCGGCTGTCTGCCGTACTTTTTTCTATTTGATCTTCGTTTTGTACATATACGTCACTGTGTGCTTACTTTGTTGCGTATTTGCCACGTTTTGTTGCTTACTGTAATATAGTGTAAAAATTTACGTTTTAGTGGATGCTATTGAGTGTTCTATGCAGTAATGCTCGGCTAGCTGGCGCAAACTTAGTAGGAATGGCGGTGTACCACTGGCGATATTTTACTTGCCACATTGTGCCTTGTTTTGCCTAGAAAACATCCTCGTTGACACTCATAGACTGTTGTAATCTTCTCAAATATTGTTGCGGTTTTTGCGAGTTTTCGCCATTAAAAGAAGGCGCAAACTAATGTGAAATTTTTAACGAAATAATACTAAAATTGATACTAAAAACTAAAAATAATAATACTAAAAACCGCCCAAAAATCGATAGAATTTTTCGAACAGTTTGGGTTATAAATATACAAAACTAAGACTAATGAAATTCGGCATTAGCGAATTTTTTTCAACTTTTAAATCTACACCATTTTCAACTACTTTGAATTAACATCTGTTCGTAGCGTTGGTAGCAACCGTCAGACACCTGTGCGAACAAACGTGCTTATACCGCAGAAATGAAACTTTTTTTTTTCGTTTTCGTGATTGCTTATTATCAAGCTTGCGGGAAGGTGCGATTACTGGATTGATTTTGAACTTTTCAAACTATTTTTCAAGAATAAAACAATCCACGATTATGTTTTACTATCCTTGCGATGGTACGATTTTATTAGTGAGACAGTAATACTTGAAAATTTAACAAAAACAAACAAGAAAAAGTACAACTTCTCGAAGGTTACTTGTCAAACCTTGTTGCACGCTAATTATCGACAGAGGACACCACCATAAGACTTAAGATAAACCAACAATCCGACATATGGATTCGGTTGCCGTTTAATTCAGTCGGCAGTGTGTCCGAGAGGGTAAAGGCGTTGTTTTACGACGATCCTAATCGCATGATCTCGGTTCGACCCCAACCCTGGTTGCGTTGTTGCGTCCCTGGATAAGACGCTTTACGATCATTATCTCCACTTGGTGGCTTCGAACAAGCAGCAAATTCAGTGGACAACAATTCGAAAACTAAAGTGACATTGGATCACTGGAAACTCCTAAGCAGGTACGGATTCCTCCATCCACGAAGTAGTCATTGCAATAGAAAATATGCATATCATCCAGCATTCAGCGTCTGACGCTGTCCGGTGGCAGGAGGATAAATATGCGCTACAACAACAGCATGATTGCAAGATGTCATGTCTCTCTGAACTATTTAAATTAGTTCTGCCTATTTCACTTTAGAGTAATTTAAAATACTGTATTATGCAATTGCTGATCTCTAGTTCACCACACCGCGATCTTTTAAGATCAAGTCCTGGGCCCAATAGGATGTGGCAAATGAAAAGTTTCAGTCGAGAATAGCATACTGATGCGAATTGTATTGGCCTAGCTGTAGCGACGCCATTCGGGAAGAACGTGTCAATGAAGAGCAGGGTATAGGTTGGAAGACGATTTTTCCATTCTATACTAAGGTACGTTTAGACTCAGGCGCGTAGCCAGGATTTCGCAAAGGGGGGGGGGGCTTTTTTGGAAGCTTGAAACAACAGTAAACGAACTTGACCCAAATTTTCATCAGTCTTAAGTCATATTGAGGTGGTTTTTCTGTCAAAATCAGGTGATCTCCAAAAAAAAAGGTCTTCACCAAAATTCAGTCACTTTTCCTGACCAACTTTGGGTGCGCTCCAGAAAAAAGAAATTCGCTTTTCTGATCCAAATAACAGCAAGTCCTTCACAACTTCTGCTCCCCAATCCCGTTGAGCTATAGCCTCGCTCCGATACCCCATGGCTACGCTACTGTTTAGATTGGAAGTAAAGCAATGCATAATTTTTACTTTCGCTATGTTAAGCGTATCTTCGCAAATGGTCGCTTGCGAAAGTTCGCGTAACGTTGCAAAGATATAAATTAACGCGATGCGTTGCTTCCGGTCTACATTTGCCGTAATAATAATAAAAATACCAAGCTTTAGCACCGAAAAGAACTATAAGCTTAGAAAGGCATTCAGGTCGAAAGATTTTTTGCTTGATTTTCTCTCAAAAAAATTTGACAAATCTTAAGACTAACTTCACCAAATTTAAGCTTTCAACAACCTTCTGTTCCCAAGATATGACAATTTAGATTTCCCCTTAAAAAGACTTTTTCCCCTTCGAAAATTTGCCAGGGCTGCCAACCACAAACAAAATTTCAAAAAGTTAACGTATTTTTGTACCTGTCAACAAACATTTAATGTTTTCGGCTGCGTTGTAGTCAAAACAAAGTAAACGGGTCAGAATTGTACATTAGCTTCTTCCAAGTAAATTTAAGCCAACTTTCCAAACTTTAAAACTTCTGTCATGATACTGAAAAAATGGCAACACTGAGGTAAGAGGAAAATTTGTTAACTTTGAACTGCAATATCTCGAAAACGGCAAGACGTAGAAAGTTCAAATTTTGTGAAAATGCATTTAAGGCCTTTTCCAACATTTTGGCCCACAGTGAAAAACCTGACTTGAATGCACGTTTAAACGCTAGCAATAAAAGAAACTCAATCGGAGATGAAATAGTAAATACGAATTTTCGTGACGATGGAAGAAAAAAATTGACCATTTGAAAAATTTTAATCTCGAAATGAAAAAATACGTCAAAGCGTGGCCACTCAGTCAGCTACATCAACCATGCTGCAAATTGCAATGTGCTCACTGTGATGCAATTCGTACGCTGGTAGCGCAGTATACCCAAGCGAAGTACCGCGATTTGTCGACAAACATAGTACATGCAATTCTGTAAGAATATTATTCATTACTACCCGTATATTTTCTTTAAATCTAGTATGGAATTCATATGGAAGATTGTCTTTCATTTTATTTTTGATGTCTTTCATATTCCACCCCGAAATTTCCGTTCCATTCCATCCCTTGCACTGACAAAGAATAGAGATTGGAATTTATTTGACAACGGTTCCTAAATTAAGACGATTTTAGTAATCAAGTAGAAAACTAAATAAGTGAACCACTGTGTAAAATGCACCACCTATCTGTGACAACGGATAAACTTGTACAATGCACATGTTGAAAAACAGCAAGAAAAGTGAAGTTATTGCATTAAATGTTCGGTAATTCAGCCAAAATGTACGTTTCATTAAACCCAGTTTTTGCAGAGATTTCTAGAACTCTCAAGCAAATCAAACCGGTAATTGTTGCAACATGTGTGATGTTTTTCAATAACACAGTTAGTCAATCTTCGGCAAAAAGCTTCATCATATAAGCCACATTCAGTTCAGTTCAGTGGTTTTATTTCATGACCTCGGGTGCATTGAAAACATCACATATAAAAACAGGGGTCAAGAAAAAGGAAGAAGCAGCAAAACGATATACGTTAAGAAATGCAGGATGTCTGCATGGCTGCTTCACCATATAAACACACATCAGACATTGATTAAGACTCGAATACACATTAAGCAAAGCAGAAAAACACATAAAACAGATGCAAGAAAAAAAATGAAAAAAAGAATGGTGTTTATGTACAATTCAGAGTTTATGTACAAATCATTGAAAACACTGCCAGCAATTTCAAAACAGAAATCATTTTTTATTCACAGATCAACGTTTTCAGGTCCACCTTAGAGCAAAATTATAGGTGTGTTGCTGTTTACCCAGTGTTGGGCAAGTTAATGAGAAACGTTAACTTCGTTAAAAGTTAATTCGCGAAGAGTTTTCAAGCATTTTTTAACTAAGTTAAAGTTAAATAGTCAACTGCAAAACAAAAGTAATGCAAGTTAAAGTTAATTCGTTAATTTTACGAAAAAATTCCATATTAACCAGTAGTTGATGCCTAATAAAATGATTCCATTTCCATACGAGATAAAAATTACTCATTCTGATTTTTGTTACTATATGGTATTTAGTTATTTACTATTCTAATAATGATAGACAGAGTGGAAGCCTTTTTTTATTTTTTATTTTTATTATTATGGCATTAGGACACATAGTGTATATAGCCTAAAAATTTAACGGATTAACGTAAACACTAAAGTAGTTTAACGAAAGTTATAGTTAATAAGTTAACCCACAAAAGCTCTTTAACTTTTTAACTCGTTAATGAAAAACTTAACTTCATTATTAACGAGTTAATGCCCTACACTGTGCTTACCCTTTAGCAACTAATCAGCAAATGAGACAACGAGTTGTTTTGAAAAAGCTATAAAGTTTACCTCAGCGCAACAAGCACCAATTTTAACGTAACAGTGGTACAAATAACATACGCAATGACATGAAAATAACATCGCATAAATTTCATTACTGATATCCAGGTGCGTATAGCCAGAAATTTGCAATGGGGGGCTATTTTGGGAGTTTGGGGGCGAAGCCCCCAGCCGCCGTAGGCACAGGGGACTGGGGGCGGAGCCCCAAGCGCTCGAAAATTTTGCATTTTTTCGCAAAAATAGCTTAATTTTAGGGCTATTTTAATCAGGGTGTCGAACCGTTTCAAATAACGGTTCGGGTTCAGGTTTAGCTCCTGCTCAAAATATTTTAGCGGTTCAGGTTTGGTTCGGGTTCACTTGAGCACCATTTTTGAGGTTCAGGGTTGGTTCAGGTTCACTCAAGTAAAATATTACCGGTTCAGGTTCGGTTCGGGTTCATTGACTTAAAATTTAACTGCCGTTACTCGTTTCGTCCAGAAAAAAAAAGGAGAAATTGCTGATCCTGTTGATGATCACCACTGCTCTTATTGTGCGTGTACCAGCGCCAGCAGCATCCGGATAAGGAAAAATATATTTTTACTTTTGTTAAGGGTTCAGGTTCGGTTCGGGTTCACTTTAGCACAATTTTGAGGGTTCAGGTTTGGTTTAGGTTCACTGAAGTAAAATTTTGCTGGTTCAGGCTCGGTTCGGGTTCACCAAAATGAAACGGTTCATTCGGGTTTACGGTTCGGGTTCAGGTTCGGTTCGACACCCTGATTTTAATAAAAAATAATGCTTTTAAAAGGTGGCATAGAAACTGGCAGTGCAACATGATTCATATGGCTACATTAATGGGTTATGTTGGAGGTGGCTAATAATAACATTGTAGTTCTCTTGTTTATATGCAGGTAAATCATAAAATCTTACTATTCAATAAAATTCACACGGAGTAATCTATTTCGTTATTAACGAGTTAATGCCCTTTATTTCGTTGCTAACGAGTTAATGGGCTATAGCCCCCCCCCCCCCCCCTGGCTACGCTACTGCTGGTACCAAGACTATTGTAAGATATCTGAAAATTTAGAACACACAAACGACGTAAATTTCTTTAGTTTATTCGGTTAGCATGTGATGTTTTTTGTGTGTGTTAGTGTTTTTCAAAATTTTTGGATTTAGAATATGCTAGGACCTAGGTAGGCCTATTGGAATTTATGTGATATTATTTTCATGTCATTCCATAATTATTACAGTTGATGCGTTAAAATTGCGTACTTGTTGCGTTGAGATAAACTTTATTGCCTTTTTACAAGTACTGTAACTCATTTGCTAGTTAGTCGTTACTCGTTATGTCCGAAAAGGTTTAGCTGTAAACATAGGCGTAGCCAGGGAGGGGGCCCGGCCCCCCCCCAATTAAAATACCACCAATGATAAAAAAAATTATGACAAAATAACCTAGCGATGTTTAGTTGCAGTTACGGACGACGAGGGAGCCCTGGGGCCCCTAACTAAAGACCAGGGGGCCCGGGACCCCTAACCGACAACCAGGAAGCCCCGGGGCCCCTAAGTGACAAACGGGAGCCCCGGGGCCTCTAACTGACTAATAGGGGGCCCCTAATTGACAACCAGGGCCCCTAACTAATAACCAGGGGGCCCCAGGGCCCCTAAATGACGACCAGGGGGCCCTTAAGCAACAACCAGGGGGCCCTGGGCCCCTAACTAACGACCAGGAAACCCCAGGGCTCCTAACTAACGATCAGGGACCCCGGGACCCCTAACCGACAACCAGGGGGCCCCGGGGCCCCCATCTGACGAGCGGGGGCCCCAGGGCCTCTAACTGACAAACAGGAGGCCCTGGGGCCCCTAATTGACAACCAGGGGCCCCCAGGGATCCTAACTAACAACCAGGGGGCCCCAGGGCCCCTAACTGACAACCAAGGGGCCCTAGGCCCCTAACTGAAGACCAAGGGTCCCGGGCCAGGGGCCCCGCAATTCAAATTTTTAACACTATATGTGCAAAACCTGTAAAAAATCTAAAAGTTTTGTGCTAAAAGTTGCAATCCCCGACCCTAGTTTAACGTCATTATTGCTATAACACAGGCGCTAATGCAAACCCCTACTGAAATACTACCAATGATACATATAATGAGAGCATTGCCAGTATGTTGTCCTTGTCCGGAATTACAGTTTTTTAATTTAGGATTTACGCGTGCAAAAGCAAGTAATAATAATGACGATCACGTGACCACGTCATGATAATGTCATGCAATTCTTGGAGGTTTCAAAAAACTGTTTATTGACTTGACTCGAGTCCTCCACGTTTTGGTAAAAAAGTTATTTTAATTTTGCTTTAATTGTTTTTTTTATGAAAGAACTTAAGGGTGCGATCTAACTCAAAATCATATGCGTAGACAGGGGGGTGGCCCAGGGGGCCCGGGCCCCCTCAATTGAAATGCCACCAATGACAAAAATTTGACAAAAAAGCCTTGTTTCTTTATTTTCAGTTTCTTTTAGCATCTTTGCGTACAACAGTACTCGCGTACAACAGTAATTAACAATAAATAATATTGACGACCTGGGGGCCCGGAGCACCCCCTTAATTCAATTTTTTCCAACCAATTTAAACGTATAATTAGAGTGAAATCAAGGGTTTTTGGCCTAAAAATTGCAACCTCAGGCCTTCATCTAAACTTTTTATGAACGTAATGGAATAACCAGCGCCGTATTTGCCATATGGCACAGCGCCAGGGCCCAGCGCTCAGATGGCATGACTTTTTTTGGTCTTCATTTATATTTGGCAGGAAGATGTTTCAAAAATCCCTTAAGTGCCAAGGGCCCCGCGCAATGTAAATCCGGCCCAGGAATAACATGTTTAGCAGAGGTGGAGTCCTCGAGGACATCCTTGGCCTCGAGGACGTCCTCGAGGACACATTTTGAAGTCCTTGGCCTTGGCCTCGAAGGTCAAGTCCTTGGCCTCGAAGCCTCAAGTCCTCGAACATTGACCTGTCCTCGGCTCGAGGACAGTACTATTTTTTGAACCGTTGAAATTTTGCTGGAAAACGCCAGAAACCTCGCAAAAAATTTGCAACCACCGTTCTTGTTTTCCTAAATTGGAGCATAAGCGTAGCCAAAGGAGGGGGACCAGGAAACCCGCCCCCCCCCAATTGAAATTTCACCTATGACAAAAATGTGACAAAAAAAGCCAACTGTTTCTTCAGTTTCAGTTCCTTTTTAGCATGTTTCGCTTGCAACAGTAACTAACAACAATATGAAAGACCAGGGGCTCCGGGCCCCCTTCAATTCAATTTTTGCCAGCCATTTTAAACGTATAACCCGGAGGAAATGGAGAGTTTTTGTCACAAAAGTTGCTATCTCAGACCCTCATATAGCCTATTTATGAACGTTATGCATTAACCATAGCCGGATTTACCATAATATGGCGCAGTACCAGCTAGGGGCCCCGCGCTCAAATCGTAAGACTTTTTTTGGTCTTCCCTATATTTGGCAGAAAGATCTTGCAAAATTCTCCAAAGTGCCAGGGGCCCAGCGCAATGTGAATCCGGCCCGGTAATAACATGGTTAGTAGGCGTAACCATCTATTGTACCATTTTTCAATAACAATTCAGTAATTCACCTCAAATTCCCCAGTTTTTACGCTCAAAATCTTTAAAAAAAATTAGCCATGGAAAATGCTGTTTGAACAAATCATTGACTTCAATTGAGGGACCTGGGCCCCCTGGCCGAACATGTACTCCTATAACTGGTTATTTGTATGACAAAACAAAAATCTCTTAAGGAAAATCTTCAAGTGGATTATTATTTACTTCTAAAATGTAGCCAGAGACAAAACACTTTACTTCCCCCTACCTGGACCAAATCACTTACAATTAAAATTTAACTCAAAAATGCAAGATGTTAAACGTGTTTTGGACTTAAACTGCAAGTAAAAGGAGCATTAAACAACTTAATTTTTTCAATGGGCTTTCAAATTTCAAAAATCTAGTGCTTTCAAATGGCTCTGAACATGTGCAAAGTGTGATTCAATGGCATTAAAATAGTTTTTTTTCCAAAATATTACAAAAAATCGCCCAGCGGCTAGGGGCTTCGCCCCCAGACCCCGAAATCCTCCGGCGGCAGGGATCCCCGTCCCCAAAACCCCATCTGTGATACATTTGAGTTACACAAGCTTTCTCAACACGTTCCCAAGGTTAGATATTTGCATTTTTCAACTATTAGTTTAAGCCCTCTCTCTTTACAAAATCCCAGTTAAATGCCAATAGGCAACGATTTCAGATCTTCCATCCTACGATAGTACGATATCTTTGTCCCACAAAAAGTTTTGATGACGTCATTGCATGTGATTTGGGCCCCCCAATCAAAAATTCTGGGTACGCGTATAAATTGGAGATTGCCTGAAAAAGTTTTTGAAGACCTTTTTTTTGGAGAACACTTGCGGCTGTGTCCTTGGTCCTTGACCTCGAGCATTCGTGTCCTTGGCCTCGAGAGGGACTGTCCTCGGAAGGGCTGTCCTTGGCCTTGGATTTTTTTGAGTCCTTGGCCTCGAGCCTTGTGTCCTCGACTCCACATCTAATGTTTAGTAAGCGTAACCATCTATTGTACCATTTTTCAATAACGATTCAACTCTACCTCGCCAGTTTTTACGCACAAAATACTTTTAAAAAAATAGCTAGAGAAAATGCTCATTGAACAAATTATTGAATTTCAATTGAGGGGCCTGGGCCCCCTGGCCGTACATGTTCTCCTACAACTGGTTAAATTCATAACAAAACAAAAATCTTGAAAGAAAATCTTCTATTGGGTTACTATTTACTGCTAAAATATTGCAGGAGGCAATGTGCCTAACTTACCCCAACATGGACCAAATCACTTACAATTAAAATTTTACACCACAATGCAAGACTTTAAACGTGCTTTGGGCTTTAATTGCAAGTAAAAGGAGGACTGAACAGTTAAATTATTTCGATTGGCTTTCAAATGTTAAAAATCTAGTTCTTTCAAATGGCTGTGAACAATTGCAAAATGTGATCCAATGGGATTAAAATAGCTTTTTTTTCCAAAAACTTACAAAAATCGCCCAGCGGCTGGGGACTTTGCCCCAAGACCCCCATAGCCACCGGCGGCTGGCCCTAGACCCCCGTCTATGATACGTTTGAGTACATTAGCTTACTCAACACGTCTCCTAAGTTACACATTTGCACTTTCTAACGAATAGTTTTCGCTCTTTCTCTTTACCAAAATCCTATTTAAGTGCCAACAGACTACAGCTTCAGATCTTTTATTCTACGATATCTTTGCCCCACAAAAAGTTCTTCTTTCTTCTTCTTCTTCTTTCGTCATTGCCCGCTTTTCCGTGAGGGTTTCGGGGGCAGTAGCTCAAGATTGAGCCGCCACACCTCACGCTCTTCCATCACCTCCATCATTTCACTTGGGCGAAGTCCCAAGCGATTCCATCCAAGATCCTCAATGTAATCGGTCCATCTAGTTCTAGGTCGTCCGACTGGTCTTCTCCCATTTGCTTTGGCATGTAAAGCTTGTTTGGGCAGTCTTTCCTGAGGCATTCTGCTTACATGGCCAAACCATCTAAGCTGAGATCTTTCAATTCGGAGAAGTAACGGCTCGATGTTAAGAGATTTTCGAATTTCAGAGCTACGCACCTTGTTAAACAGTGTAACTCCTTCGATTCTTCGTAAAAACCTCATTTCGGACGCTTGCACTTGTGATCGCATTCTTTCGGTTATTACCCAAGATTCATGACCATAAGTGAGAATGGGGACAAAAACTGCTTTGAAAATTGAGAGTTTTGCCTTTTTCGACAATTCTCGTTTCATGACAACCGAGTAGTGCAAAGCTCGCATTACTGCACTAGCCTTGCCTATTCGGGTATCGAGTTCTTCGTCTTGCCTTCCGTCACTTGTAAATGCAACCCCAAGATACTTGAACTTCTCTACCTGCTTCAGTGTCGCTCCATTCACTTGTAATACGCACTGATCAGGGTTTCTTGAAAGATGAAGTACCTCAGTTTTGGCCGTGCTTATTTTCATTCCGGCGGTGTTGCATGCATCTGCAAAGCTATTTAATGCGCGCTGGAGGCCAGATTCTGTGGAGGAAAGCAGAACCAAATCATCAGCGAATAGCAGACGACTAATTTTGCAATTTCCAATCGTGGCACACTCATCAGCTTGGCTGTATTTGTCGATCCAATTCATGTAAACAATGAAAAGGAGAGGTGACAAAACGCACCCTTGCCGGAGTCCAACGCCCACATGGAACGGCTTTGATTGCTTGCCATTTACCCGAACACAAACCTCCGGTCTGCAGTAGAATGACTTAATAGCGCGTAACAATTGACCATCAACGCCATACTCCTGCAAAACCTTCCAAAGTTTATCCCGAGGAACTCGGTCATATGCTTTTTCAAGATCGACAAAGCATGCAAAGAGATCTTTTCCATACTCCCAAGATTTCTCGAAGATTTGCTTCAGAGTGAAGATTTGGTCCGTGGTGCTGCGACCCGGACGAAAACCGCACTGACCATCTTCCAGTTTTGATTCCACTATTTCTCGGCATTTGCTTTCAAGGCATTTGGCATATACTTTCCCTGGCAAACTAAGGAGTGATATCCCTCTGTAGTTTGTACATTGCTTGCGATCTCCTTTCTTGAATATCGGAATAATCACACCTGTTTGCCAATCTCTGGGAGTTTTGCAAAAGTTCCTTTTTAAAAAATTTTTGATGACGTCATTGCATGTCATTTGTGGTTTGGGCCCCCCCAATCAAAAATCCTGGCTACGCCTATGGCAGTAAATACTGACAATTAGTCAAGTCTGCCAAATAAGGGATATTGATACAAAGACCTGGGTACGATTCACATTTCAAAAAGCAGAAAATTTTATAAAGCGAGTAGCAACAAGAACTAAGACGTGAAAATCAAGTTGAAGTCAAAATTGTTAATACCATTCGTTTCATATTTTTACTAGTGACGTAATAAACTCAATTCTAGAAAAAATAATTTATTGTACAATCATTCATTGCATAGGTAATTGACCAATTATTATGAAATAAATACCAGTAGTGAGAAAGAATTTTGTTTTTGAGCAGGGGTTTCTATTGAAACCATTTTAACGTCGTCAAAAACCAAAAAAAATTAAGGAGTTTTTATTAATCGGTCGAGGTATTAGCGCAAAATCCGTTGCGGAAAGTCAGCTTTCTAGTATTACAAAAGCACAAAGGCAGCAATGACGGAGTTGGTAGATTTCGGATTAACAACAGAATTCGTGAGGGAACAGTTTCAAGATCTTGTGGAAAAGCATGGATCACTCGCTCAAACAATCACCAGCTTATTGAACAGGTAAGCTTGCAATTTTATTTATGCGGCTATGCCACCAGTACTCCCCCGTTATCCACGAGCCACTCCTATGCGGTATGCCGGCCAATTTTGTTTTAATTCGAGCTAAGAGAGGACACCCTAGCCTCCTAGTTAAGGGTTACGGTGAAAAACTTCCATAGGATTCGGTATTTTTCTATCCCTGACCTCGAAGGACTGCATCAGTAGGTGGAAAAATAAAAAGATTGACTCTATACTAGCAATGTCATAAATTCAAAATAAGGATTGTTTACGTCACACTACCAGAACCTATCTCGTTTTTGCGCAGTGTGTAAGATGTGTTGGGTTTCTGCGTTATTTGGGGTTATGCACCATCTCGCAAAGTACCGGTAGATATATTTTTTGTCTTGAAGAGCCGAAAACTTGCTGCTGCAACTTCGAACCTAAGGTTGGTGCAAAATGGAGAGTTAAGCTATACCACCCTAAAAAGCTTGGTGGAGACATTAGCCTAATGTTTGCAGTTTTAGTAATAGGCTATTTAGTGAACCGCATTATACTGGTAACTTAGTTAAGTAACCAACGGAGTAGATTTGGTCTATCGCTCAGGGCCACAACTAAGTGGGGGCACGGGGGCGGCGCCCCCCAAACAAAAATTTTTCCCCAAACCCCAAAAGCGACGATAGGATGAAGTAGGCTATTGGTAAGTAGCCTATTTTAAGGCTGTTGATTAATAATTTGAACTGATGCAAAATATTGCGTTTCGCAAGACTTTTATAATCGGTACATTGATTGTAATGGTATCCGGTATGCTATGTTGCATAATTGCTATCCTTGCTTGATTTAGCTGACAAGCTATAAATTGTTTAGATAGGAAAATCTTTGAAGAATATTTCAAAATTTTGTTGTAATGCAATAGCAACTATTTTACAATCAAAAATTTGAAGTTTGAGGTTGCGGTAGAACGCTGGCATTAGCAATGAGTGCACGTGGTCGCTTTCATCGTGGCTAAAAACTTGTTTAGTAACTGTTGTACTCTGCATTTTGTTGAGTCTTATTTGGAAGTAATAGATAGGTTTGTCATGAGAAGTAGTAGAAACTCCCACCCCGGTCTGAATCCTGCTTCCTCTGAAGCTACCGAAATTCTTTCCACTTCCTTATCTGCAAATGCTAGTGGTATCACTGGTTATTTTAAACTTCTGGCTCCTTTACGTCCAAACTTGAATTTATTCCCGAAAGGCAAAAATAACCTCTGCTTTCGCCCCGGATGGTTTCGAACCCATACCCGCAACAATCGATGAATTGAACTCAGCTTCAGAGGTTGCAAAAAGCTATCTGATTTCCAGAACAAAACTGCCCAGCACTTCGGCGTAAGCAGGGGGAGGAGGGGCAGGGGGCCCGGCTTCCCATCCCCTCCCCCCCGATAGAAATGTCACCAATGAAAAAAAGCCTAATGTTTCTTCAGTTTTAGTTTTTTCTAGCATTTTTCGCGTGTAACAGTAATTAACAACAATATTGACGACCATCTCCCCCCCCCCCCAATTCAGTTTTCGCCAATCAATTTTGCCAATTTGCCAACCAATATATACAAACCAAGGAGAAATTAAGTTGCTATTTCAGGCCTTCATCTAACATTTTTGTGAACGTAATGCTATTACTAGGGCAGGATTTACCATAACGGCACAATACCGGCTCGAAGCCTCGCGCTTAGATGGTGATATTTTTTGGTCCTCACCTATATTTGGCAGAAAGATGTTGCGAAAATCTTCAAAGTGCCAAGGGCCCCGCACAATGTAAATCTGGCCCAGGCAATAACATAGTTGGTAGGCTTAACCATCTATTGTATCATTTTTAAATAACAATCCACCTTCACCTCATCAGTTTTTACGCGAAAACATACTTTTGAAAAAAATTAGCTTGGAGAAATGCTTATTGAACAAATTATTAAATTTGAATTGAGGGCCCCTGGCCGTATATATACCCCTGCAACTGGTTATTTTTATGACAAAACAAAAATTTCTAAGGAAAACCTTCGAGTGGATTATTATTTACTGCTAAAACATTGCATGAGGCTACATACCTTGCTATCCCCTACCTGGGCCAAATCACAAAATTGAACCCCAAAATGCAAGATCTTAAACTTGCTTGGACTTATCTTGTAAGTTAAAGTAGAATTGAACAATTTAATTTTTTCAATTGGCTTTCAAATGCTAAAAATCTAGTTCTTTCAAATGGCTCTAAACACGTACAAATTGTGATCCAATGGCATTAGAATAGCTAGTTTTCCCAAAAACTAACGAAAAATCGCCCAGCGCCTGAGGGCTTTGCCCCCAGACCCTTAGTCTTCGGCACCTGGGGGCTCCGCTCCCAAACCCCCGTCTGCGATACGTTTGAGTTACACTGGTTAACTCAATATGTCTCCTATTGTACACATTTACACTTTTTTGGGAGGTTTAAGCTCTGTTCCTTTAGCAAAATCCTGGTTATGTGCCAAACACTGGCCAAGGCTTCTGATTTTCCAATCTACAATATCTGTTCCACAAAAAGTCTTTCTTTCGAAAATTTCTGATGACGTCATTGCATCTAGTTTGCCCCCCCAATTCAAAATCCTGGCTACGCCTATGGCCCAGCATGCTCGTATTGTAGAAAAAGGAAGCAATTTTTTGGCCCCCCCTAAAAGAAATTTTGCCCCCTAGAACAACGCTCTATTTGCGGCACTGCAATCATTGGCACCACAAAGAATAATAGCACAATATTGTTATCCTCCGTTTCAACTGACTGTATCTCAAGTTTGATCAGCTGCTGCTTCAACAGCGTAGGCCTACCATTGATGGCCATGATTTGGTAAAATATTTTTCGGTACAGAGGTACACAAATTAAAAAAAACGCCATGGATAACAATTCGAACAAATTGAAATCTCGACTTTCACTTAAGGAGCAACCTTAGTAATGCAGTCGCCAGTAGCGTTCACGAGCACCCAAAAGATGTATTTTTTTCATCTACATTTTTGAAATCCTGAATGCATGTTCTTTCAAAATAGCAAATGTTTTCATTCAATTTCCGGTTGTTTTGGCGAAAATCGGGGATTCCCCAGCGAAATAGTGTTGAATTTTTTTCGTTGAGGTAGGGTTGATTTTGATTCTAAAAATCGTATTTTTGTGTGAAGTAGACAGTCGATTTTAGGTTCAAACGAAAGAGGAAGATAATTGAAAACTTTTTACAAAATAATTTGTGGATTGTTATGACGTCACGATATGGTTGATTGATTCCAAATTTTTATAACAAAATTTGAATTAAGGTGCATATCGTTAGTTATTATGGCCAAAGCTGACGGAATAATGTTATGAAAGTTGCAACATGGAAGGACCAGTTTCTTACCGACAAAATGAAACCAAAATGACATCTTTGTGACGTCATTAGACAAAACTAGGTAGTAAAATGCAAAACTGACTCGACTCGTTTTTCAAACGAATTGCAGGTGTCAGCCAGTATTCTGATCGCGACGCAACGGTTTTCGTAGCAAAACATCGAAAAAAATCAGTTTCACGTCGTAAACGCACAAAATGACGTTTGTAATTAAAATTTTTTACAGTGTTGATGCATGAAGATAAACTCTGTTCAAATTTTAAGAACAAAATAAGAACAGTTTTACGCTCAGTGCTAGAAAAACTTTTCAGAAGTTTTTTTTTAAATTTTATCGCTATTTTGTGGCAAAGAATGACATTGCATTAGCAAAATGTTCTGGCACATTGTTTCGAAATGTGGTAAAGTTGGTGAAGATTAAAACGATATATAAGCGGTGTTTCTTACATTTTCTTATTAAAGAGTATCAAATTTTTGCAGAAAACAATATTGTCACCAGCAAAGGAGCGTGAATAAGCTCATCCAGATGTTTTAATTTTTTATGTTGTCCTGAGGGGACTCTGTGTTCGCAAAAGTCTCTTTCAATATAACCATAGAATTGTTACAAAAGATATTTGATTATTTGTGTAAAATTGTGCACAATTTTCAAATCAAATTACCTGGCATATGCAAAAAATTGTGATCTTCAGTATTTAAGAATATTAAAACTTACAAAGTAAAAATCTTACAACGAAAATATATACAGTATTAGGTAATTATTTTATCATTTCCAATTTGCTTTGATCAAGAGACTGCAAAAGACCTTGCAATTTTTGTGTCCAACTGCCATCTGCCCATTTGTCTACCACAAGTAATGGAAGCTCCACATTACATCTTTTCTGATCGTCAAGCAATAGAGCTGTGAATTCCAATATTTATAGTTTAGTTCGATTGGGGATCGAACTGGAGTCTATACAGCTTTTTTGTGAACATGATCTGTATCATCCATGAGGTGTCAAATATTTTTGGAAGTACCGGTAATTATTTGAAATCATTGAGCGCATGCATAGACGTGTAGCGGTAAGTGTGACATTTGACTACAAGTGACGTAATTACCAGGATTAAATTAAAACCCCTCTTAGCCAAGTCACTTTGAAAATTAACCCAGGTACGTTTTTTACCGTGTCTTGAACTAGACTGAAAAGTAAGGGAAGCTGAAGGGGCTAAGCAATAAAACTCTTAATAAAGCATTTTTGTCAGTAATCAGCAAAATTTTTGCTGTCTTTCTCTGTATTACCATGGTTAGTTTGTCTTAGCATGACCTATAATAAAAGACAAATTATAACCAAACAAGCATAATTTGTTTAGTTTATTCTCCAGTAAAGTTAAGCAGAAATGAGGCCTAAAATTCGTGAAAGTTTAAGAACAGCCAGCCAGCCTCTGTTTCAATACTTTTTGTGGTCCAGGCTTGTAAACAGTGGTGTAAAAAGTACTCGAAAATTGTAATCAAGTAAAAGTTTCGTTACTGACAAAAAAGTACTTGAGTAAAAGTATTTAAGCAAAATAAACAAAATATTCAATCGACATGTTGACAGACAACTGGTCGCCTACCTTCACATCACTGCCACATAGCGCTTGGTATTCGAACCCCTGATTCTCTGAAGAAGTCATGAATCATTAATTTTTGCAAGCTTTTTGTTACTATATTCAAGACAATCAATCACAAAGAACAACAACGGCAAAATTTCGAGATTTGAAAATCATGGAGTGCAGAATTTACATGGAATCATTTTACAAAATCTTTACTCAAATACTCATTCATTGTCATTGTTAAATTATGCTAAAATTAAAAAAACACACTGTAGACGTGTCTTACTAGTGTATAATAATCTACTGTATCCACAGGGTAGGCTAAAAGTTCGCATCATAGCTATTTCAGTATATTCCGCGATACCCTTTCGTGGATTAATTAATCAAAATTATTGTGGATTTTTTTGATTGAATTTATTTCACAGCAAGTGAAGGCAGGCAGAAGCCTGAAGAACATTACGTCACTAAATCACACAAAATTATTGTAGGTAGCCCATTTCGGTAGTCTGGGTCTCTACTTGGACGAAATTGATCGTCATGTTTGAAACATTTTGTAATTACATTGCACAATATATTAGAGTACAGGAACCTACCGCTTAAGTTCGCATCCCTGTTAAGTTCGCACAAAATTTCCGCAAATTTTAGATTCAAGTTTTTCAAAAATTTAATGCAAGTAATTTAATGTTCACTTTTCAAACATGTCGTGAAGCGTTAGTTGATCCGTAATAGAACCTCTTTTGCGTTTTACTTCCCCAATCACCTATCGCAATTTTCTCTATAAGTGTTTAAAAAAATTTTTCAGCTCGCTTTATTCATCTCTTACTTGAACTGCACCTCTGGACTTAACAATGATCTTGTACTTCAAGGACTTTTTCGTACATGTTTTCAAACCCACAAGAAATTGACATTGTCTTTGTTGGTTCCGGAAATGGTGTGCAAGCTGCGTCAATTTCCCCAAAGGTTTCCGCAATTTCTGCAGTGGACAGGGTTGCCGTAAGCGACACCCGCTGCACCCCGAGGTAGTCTATTTGCTTGCTCTTTTTTGTGAGCCTTCAACGTGTTACCAAGTTCGTAAAAATCCAAAACATGACTAAGATATAAATATTTCTTCAGTGCTGCAATAATTTTGATATCACAAGGCTGGTAAAGCTTGGTGAGAGAACATCACTTTAACGTTACCTCTTTCAAAAGCGGGAAAATGGCCTGGAGCATTGTCCAACAGTAAAACAACTGATCAACTGCACGTCCCGTTCTTTTTTTTACCTCAGGACAGAACACATCATCAAACTGTGTGGTAATTCACTGACACACATGGTGCTTACAAAGCAATTCAATTAGCAACTCTCGATTTGAACATAAATTGTTAAGTTCGCAATAGCTGGGTAGATTCAAGTTGCGAACTTAAGCGGTAGGTTACTGTTCCGTACAATAATGTTTATGGCATATATCATATGGTGTGTGATTTTTGACTCACTCTGCAGAATTTAGCTATAGAAACGTTTAGTTACCATAGGACACATTTTTGGCAAAATTTATATGTCTAATTGCTTCTTTCATGAGTTACTTTTGATAGAGTTAACATCTATGTCAGTATGCAGTGAAAAGCAGACAACAAACAACAAACGTGAAACTAAAACTATCTTGAACATTGAACTGCTTTTAGCCGGACTGGATCTGATATGTACGGCCACACGTGGAAAAAAAGGCATTGCTGTGGTGGTCTGACCTGTGACGCAAGAGGTGCCAGCAGAAAAAGGAGCAAAAGACAAATAACTTTACTAAATTGAACAATTGCTGGTGGAAAAGTCAACCGTTCTGACGAATTTGTTGTTCAAATTTAAAATTATAGTACTTTTTACTTTTCTGAATCAAAATACTACTTAAGTAGCGTTACTTCACGCTAAAAGTAATCAAGTAAAAGTAGCCACAAAAAAAACTACTCAAAAAGTTCTCGTTACTGGAAAAAACTACTTGAGTAATCTACTCAAGTAGAAGTATTTCGTTACTTTACACCACTGCTTATAAAACAAGACCTTCAAGGAAAATTGTTTCAAAAGTTGGCCTTGCCCCGTCTTCCCGAAGCTTTTGTGGTGATCAAGCATTTGGCCAAATAGAAACGCTGTGAAACAAATAATCATATGCGCTAGTAAAAACCAAAAGTCGTGCACCTGAAATCAGTCCAGTTTTCTCATAGAAAAGTGCTGGGTCTACACCCATGCACCAAGCTACCGACGCTTCTTGACAGTAGCGTACGCAAGATTTTGAAAAGGGGGGGGGGCAGGAACCTCAGAAAATTTGAGAAGAACAAAGACCAGAATGAACATTATTTCACTCAAATGTAGTCCGATTTTTTGCCCAAAATTAGGTGAAGACCAAAAAAAAAGGTCTTTACTCAAATTTAGTCCGATTTTTTTTCCAAAATTGGGAGCGCGCCAAAAACAAAGATCTTCGCCTACACTATTCTATGCTAATTATACTATCCTGGCGACCCAAAAGGGGAGGGCCATGGCCCAGTGGCCCCCCCTAAGTACACCCTTGCTTCATGAGCCCATAGCGATGCACCCTTTGAACCGCTTTCGTTTAAGCTTGGTCACGTTTTTGCGTCTTTGGATAAGGCGCTTTACGATGATCATCTCTGCTTGGTGGCTTCAAACAAGTAGCAAATTTACGTGGGAAGAAGTCAAACGTCAACCGAAAAACTTGGAAAATAGATTCATTCAAAATAAAAGCGCCACCGTCACTTCCTCGTGAGTGGAGGATAAATATGGATCAACCAATTAATCAATCAAGCACTGGCAGAAATACCCCATGTTGAAAAGAAGCTCCTAACTGTCGTAAGTAATAATCGAAGTCGTCTAGGTTGAGAAGCGGAATCTTTATGACTTTGTTTGAGATTTCTTGCATATTTTCGTTAAGTTTGTTTCTATGCACGCTAATCATACTCAATCCACAAGCGCGATCTTCCCCAGAGGTTGTTCGGAGACAAGTTTTTTTTTTTTCAGATTCAGGTGCGTAGCCAGGAATTTGCAATGGGGGGCTGTTTCGGAGGCTGGAAACAGCATCGGCCTTCACTCAAATTGAATCGCTTTCTGTCGAAATTTGGGTGATCTCAAAAAAAAAAAAGGTCTTCACTCAGATTGAGTCGGTATTTTTGTCCAAATGTAGGTGATCTCCAAACAGAAAAAAAGGTATTTTGCCAGGCTGAAACTCAGTTTTCTGGTCGAAATCACATCAAGTCCTTTACCAATTCTCATCGCCAATGTCAATGGGGGGTTATTTTTGTTTTTAGAGCAAAATTCGGTCTCAGAAGTCCTAAAAACGTGCTATTTTGCATACTTTTCAGGTCAATGGGGGGACTGTAGCCCCCCCGCTCCCCTGGCTACGCTACTGCTCAGAGTGCTGAAAGAGCACTTCACATTTAAAGCAGTAAATGGCAAAGCTAAAACATTAACAATGCATGTCGAACAGCAGGATACTACTTACACTATCGAATTATTATTTCATCAAACAACCTGCTTTTAATATTTTCAAGTTTGTTTGAATGCATCCTCATATTATACCATGTAAGGCTTTGATACAAAAATTTTCAATCTTATAGATATTGTCAATTAACTCTGCTTCAGCCTTAAAATCTTCTCTCTACAAAGTAACTGCTCGAGTAGGATGTAACAGCAGCAAGCGATTGCGCTCAAAATTTAAATTGTAAATCATTTTTTCGCAAAACACAAATTTAAACTATTCACAAAATTAAACGTTTTGTGGGTAACACCATGACCCCTTTCACAGTGCAGACAAGCGAACCAAAGAAAGAAACTTAGGCGATTGGTGAAAGTTGGGGTGGTTCCGCAATACGAGGGCTTGTTCAAAGACTCGCGGCATCATGAGCGAAAATCTAGGGGGGCCATGGCCCCCCTTTGCCGACGCCTATGAATACATTAGGATTCTAAAATGACTTATGGTGTCAGAAACGTCAACGAATTATTTTGAAACTGTAACTTTGGCAAAAACCGTTTCGTAGCACCAGATGTTTTTGCAATTAGTAATGGTTTACACTACAGTATGCTTTATATGTCTGACTTTTTTAAACATTTTTCGATTAAATTACTTTGGAACGATCTACAAAATTTGTCCATCAGAAAAGGTCGCCTCTTTAGACTCTTCAATAAGTTTGATTGGATTTCAGCAGCTGCTGAGAGCTCCGCTCCCTAATCCATTCCATAGTTTTGGTTCCTCTGGTGTATTAACATGATCATCCGACCCAACTGATTGTAGCCGGACGCCACTATTTTGTGCAAAAATTAAGTGAAAAGCCATACAAGACTTTCCGTGATTAGGGTTCCTCATCTCATAAAAAAGCGTTACGATTGCAATCGTCAGGGCCCGTATGCAGAGATCTCACTAGTAGCACGATCTAGAAAGTCGTTCTACTTGCTAATAGTCGCACTAGAAGTAGCATGAACTCTAGTCGTATTCAGAGATCGTGCTAACATCTATACTAACTCTAGTGAGACTACCTAGTGCGATCTTTGAACTGTAGTAACCTTTGCATTGCTTTACGACCGAACCGCTACTTTAAAGTGAAACTCAACAGGATTTTGCACGTAAAAACTCGTTACCTTGTACTAGAAACCGCAAAAGAAAGGAGAAAGGCGTCAAAAAATGTTAACTCGACATGTGGTATCGTACACGATCAGGTTTTTTGCACAATTTGTTTGCATAAAGAATTTTGGATCTATCACATCTAGACGCTATTTTTTTGAAAAACTTCTTGCCAGACGGAAGCGTCTGGTTTTTTCGGCAAAAAAATTTTTGAAGGTGTCACAAGTATTTTTTCGCTGTAACAGCATTTGCGCGGTTAAGGAATTTCTTTGAAATTTGCCGTCGCAGCGGTTCTAGTTATTATACGCTTTGTCAAAGTTCACTAAGGCGAAAAGCTGCAGCTTTTAGTAATAAATAGCTACAAGAGTGAAATTTTTTTTAAGACCTGCAATGAAATGAAATAGAAAAATGGAAAATGTCAAAATAACTTTGCTTGTGTAGGACTCTTTAGCGTATAGCGTAGCTTTTTTCATGCTATATCATCTATCACCAATAAAATTTGCATAATATTGCATGATTGATCAAATAATATTAAACCAGGGTATGTTCTTTTCGGTACGGTACTTGCGGTTGCAGAGGCCTCAATAATTGGATGTCAGGGCAAATTGAAAGTTTATTATTTTTAAATAAGAATAAGAGCGTTTTTGTTTGGTTTGTTATAAAATAAGCGACAAATAGCTGAAAACTATCTACTGAAATTTACCTTTACTGCTAAAAATTGCAACAAGTTCTTTTGCCATTGGACACGTCAAATTTTAACTAAAAAAATATTAAAATCATCAAAATCGTATCACTAATTGCATAAATTCGGCACTAGTAAATGCTGGGCCGGAAAATTTTTTGCGATCAGAAGGAAATTTTCAATATTTTGATTAAAACCACAAGCGCTGCCTTTCTTTAATATCGCTAACTAAAAGTTCAATTTCATGAGTTGACCACGATGGCAAGTTAATTAACTATACTGCAGTTCTGGTTGATAACTTTTCAAAATGAATTTGGAAAAGGCCTAGCACAAGTTTGAAGTAGGAAAAATTGGGTAATCGATACTCGAAAGTAAACAAAACAGCGGGCAACGCATTTACGTCTTTGAAGAAATATGAAAAAACAGCAGGCACAATGTTAATATACATCATTGTCGATTAAAACAAATGAGGTAAAATTTCTTTTTGCACTTTCGCTAGGTAATCGTGAAGCATTCTTTTTCTGCCCTGACATCGGCACATTTTTTTGTATTCTGCGGTTCAATGTTTTCAAAGGCACGAGTAAAAGCTCAATTTTCTTCGTTGAGAACGACGGCCCTTTGAAAACTTGCTGGGAAAGTAGAGCTCGGTTCTATTTCTCCGCAAGAAGTCAGCAAAACTTTCTAGCGTCTGATTTTCCTTTTCACACGGGCTATTCAATGTAATTGACGACAGGTGCCCGCAATAGTGAGTCGTGGACTTGCACGACGTTTCATACGATTAATGCCAGAAAATTGTGCAAAAAACCTGATCGTGTGATCCCGGCCTAAGAGTTAACAGGTAACTACAAAAAATCCCGAACATGTTCGATATGCAGTAATTAATGGCTGTAGATTTTAATAACCAAAACAAAATACGTAATTTGACAACTTCGGCACTAAAAAGCGAACTGTCAAAAATGCGTCGGAAAAAAATTTACTGCGGTATTACGTGACTTGCATGTGGCGATACGGTCTAATGGTCGCATTCACAAGAACTTCTTTTTGATTGCGCTTGATGAGAGCGAATGTTGCAGGCATTTCCCGTAAAATCATAAATTCTGAAACTTTTTATTGTTTAAATTTACAATGCTAAATCAATGGTTCAGACAAAAATATCCACTTTATTGTATTAAAATTGCAGTGAACGGGAAAATAAGAATAAAATTATAATGTTTTGGACAGAAAATAAGCAATGGTTGCGTTGTTTTTCGTTAGAAAATAGCAGCTAGTGAGACTTCTAGACTGGTCTCGACCGCTCCAGCAAATTTGGCTTAATTTTCTAGTCTGACTAGTAGTCTCACTAGCTGTAGTGAGATTTGTGAATACGAACTCTTGCTAGCTAGTCTCACTAGTAGTGAGACTTGTAGCACAACTTCTAGAGCGATCTCTGAATACGAAGTCGTTCTAGTAGTCAGACTACTTCTAGATCGTGCTACTAGTGAGATCTCTGCATACGGGCCCAGCTCTTTTTGCCGGCTGCTCTGTGAGAGTAGCCCAAAGCTTTACCTTGCAAACTCTTGGGATCATCCGCTTAATTATTTTATTTTACATGGGGTCAGTAAATTACGATCAAATTCATCAAATGGATGTATACGTCATCGATAACTTGAGTTTGGACAACTTCAGGCAGGTGGACATGCACAGTACGCACTTACGGAGTGTGCCAGGGTTATTAGGCGAGAAACCTGCAGTTTGGTTTGAGGTGACTGAAATTCTTCCAGGAGCATGATAAAGTAGTAAAAAACAGTTCAACGCCGCTAATTTTATTATTAGTCTTATGCCTTCAAAAGTTTGGATCGTATACCCGCTCGTTTAACAAAATTATGTTAGCGCGCATTGCGAAGCCAGAAGCATTCTGAATACACTTTTTTTGCAAAAACCGTACCGGTACAATTCATAGGCGTAGCCAGGGGGGGCCCAGGCCCCCGCAATTAAAATACCTCCAATGATAAAAATTACGACAACGTAGGCTAGCGCTGTTTAGTTGCAGTTTTTTTTTCAGCAATTACGTACATAAGAGTAATTAACAATAACATTAATGACGATGAGGGAGCCCCGGGGCCCCAACTAACAACCAGGGGGCTCCAAACTAACAACTGTGGGGCCCAAACCAACAACTAGGGGGCCCCGGGGCACCTAGCTGATAACCAGGGGGCCCCGAGAGCCCCTAACTGACGACCAGGGGGCCCCAGGGTCCCTAACTAACAACCAGGAGCCCTGGGGCCCCTAACTAACAGCCAGGGGGCCCCAGGACCCCAAACTAATAACCAGGGGGCCCCGGGCTCCTAACCAAAAATCAGGGGCCCCGGGCCCTTAACTGACAACCAGGGGCCCCAGGGCCCCTAAATAACGATCAGGGGGCCCCGAGGCCACTAACTGACAACCAGAGGGGCAGGGCCCCTAACCGACAAACAGGGGGCCTCAGGGCCCCCAACTGACAACCAGGGGCCCTGGGGACCCTAACTAACAACCACCAGGGGACCCCAGGCCCCTAACAGACAACCAGGGGGCCCTGGGGGCCCTAACTGACAACCAGGGACCCCGGGGCCCATAACTAACAACCAAGGGGCCCCTGGGTCCCTAACTAATAACCAGGGGCCCCTAACTGACAACCAGAGGGCCCCTAAATAACAACCAGGCGGCCCCTAACTAACAACCAGGGGGCTCCGGGGCCCCTAACTGACAACCAGGGGGCCCCAGAGCCCCTAACTGACAACCAGGGGGGGCCGAGGCTCCTAAACAACAAACCGGGGCCTCAGGGCCCCTAACTGACAACCAGAAGCCCCGGGGCCTCTACACAACAACCAGGGGGCCCTGGGGCCCCCAACTGACATCCAGGGGCCACGGAGACCCTAACCAACAACAAGGGGGCCCCTAACTAACAACCAGGGGGCCCCCAACTGACAACCAGGGGGATTCAGGGCCCCTAATTAACAACCAGGGGGCCCCAGGGCTTCTAACCAACAACCAGGGGTACCCGGGGCCTCTAACTGACAACCAGGGAGCCCCTGACTGACGACTAAGGGTCCTGGGCCAGGAGCCCATTAATTCAAATTTTTAATAATTTATAAGCAAAACCTGTAAGAAATTTAAGAGTTTTTTCGTAAAACTTGCAACCCCAGGCCTTCGTTTAACGTTATTATGAACTTAATGCTATAACGCAGGCGGTAAAGCAAACCCCCCCAATCGAAATACCACCAATGCTAAATATAATGAGAGCATAGCCAATACGTTGTCCTTGTCCGGAACTGCAGTTTCTCTAATTTAGGCGTACAAAAGTAAGTAATAATAATGACGACCACGTGTCCACGTCATAATAATGTCATGCAATTCTTGTACGTTTCAAAAAACTGTCAAGTGACTTGACTCAAGTCCTCCACGTTTTGGAAAAAAAGTTATTTTAAGTTTGCTTAAATGTTTTTTTACGAAAAAACTTAAGGGCGCGATCTTATCTCAAAATCATAGACGAAGCCAGGGGGGTGGCCCAGGGGTAAAAAAAAGCTATTTTAATCCCATTTTTACAAACATTTTTCCAAAGCAAACATTTTTTTTTCAAAAACTTTCCAAAACAATTTTTTCATTTTCCAAAACATTTTTTTCCAAAACAAACATTTTTTTCCAAATTTTACAAAAATCGCCCAGCAGCTGGGGGCTTTGCCCCCAGACCCCCGTCTGTGACACGTTTGAGTACACTAGCTTTCTCAACACGTCTCCTAAGTTGAACATTTTCGCTTTTTAACTGTTAGTTTTCGCCCTCTCCCTTTACCAAAATCCTGGTTAAGTGACAACAGACCACGACTTCAGATCTTCCATTCTGCGATATCTTTGCCCAACAAAAAGTTCCTTTTTTGAAAATTTCTGATGACGTCATTGCATGTGATTTGTGGTTTGGGCCCCCCCCAATCAAAAATTCTGGCTACGCCTATGGTACAATTTGTGTTGAGGTTGGCTGTTCTTAAACTTTCACGAATTTTAGGCCTCATTTCTGCTTAACTTTACTGGAGAATAAACTAAACAAATTATGCTTGTTTGGTTATAATTTGTCTTTTATTATAGGTCATGCTAAGACAAACTAACCATGGTAATACAGAGAAAGACAGCAAAAATTTTGCTGATTACTGACAAAAATGCTTTATTAAGAGTTTTATTGCTTAGCCCCTTCAGCTTCCCTTACTTTTCAGTCTAGTTCAAGACACGGTAAAAAACGTACCTGGGTTAATTTTCAAAGTGACTTGGCTAAGAGGGGTTTTAATTTAATCCTGGTAATTACCAGTGTTGGGACTATTGCCACTTTCACGAGTCCGAGTCCGAGTGCGAGTCCTCAAGCTACGAGTCCAAGTCCGAGTCTGAGTCCACCAAAATTCAAGATCACGAGTCCGAGTGCGAGTCCGAATGCCACGAGTCCGAGTCCGCCAAAACTGAAGATCACGAATCCGAGTACGAAAAGTTCGAAAATTTAACCGGAATGTGAAATTTAAAATTTGGCCAAAGTTATTTCGATATGGACAAACGCATTCGGAGATTCTGCAAGAGGACGTTTGCGCAACGTTTCTGCAAGCGTTGCACAATCTTCTAACTAGGCTCTTTACTCACAAAAAAAGTTGCATTAACGCTTTTGCAAGAGCTCTTGCAGATAAAATTTAGTCGTCTACTTCAGCCTTAATATACGCCCAAGTTTGCAAAACTCCTCATGGCCGAGAAAGTCGAAATTTGAAGTTTTCTTTCTTTTATACCAGTATATTTTGTTCAGCCAGTTCAGTTTTGACAAAGTTTTTTCAGTAAAAGTATGTGAGTGACGTCACATAAAACCCTCTTACATTGTTGTTTGAATTTGCTAAGAATTTTGTAAGTTATTGGAACGACCGACGCTCGCGTCGAGGATTTTTTTGTTTTTGCTAGGCCATTTTCAAACCAATGAGTGTGAAATTTTGGATATTTGCTGATAACTTGAGAACGGTTTGGTGCAGCTTCATGAAATTTTGACAGCAGTTTGAGACTATTGATTTGCATGTTCGTATCAAATTTTGAGGCAATTGGTAACGTGACTTTGGTTTTAGGACCCAAAAACCACCCTGAAAGTTTGACGTAAAAAGCGGTCTCATTCAAGAACGGCTCGAGTACGACAAAAAATATTTCACACGGTTATATGTCTTAAGCTACCTTTTCATTCCAACTAACTCACTTTTGGCCACAATAAGTTTTTTTTTCTTTTTTTCCTTTGTTTTGCTTTTTTTTCTTCATAAATATTATACGCTCTTCTTCTCCTACACTACAAAACATCGAAATCTAATTTTTTTGTAACGTTGTTAAATTGCAAACGCAATTTTGTCCCCCGAAATATTTTGGGGCCACTCCCCTGGGAACTCTCCCAACATCGGGCCCAAAAACTGAATTTTTTGAAAATGAACAAAATGAAAACCGCTCAAACTAGGGCGCTAGTTTTTTTGATATCAGCAGTTACTTAACAAACAAATCTATTGACATACTTTGGGGGATGCCACCCCTACGGGGACCCCCCAAAAATGGACCCCGAAAATCAATTTTTTGAACAGCTTAACTTAGGGTGACAGTGTTTTTTGATATCAGTAGATATTTAACACACAAATTTTTGACGTAGTTTGAGGGTACCAATCTACCCAGGGACTCCCCCAGCAAACAGACCCTCCAAAAATGAATTTTTTTAACAGTTCAAGCTAGGGTGCTAGGTTTTTATATCAGCAGCTACTTAACAGACAAATATTTGACATAGTTTGGGGGTGCCACTTCTGGGACCCCCAAAAATCAATTTTTTGAATGGCTTAAACTAGGGCGCTAGTTTTTTTGAAATCTGTAGATTTTTGAGTCGGTCGTTCAAAGGGGTTGCTACTCAGAAAGCTCCCATCTAGTTTTTCACTGCAGTTAATTATTTTTTGGGATATCAGATTAAAATAATTGTATACAAATCAAATCTTTCATTACACTCGTTGTTCCTTTTTCAATCTTTGTGTTATACTCGTTATATTACGCCGAAGTGTGCAAAGAGTTGGCACTGCCCATCTCCACGTCATACGGCCTGGGCAACACGGCTCCTTTCGAAATAATGTCGTAACGGCGACGAGTCGTTGGCAACAGTTTGTCCGATTTCACTGGCCCAAGATTTAAACCTCGGACTTCCCGCTCCAGAGACGAACGCGTTACCGCTCAACCAGCAAAAGAGCTTATTTTAGTAGATTTGTCACAGCGTCCAATAAAAAGTAGAGCTTTATTAGAACTTTTAAGTAGCGTATTAATCAGTTAATCGACAAAAGCGTACAAAAAGTATTATCTTTTCGGAAACTGGGCAGACTGGTGGTGTAGTATGGCATTCAATTAATACTGAGGGAACCAAGTTTATGAGCATTTTTTTCAGTAGTTTAGCTACTTTTGGAAGTAACTTAAAGCCAAAACTCGACCAGCTGAAGCTAAAAAAAGAACCTTCATAATTTTCATCAGCTTAGGGACAAGGGTTGAGGATCATTATTCGCAATCAAGCGCGCAACCAGATTTTGCTGGGGGGGGGCTTTGGATTTGTTGGGTTATATAAACCCTTGAATTTTGGGGTTATATTTCTTAAGTAATTCTGTGAAGGGGGGCTGAATGCCCTTCAGCCCCTCCTGATTGCGCCACTTGTCGCCATGGTTTGGTATCTTTTATCGTTTCATAACTAATAGGCTAGAATTGTTATTTTTATTTCAGAAGAAGAACCTTAGTTTTAAATACATTTGTCATTATCTGTACATAATTTAGTGCATGCATTATGCAATTTTTGTTTTTATGGTTTATGAATAATTTGAAAAATTAAAGAATAAGTCTTTGCTGAATTGGCTGTATACAACTGTTCATGTTTTAACCAACTAACTCACTAACAGAAAGATTTTTTTTTTGCAAAAACCTTAGAAAATTCAGGCCTAACCCAAGCCCATACACAGAAAAAGTTAACCAGCACTGCACTGCTGAGTAATCAAAAAAACACTTCTTGCTTCATCATCCGGCTACGGTAATTTTTGTCAGTCACATCAGCAATTTTTTGAATGCAAGCTAATTCATTTTAGGCTTTCATTCTCTATTGTAACATTAAGGAATCAGGTGTAAAATTTAACATAACTTAACACAAACAAAACTTATTATCTCCCTTCACTACCTGCGAATACTTGAATAGTGAATACCTTCCAACAATTTTTCATTCATGCGATATCTTGAGCACATTTTACCTACAGGCATCTTCGAAGCAAACGTGATCAAACCAATGACACCAAAACGCTAAAAAGATGTGGTTGCCAAAATATAAAACCAAATTCAATTATTTTCATTTTGATTTGGGTAAGAAATCTCTCCCTGCCAAAGATGATGCATTGCTTGTCACATTTATATTTTGTTGATATATAACAGCTCTGTAATAAGACATTACAATAAGACATTCAACAAAAATCACGAGTCCGAGTCCTCTCCAATTCCATGAGTCCGAGTCTCAAGGGCACGAGTCCGAGTCCTTAAAAAGTGGCCTCGAGTCCGGACTCGTACTCGAGTCTTCCCAACACTGGTAATTACGTCACTTGTAGTCAAATGTCACACTTACCGCTACACGTCTATGCATGCGCTCAATGATTTCAAATAATTACCGGTACTTCCAAAAATATTTGACACCTCATGGATGATACAGATCATGTTCACAAAAAAGCTGTATAGACTCCAGTTCGATCCCCAATCGAACTAAACTATAAATATTGGAATTCACAGCTCTATTGCTTGACGATCAGAAAAGATGTAATGTGGAGCTTCCATTACTTGTGGTAGACAAATGGGCAGATGGCAGTTGGACACAAAAATTGCAAGGTCTTTTGCAGTCTCTTGATCAAAGCAAATTGGAAATGATAAAATAATTACCTAATGCTGTATATATTTTCGTTGTAAGATTTTTACTTTGTAAGTTTTAATATTCTTAAATACTGAAGATCACAATTTTTTTGCATATGCCAGGTAATTTGATTTGAAAATTGTGCACAATTTTACACAAATAATCAAATATCTTTTGTAACAATTCTATGGTTATATTGAAAGAGACTTTTGCGAACACAGAGTCCCCTCAGGACAACATAAAAAATTAAAACATCTGGATGAGCTTATTCACGCTCCTTTGCTGGTGACAATATTGTTTTCTGCAAAAATTTGATACTCTTTAATAAGAAAATGTAAGAAACACCGCTTATATATCGTTTTAATCTTCACCAACTTTACCACATTTCGAAACAATGTGCCAGAACATTTTGCTAATGCAATGTCATTCTTTGCCACAAAATAGCGATAAAATTTAAAAAAAAACTTCTGAAAAGTTTTTCTAGCACTGAGCGTAAAACTGTTCTTATTTTGTTCTTAAAATTTGAACAGAGTTTATCTTCATGCATCAACACTGTAAAAAATTTTAATTACAAACGTCATTTTGTGCGTTTACGACGTGAAACTGATTTTTTTCGATGTTTTGCTACGAAAACCGTTGCGTCGCGATCAGAATACTGGCTGACACCTGCAATTCGTTTGAAAAACGAGTCGAGTCAGTTTTGCATTTTACTACCTAGTTTTGTCTAATGACGTCACAAAGATGTCATTTTGGTTTCATTTTGTCGGTAAGAAACTGGTCCTTCCATGTTGCAACTTTCATAACATTATTCCGTCAGCTTTGGCCGTAATAACTAACGATATGCACCTTAATTCAAATTTTGTTATAAAAATTTGGAATCAATCAACCATATCGTGACGTCATAACAATCCACAAATTATTTTGTAAAAAGTTTTCAATTATCTTCCTCTTTCGTTTGAACCTAAAATCGACTGTCTACTTCACACAAAAATACGATTTTTAGAATCAAAATCAACCCTACCTCAACGAAAAAATTCAACAACGTTTCGCTGGGGAATCCCCGATTTTCGTTAAAACAACCGGAAACTGAATGGAAACATTTGCTATTTTGAAAGAACATGTATTCAGGATTTCAAAAATATAGGTGAAAAAATACATCTTTTGGGTGCTCGTGAACGCTACTGGCGACTAGACTATAGTAAACGATTTGCTTGCTGACAAAAAAACAAACCCATAGAACTTTTCAGCCGTTTTTAAGTTCGAAATGTTTTTGATACATAAGTACGCTTTTGTGCTAATTTTTTTTACCCTCCAAAAAACAATATCTTCTTACGCCCAAGTGTAAGTTGCAATAACCACCCAATTAAAGGCAAGCATTATTAAGACATATGTTTCAAAATACTGCACATTATGGTCTCATAACTAAAACGTCAGGCATTCAAAAAAAGTACAATCAATCACCAGTATTAAAAAGCAGTGCGTTAGAGAAAAATTTTGTCAAGGGGCAGAAAGACTAAAACTTATGATCGTGTTCCGCTGGAAATTTGGAGAAGACCCAAAAAGTCTTCACCAACATTTGGCCTAAATAACGAACTAGGTGTATAAATCACTACAAATTGAGTGCTAAGAGTATCACTACCGGTAATTGAGTGCGTGAACTTATAGCATCTTCTGGGCCCCCTAGACCCACTCTTATAGGCCCTGATAATAAGCGATGGTTTTCTCATTTTTATCCAAATTAAGTTTCACAAGAAAGGCTTCGATATCACAGTCTTATCAAACACGTTATGTTTTCGACTGAATTAGACACGGGCAATTACTGATGTGACCATAGTAAGAATGACATTCGAATCTATGTGAAGTCTGATACTGAGGTTTTGATAGTCGTTGAACGCCAGATTAGGACAATTATTATAGCTCTTTGCCACGTTTGCCTTGTATTACAGTATTTTGAGTAGGTTAGCACACTCCAGAAAATGACAATTTTGGTGAGCTGTATACCTACTAGTACCGCAGGGTTATGAGTCGATGCTGTTTGAAAGCAAAGACGAATTGATATCGATAATTCACATAAAAAGCAAAAAATTGTCGATAGTCGATATCAGAAACAAAGCCAAGACTAAAGACTAGTAATATCGATGCCAAAATGTGTGACTACTCACTGGTGTAAAAGACAAGACAGAAGCATGCTATGGAATGGGGTAAAAAATACCACGGTTCTCTAATGAGGATAAAAAACATACTTTTAGGACAGTTATATAGAGCGATGTAGCACAACAGAAACGAAACGATGTAAGCTTAGGCACAGACTCAACAAGAACAAAAGTAAAGTATAAAGATTCTATTAATCGATAACATGTAAGCAGAAAGCATAGAGAAGGCGATAATCGATAAAAATTGAAAGCAAAGAGTTTGCGATAATCGATAACAGAAAAGCAAAGAATGTAGCATCAATTATCGATTACTAATCGATGTCTCCAACCCTGTGGTACCGTAATTTTATTACAATAAGTTGGCAGTCAGAAGTTCTGTAGCTTTTGGCCAATTCGAACAAATTCAAAGAGAAGGAAAGTTCGTTACAGTATTAAAAATAAATACCAGCAGTTAAACCTTTGCAATCGATTTGCACATTTTATCGGCAGTAATGAGATGTAAATTGTCTTAAGTGCAATCAGTCTCGCAATATGCTTGAATCAACACCAAACTACAGTGTCGAAGTGGACCCAAAGTCTGTCGTGCAGCAATTCACAATATCAAAATAATTTACGACAGCGCATGTCTCCAATAGTTGGAGCTGGAAAAGGTTTAAATCTCTTTTGCTTGGCTTTTTCAGTTATTGCCAGAGACAGATGCCAAACAGGCCAAATTCTTGCCTTCAAATGTCATTTTGGTTCTGAAATTTGTTTCTTTAATAATTCTAGTTTAGCTTTTTTAATTTGTAATTGTACATCCAGTATTGCCATCTCCCGTGCATGTTTGTCTTTCATCTGTTTTAATTGTTCCGCTATTAAGAGTTCTTTGAATTCATTGACATTTTCCAATGACATGTCTTTTCGCTTTCTTGAACGAGGTACATTTGACGATTCCAAACCATCAGATGACTCTGCAAATTGGAATATTGGCGTTAAGTGTAAAAGAATAGAACAGAATTCGAAAAATTAATAGTAGTAAATACCAAGGTTCAAAGACGTCTTTCTACATGTTCAACAGCAATACATTCACAGCAATATATTTTCACAATATTGTGTTTCAAAACTGTATTTTTTTATTATGGCTTTCCTAAACCTTTTTGAGTTTTCAGTCACTGAAAAGTTTCCACGACCATAATCAATGATTTTTTTTAATGCTCAATTTTTCAGAGCAGCTTAGCAGGGATTTTAGGAATAGGAATTGCAAGGTTTTGACAGGTAAATGTGACTGCTACCAAGGAGAAAGTTTATTCAAAAACAAATACCATATAAAAATACGATACTCTTCAATTTTAACAGAGCAATACATTGGTTAGTGAAGTGAGTGGTTCAGTTCACGGTATGTCACTCAGCCTTGGTTACAGGTATGAGACAGGTTTTAAACACTTTTTAGCACATTTAAATTCCACTCAAGTCGAAGCACCTTTTGATATTAGCATCGAATCCATATAAATGAGAAAATGCCCTCAAGCAATGTGTAACAAAGAAACACTTCTCTGCATTTTAACATTAGATCATAAGTCAGCTCCCATTTAAGTGGTTAAAAATTAAGTAACTGATTATATAATCATTACTACTACCTGCATTCATAGAAAAACTGCATTTCTCGCAAGTAACAAATCCCATTGATTAGATCATAACCCAGCTCCCATTTAAAGTGGTTAAAAATTAATTAACTGATAATATAATCATTACTAATAATAATTTAGTTGTAATGTTTTAACGTTTGATGGCCAGAGCTTTTAATGTTTAATTGTACTCTTCCCTAAGCCTCCGCGCTAGCAGTCTTTAGGCAGGATAGCACGCAAACAATTAAATCATCTCTACTACAACCTGCATTCATAGAAAAACCGCATTTCTTGCAAGTAACTAGTTTATTGATTGGTTCCACTTCTGCAACTGCTGTTGAGTCGGCATCTAAAAATAGGTATAGGAAATTTTTGCGTGACACTATAATGAAGAAAAGTAATTAAAACCACAGTAAGTGATACGTAACACGCTGAAGCTCTGCTGGTTTACTCCACAAACCTACATAGTACATAAATAACAGTTTAGTAAGCAAGGCTGATAAAAATCCAATTTTTCAAAAAATAGAATTTTTTGATTTAAATCAGACTTCTTTGATTTTTTTGGAGGGAAAGGAGATCGAAACTTAACGTAAGAGTGCAGAGATAAGGCGCTGGACATAAGGGATCAGAAACAGACAGGTGCAGAGACGTAAATCGGAAATATGAGCTAGCACTTTCGTGCTTAGGAAAATAATTATGCAATCAAGGTAACCAACTTGATTGTTTTTTAATGAGTACCTATTTTATTTAAGTTTTGAAAGTCAAGTTTTGAGCATTTTTCGAATTCAAGTTCGAGTCTTGTTAAAATATGAGTTGTTTCAAACTTTATTCTTTCAAAAACACATAAAACCCCAAACAGGACAGCGGTTGTTTACACACGCAATCATTTAACGGTTGCACTTAATCTGTTAAGCAAACAATAATAATGATTAATTCTTTTGTCCTGGTGTGAAGTAAATGCATGTGCACCAATAGCAGGCATTATCCAGAGTTGAGAAATCTATCGCTTTGTTTTTTTTAATTTTTAGTTGTTGCAGTTTATTTGAAAAATTGACTGATTTTGTATCTAATTACCTAATTAGTTCGCAAAGCACGAAAATGTTAACGCAGATTGCAGGGATTCAGTGATTTTAAGCTATTTAGTAAGTTGATGTGAATCAAACAGCTATGTGGATAAGTGACTTCCCATCTCCGAGGTGCAGTTTACTAAGAGTACCAATCTTACTTTAAAGCTCGTTAAATCAATCAGCAGAAAGGAAAATTCAAAAATGAGTCTACATGTGCTCCATAAAAATGCTGATAAAAATCAGCTTAATGATCAAGACAACAATTTTTAATAAAGTTTAAGTTAAGCCCATATTCTTCTTGATTTTTAAGTAAGCTCTGCATTGTTCATTACTTTAAAAAGACAGACGTACCTGCACAATCAACATCAATGATAATATTATCACAGGTGTCTTGTTGTGGGTACAATGTAGTAGATGATGGGGTAATAGCTGAAAAAGGCATTAGTTAAATCATTTTCTAAGCTTCCAAACAATTTTTTTGAGAAAAATGCTATTTTTTGTCTCATTTAAAGCTAAGGATTTTCTGTGTTTGGCATTAATTTGACTGATTCATTTAGTATCATCATAGGAAAATGTCTTTGATGAAGTTACTATTTAAGTGATTTAGAAACTGATATAAAAGCAGTTTTCTCTCCAACTTTTTGGCTGAGTGGCAGGTGCCCAAATTTTTTCAAAACAATTGTGCCCAGAGCTGTAAAAATATGTTTATGTGCCTAAATTTGGCACCAATCCAGTACGTCATATTTCCAAAACTTCGTAAACTTTTCTAAAGCTATGCTTATCATATTGTCAAAAATTATCTGTCCTTAAGCCAACACAATGTGACACCACTGGTTTGCTCACAAAATTGGCCTCGTGGAAACACTGTCCTCAGTGTCCAGAAGATCACCTGGTTTTAGATTAATCTAATGAAATGCTACAACTAACCATTGACTTGTTCACTTAAACAAGAAACTTCTTCAAAATTCCTGGTGGCGGTAGAATGTAGAACAACTAGAAAAAAAAAGCAGCTTTGAGAATTTCTTTCATTTATATACTGTACATCTGATCTGCCATAGTAAAATAGAAATTATAACCAATAAACTAAGGACAATATCCACAATCTTAGAGGCACAATCAAACCTTTAATTTACAGTCTAAGACATACCAGTTCCGTTTCATAACGGACTTTTGTTTATAGTTGAGTTATATAAGTTTCAGAAAGATAAAAGTCGATTCCAAAACAGTATGGCTTTGGCTATATTAATCAAAGGTTTGGTTGTGCTTCTAAGACTTAGGATATTGTCAATAGCTTATCATAAATTTCTCAGAACAGTGTTCTTACTAAATAACCAATAGTGTTAAATTGAATAGATTGACAACCAAGGATGGCAGTATAGTATGGTACAATCAAAATTTGAATGAGACATACTTCAAAAATTTACCGTACCATACTAATGTAACAAAAACAACTCAATTGTTGTCACCAAAAATATAAATTAAATCAGGTTTACTAGTTCAAATAAGCAACAAAACACAATTTTGCATCCGTACTTATATACTTTTCATCAGATGTTAAGCTCTAAACGTACCATACTTAAAAGGATGGTGCACTCTAAAGTACTATACTTAGGTACAATGGTACATAGGTAAAAAAATTGCTAAGGGTATTCCAAAGGTTTGGTTTTTCGTGCTTCAAAAGAGGTTTAACTGCACATTTACTCTAAAATAGGATTCATGAATATTAGTTTTGCCAAGTTTGAAGCTGTTCAACTCAAATGACCCCTCCAAACATGGTAGAGTACACGAGGATGCACATTCAAACAGCGTATCAAAGTACTGCACCTTAGTGCTCTTTAACCTTTTTTTACATGGTATACCTCTCTCAATTTCGGAAGAATTTTGTATACCTTTCAAATAGCAATTTGGAAGAATTCAAGTTTCTGCACTTGCTATTGTACCCTCTTCTCAGACTACTCTGATCAATGTTTAACAACCAGGTTTCCAGATCGATGATTTTTGACCAGAATCACACAGGTACTGCACTTAGTTTAACCACATTGCGCTAGCACCACTAAGTAGTTCTACTTCCAAAGAGTTCTAAAATCAACATTCTTTACGGAACAACTATACATGTAGATCATAAACTTATGACAAACTAGCAATTATGCAACTGTAGCATTTGTAATAGTTAGCTTAGCAAAAATGTACAATTTTGAAGTTTGCACTGCTCAATATTGTCAATGTAATTTGCATGGAAAATATGATAAAAATATGTTGAATCAATTTTTTTGCAATCATATTTAATTGAGTTAAAGAAGGAGCCCAAATCGAAGCAGTATACCGCTGGTATACCCATTCTCAGTTGTATACCTTTATTTTGATGTGATATACACTTGGGTATACAGTATACAACTATACATGGTTGAGAAGCACTGCTGTACCTTAACAAAAAGTGTATATTACCATACTTATCAGCAAAAATTGAGACATACGGGATACTGTACCATACTGCCATGCTTCTTGACAACACAAAGTTCTACAGTATTGCTGAGGACACAGATAAACAAATTCTGGGTAAAAATAAGATCATTAACCCTTTGAGCATGGCTGTCGCAATTTTGCTACAAGGCTACCTTCCAAATATCAAACAATACTGCTTCAGTATTGAAAGCAGGAATCCCCCAAGTTAGATATTTTTTTCGTTAGAAAACCACCTTTCCAATGAGCTATTGTGTTCTATACGTTGCTACTGAAGTTATTGCTAATATCTGCAGTTGAAGTTAGTGATTAGAAATGGAAAAGAATTATTACACTCTTAACCAAGCTTTCAAAATGGTAGCAGCTGATAGTGATTCATGGAATAAACCAGAGTATTCTGAGCTTAAATTTAGTGACCGTAATCAAATTTCATTACATTTTTTGATAGTCCTACTTATGTGCTACAAATGTATACATTGTTTGGGTATAAAATAAAAGGTTAAACTTACAGAATTGTTTAAAGAAAGGTTGTAAAAAATTATTTTCTGTAAAAAAAAAATTCAGCACCCAAAGGGTTAATTTACAGTATGAATTCAACTGAAATTAGCCAGATTAGCATTATTAGCATTTAAGACCTAGAATTATGCATGTAGGGATGAAAACTGAAAATGATCAAAATATATTCTGAACTGACCAAAAAATTACTGTACATTCAAATTTAAACAGTTGGCTGAAAATTTTAGGTGAAAAAATAAATCCAGGGTTGACATATCACTCTCATGCTTGGTGCTGGCTGTTAGAACAAATTGGAAAAGGCTTGAAGCACACTGACATTTTGTAATAAAATTTTTAAAACGTAACACTAACCCTAATCTTAGCCCAAACCCAAACCCTAGCTCTCACCTAAACCTACAGGCCTTACTGTAATAAACAAAACAAAGATTTTTGAAAACGAGTGACATCACCGGAATCTTTGTTTATTTAACTGCACACATTCTGTGCACCAAGTCACTTCATAACAAATGTTGGACAAGTAGTATGATTTATTTTTGTAATGTTATTGATTACAGTAATGTTACAATGCAACTGTGTCAGATTCAAGAATATTACAGGTTAGACTACTTCTACTAGAACAGCTAAGTTAAGCCCAACTACACAGTCTAGAGAAGCAGCATTTCCACTAAGCCAATTTTTTTCAGCAAATCAGCAATCTGTTGGATCAAGGGTAAATAATTTTTGGCAATAAGATAAACATAGCCTCAAAAGTCAAAAAAATTGTGAAAATATGACTTTTACTACAGCCTACTGAAATCATGGATTGGTTGGTGCAAAACTTAGAGCACAAACATATTTTCACAGCTTTGGGAACAATTTTCTTGAAAAAATCTGGGCACTTGCCAATAAGCCAAAACTGAAAAAGTTAACAGGAACACTGCAGAGAACGCTTATCGTAATCACTAAATCAGACTTGTCAGCAGAAAACACTCTTACTTGGATGCAGAGTTTGGTGAGTTTCCGTTTTTAATGTAGTAACTTCATTTGCAAGTTTCCATCTGCTTCTCATGTTTTTCCAAAGCAATTTTAGCTGGGAAGAGGAGCGAAAGATATACGAAGATTTGGAGTTAAACTGAATAGTCAATTGTCTCCAGGCTTCTATTTTTTGTGCAATTGATGTTGTATCAGTTTTCTTGCATGCTATAATAATTTCATGCTCTTTGATCAAATCCAAAAAGATTTGTTTCTCTTGGTCAGTAAAGTTTTTGCTTCGTCGAGAAGATACAGAAGACATATTTTAAAATTACATCAAGTACATTAAATATGCCTAAATTAACCCAACGTGGGTAAGCTGCAGGGCTGCAAAATCCAACCTGAAAAAAAATCGATCAAGTTTGCAGCCCTGGTAAGCCTGAAGCTGTAGTGTAAGTCTGAAAGAAGTCCAAGCTCAAAGATTTGATTATCTGAATATTAAATCTTAATTACTGTACTGATTAAACGTTAAAAAAAAACTGCTCTGCTATTGAATTCAGAGTTGTAGGCTACGTACTACTCCCCGAGTCCTACAGTCACAGTAGTACGTCAGGTGGGGAATTGCGCCGCAACTATTTTACTTGAGAGAGCGCATGTGCTGTAGCTATTTTCAAACGGTTGCGCCGCAAGTATTTTAGCAATTTTGAGCGCAATCGCGCAAGCGCAATTCAAATAGCTTACGATTAAAAATTGTTTTTCGATCAACTGTAATCAAAGTTTAGAAAAAACATTTACGAAAAAGATTCATAAAAGCCTCGTCATGGGAAATTGCATTCGTCTAGACAACTGTTTGCAAAACTTTGATATAAGATTCACAGCATGAGTTTTCTTTCGCTAAAACTTTTTCTTCAAAATCTTTTGCCAATTTTTCTCAGTTTTTGTTTTTAATGTTTCAGTTGCGTATTTCAAAAAATAGTTGCAAAATCAAATTTTACAGCAAAGAGAAAGCTAGAGTAGTGCGGCGCATCTATTGTGACTAGCGCTGTCTACTTCTGAGTACGGTAGGCCGAGACTTTTCGTATTCATAACAGCAATTATAAGAACAACCAGGCAGGAACTAGAGTGGAGCGGAGTGGCTAATTTTTACGCTCCGGCTCCACTCCGATATTTCTTCAACTGTCTCCGGCTCCAATCCGGCTCCGAAATTTTACAACAACACTCCGCTCCGAAATACTCCGAGACAAAAATACGCTTCGACGTAAAACTCCAACCAATTTTCATATTGCTCAATAGCCTGGTATAAGCCTTGCCTAGCTACATATTCTGATATTTTATATCCAGAATGGAAAAATAGTTACTCATTTTACTACCAACTATCACTTCGACTTAAAAGACTACTTTAAAGTCAGACTCCGGCTCCTAATTTTTTTAAAAATTGTCACTCCGGCTCCGCTCCGGCTCCAGCGTAAAAATGCAAAATCCCGCTCCGAATCCACTCCGGCTCCAAGCTCCACTCTAGCAGGAACGTTCAAAACTTCAAATGCACTGCGCCGGATTTTTGCGCCAATTAAGCTGGCAGCAGAGTTTTCTATTAGATAGAGAACTCTGCTGGCAGCACGTCTTTGTTGGGTAAAGTTAGAATGAATACTAGAATTAACATCGCAAGCGATATGCGGGGACTTCCCGAAAGTATCTAACTTTACTGAACTAAAGAACTTCACAATTGCGTTAAAGTGTAATTATGGTTGTTGATAGTCAAATCTAAAATACTCTGCTTTCAAATTTCATAATATTCCATTAACTTGATCAGGTTTGTGGTTAGCGGCTTTCAAAATTTAAATGTCTAGAAAAGATACGTCTAAAATGTCAATCAAAATTTTGCAGCTTTGCTTAGTTCTCGTTTCAAGTTTTAAGGAGTTTGTTAAATTTTGCTTAGCAGCGCAATTGTTAAAATTGCGGTTACAACTTACAAACAAAACCCTGTTTAAAACAAATATTTTGACAGTAATCTTTTGGTCGATCCAATCATAACAATAAAAACAACATCCCAATATGATTTTCGTTGTTTGTAACTTACATTATGTTGACAAGAAATTTGACTCACTATCCTAAATATTAAATCTACACCCTCAACAGGGTTGGAGATATCGATAATCGACACTACATTCTTTGCTTTTCTGTTATCGATTATCGCAGATGTTTTGCTTTCAGTTTTTTCTATCGATTATCGTCTTTTCTATGCCTTTTGATGAGCCTACTTGTTGTTGATTGGTAGAATCTTTATTCTTTACTTTTGTTCTTGTTAAATCTGCCTAAGCTTACATCGTTTCGTTTCTCTTTTGCTATATTGCTCTTTATAATTATCCTAAAAGTGTATTTTTTATATCCGTTATACGACAGTAATGATAGTTTTTCCTCTCACAAGTTTCATTTAATAATCAATAGAGCAAATATTTCAGTGCATCCCAATGAAAAACAGAATTAAAATTTTTGTTCGCATTTCGGCATCGATTACTAATCTTTGCTTGTTGTTTCTGATATCTTCGCTTTTTGTTTTTTTTATAGTCTTTGCTTTTTGTTTCTGATATCGACTATCGGCAATTCTTTTTTGGTTTTTGTGTGAATTATCGATATCGATTCGTCTTTGTTTTTGAACAGCATCGACTTCCAATCCTGACCCCCAACTACCCCACAGCTACTCTTTTTTAAGCCGCATTTACACGGGCGACTTTTTTGCGTGCGATTTTTTGATAAAAATGGATCTGGCAAAGTTGCATTTACTCAACGATGGCTTTGATCATGATAATTGGAGCCTTACTGATGGAAATAATTGTCTTAAGTTGGTTTCATACCAATATTATTATAATTGAAAGCTTTAGAAGAGAATCGGTGTTGCGATAAAAAATCGCAGTGAGATCAGCTCGGATTTTGCTTTAAAAAGGTTTAGAACATCACTATCGGAATGGAAACAACTTGAGACAGTCATTTTTAGCAGTAAGGTAACTTTTATTACAACGAGAACCATTATTGAATATATGCAACTTTGCCACATCCATTTGTATTAAAAAATCGCACGCAAAAAAGTCGCCCGTTGCCGTGTAAAAGCGGCTTTAAGAAGAATTTTAAATAAACACTAGTATGAACAGTTCTACTGATTTTCTCGAAATTGGAGAACTAAATCAAAACAATGCCTGCCTTAGCATATACTTTGGAAAAAGATAAGTTCACAAACAAAATTTACAAAAAAAAATCAAATTTTTATAAATTTAGAAGTGATATTGCAGAGTCTAACTTTACGATGACTTCACATTGAAAACTTGCATTATTTTACTCAACTCTATGCTTTCCAGAACTCTAGGTGTAATGTTTCAAGTCAAACAACTATTTACCAAAAATTTTCTACTTCTTTTGCACACTACGCCTTTTTTAGTTCATTTTAACACCTCTGTGGTAACTCGTTCTCAAAGTTTAGAGATCTCAAAAAGCTATCAAAATCATCAAGTAACATCAATGAAACAGCTCATATAACAATGGTAAAACTCAACACTTAGAAGTTCTTAAGTTTTTCGCTTGTTGAGCGATCTTTAAAATTGAGCAATTTTTGAGCAAAAAAGTATTATTACATCAGCAAGCATAGCACCAAGCACGGCCAGATAAATGCATGCATTTTACAGCCATTCCTATTCTGAGAACGCTATTTAACAGTGCGACCCAATGGTCTACATATTAGACATTGTACAGTATATTGTATTACATTCATTATTCAGCACTAAAGCTTTCTTAATAAATTTGTTTAAAAACTTTTAAGAGCAAGTAGAAGATTTTGGCAATGTCACAGGTGATAGTTTAGCAAAAAAAAAAAAGCAAAAAAAACAGGCATCCAGCTAAAATCGATCCAAGCCATTAAGCTCAAGTACTTCAACGTCTTGAATGTAGGAGTAATCCCATAAGTTTGCCTTTTCTACTATTCTGTTTTTAAAGAGTAAAATATTTTACGGGGCCTGTAAGGTAATGTTCAAAAAAATTTAATGCTAAGAATCCAATGTTCCGACGGGATTTGCGTAATTTCGCTTGAAACTATCGAACTAGAAAACTAGGATCTGGAACTTGAACAAACTTTTAATACAATTGCAACTCATCAGTTGCAAAATTGCAATATTATAGTTGTAGGTTAATTGGTCGTTAAATTTCCATACCTACTTTCTATAATTAAAAACACGATTAATTAGTAAAGTGCAAAAAACTATTGGATACCAATAAATTAATACAAAAATATTGTCCAACGCTAACAAGCTATTCTTGCCGTCAACTAAAGCGTCGTATCTGCACCAGGGCATGGTATGGAATGGAGTGTAAGATGATTTTTCCGTATTCCATACTGGCAATTTTCTTCCATTCGATTTCCGTTCCATACTAAAAATCTTCCATTCCATACTAAAATTTTCTTCCATATTCCATTTCATACTAAAATTTTCTTCCATATTCCATTCCATACTTCCATACCCAAGAAATTTTAGACTGGAAGCAATGCAACGTGTATTTTGTTGCTTTGCACCTTTGCAATGTTGTAAGCAACCGCTCGTGAAGGTGCGCCAACAATACTAAGATGCAACAACCGGTATCTGGTATGCATGTTGCACAAGGTTTAATGCATATGCGTAGTCTGGGTTTTGGATTTTGGGGAGGGCCTAACCTCAAATTACATGCAATGACGTCATCCGAAGTTTTTGAAAAAAGGGATTTATTATGGGACAAAAAATGAAAGATCAAAAGCTGGGGATCTGATTTGGCTCGTAATCAGGATTTGCTAAAAGGGAAAAGACTAAAACCGCAAGTTAAAAATTTTTCTATCCTATCAAAATTGGGAGACTTGGTGAGCAAATTAGTGCAACTCAAACATGTCACAGATGGCGCATGGGAGTGGAGCCCCCAGTTGCCGGAGGCTATGGGAGTCTGTGGGCGAAGCACCCAGCATCTGTGCAATTTTTTGTAGTTTTTTGGAAAAAAATGACTATTTTAATGCGATTTGGATCACATTTTGCACGTTTTCAGAGTCATTTGAAAGAACAAAATTTTTGAGATTTGAAAGGCAATTGAACAAATCACTCCCGTTACTTCAGGTCAAGTCCAAAACACGTTTAAAATCTAGCATTTTGGGGTTATGGCACAAGGCAAGGAAAAAAAGGTACATTGCTTTCTGCAACATTTTTAGCATTAAATAATGCACTCGAAGATTTGCCTTTGAAGATTTTTGTTTTGTCATGAAAATAACCAGTTTTAGGAATATATGTACGACCAGTAGGGGTCCAGGCACTCTTGATTCAAATTCAATTATTTGTTCAATAAGCATTTCCCCTGGCTAGGTTTTTCAAATGCATTTTGTAGCGTGAAAACTGACGAGGTGAAGGTGGATTGTTATTTTAAGTTGGTAATTTAACGTTTTTATACATTAGATGCAATAAATGGTTACTAATCATGTTATTGCAATATAAAAGTTAGCTGGGGGCCTAAAACATATTGTTGCATAAAAAAGTTAGATGAGGGCCTGAGATTGCACTTTTAGTACAAAAACACTCAATTTCTTCCGGCTCGTACAGTTAAATTGGTTGGTAAAAATTTTAATTGATTGGGCCTGGGCCCCCTGGTTGTCAATATTAATATTACGTTATTGCTAATTGCCGTTGTACGCATGTACTGTTGCACTCCAAAAATGCTAAAAAAAACTTAATAAATAAGCTTTGTGTCATCATTTTTATCATTGGTAGCTTTTCAATTGAGGGGGGAGAGGCAGGGAGCTCGGGCCCCCAGGCTATGCCTATGGTTTAATGATTACCGTACTAGTTGGCTCTCACATCAACTAGAACATTTACCGTAGTAGAAATTGTCAGCTTTAACACCAAAAAGAATTACTACAAGCTTCAAAACTAAAAATATAAATAAAATTAAGCTGAAACGGGGATAAAATAGCAAATACGAGTTTTCGTGAAGATGTAAGAAAACAAAATTTACGACTGGGCAAATTGTCAATCTCAAAATAAAAAAAACAACAAGTCAAACCTATCAAGGTCGTCAAGTGCAACATTAATGCTGCAGTTAAATTACAATATGTTTACAATCAGTAGCGCAGCCAGGGGGGGGCGGGGGGGATGTAACCCCCCCCCCCCCATTGGCCTATCAACCAAAATGCAGAATAAGAAAAATACCACGTTTTTAGCTCTTTTGAGACTGTTTTTTGCGCTGGAATTGACTAAACACTGATTTAAAGCATCTTTTGAAACATATATTCAGGGGGGGGGGGGGGTAATTGTCAAAAATGAAAGTCAAAAATCAATAAAAACTTTAAAAAATGCCCAAAAATAAACAATCAAATTTGATCGCTAGTGTAAAAACGCCAAACATAAGTTTTTTCTTCAAACATAATATAAACTTAGGAATAAGGGGAGGGGGGCTATTCAGTGTTAGTTAATTACCAATCACTTCTCTCAAATATCTTTCCATTAGCCCCCCTCCCCCCAATTATTTTTCTTTATAAAATATAGACGGAATAGATTACTCCGCGTGAGTTTTATTGAATAATAGCATTTTATGATTTACCAGCATGTAAACAAGAGAACTGCAATGTTATCATTAGCCACTTCCTAGATAGCCCATTAATGCAACCAGTTGAATCATGCTGCGTTGCCAATTTCTATGCCACGTTTTAAAAGCATTATTTTTAATTAAAATAGCTCTAAAATTAAGTTATTTTTGCAAAAAAATGAAAAATTTTCAAGCGCTGGGGGCTTTGCCCCCAAACTCCCGTGCCTCAGGCGGCTGGGAGCTTTGCCCCCATACCTCCAGACCCCCATTGGCCTCTGGCAGCTGTGGGTTCCGCCCCCAGACCCCCAAAACAGCCCTCCCTATTTCGAATTTCTGGATACGCGCCTGTTTACAATGATGCAATACGTACACTGTTTGCGCAATGTACACAACCAAAGTACCGCGATTTGTCGACAAATTATATGCGTAGATATTGAAGTTGAATACTTCTGTGACAATATTATTTATCACTACCCGACATCGGTATGTATTTTTTGTGAATACAATGCACAAAATCTAGTATGGAATTGGTATGGAAGTATGGAAGATTGTCTACCATTCCATTCTTGAAATCTTCCGTTCCATTCCATTCTGGCATCTTCCATATTCCATACCGAAATTTCCGTTCCATTCCATACCATGCCCTGATCTGCACGAACTTCGATTCGTTATATGACTTGAATCAGATAAAAGCTACAAATTTTTGTCCATTTACAATCGTGTTGACAGATGAGAGCATTAAAATGACAGCATAAAGAAAAAAAAAATAAATAAATAAAACTTCCAACATAAAACGATTGATTTAGCAAATTCTCAGTCAAGAATGACAATGGGGGAAACCATCATGCTTACATAAGTTATACATTGAAAACTTGGAATGCGATGAGCTTACAGGGCTCGTTTGGCATAGTCTCCTCAATCTGGTCAACCAGATTTTGTTACCTTTAATCTTTGATTCATATTAACCTGTCCAATAAATTTAATTTGCTTAGCTTTTGTGCTTAATGGGGGGAGAAGTCAATATAATTGGAGGTCTTCTATAGCATGCCATCCTCAAATTGTTTCATATTATATTTTTTACCTATCTTGAAAATTTCATTTGTCGTTGAGCTTGAGTGGTTAAAAATTTTGAAGAGCCCGTTTGAGAAGGACTCCCCAATTGCGGCACCTGAAATTAGTCACAACTTTATCTTTCCTTTCTATTTTGAAACGCTTTTATGCCTAGCTTAGGTGGTTGAAAGTACCCCAAAACTTTGTCATGATATAACTTTCTGTTATAGTTACCTATCCTGAAAATTACATGCGGTTAGCGTAAATGGATAAAAACTATTAATTTTGGTAGTCCCTTTCTGGGAGGACCCACCTTGTGGTACCCCAAAGTTTTGTCAAATTTTATCTTCTCTTCGCATTTGTCTCTCCTGAAAATTTCATGTGTCTAGCTTAAACAATTAAAAAGTTTAAATTTTGGCATCCTCGTTTAAGGGGGACCCCCTCATTTTTTACCCCCAAATTTTGTCAGATTTTTTCTTTTGTTCATATTTGCCTACCCTAAAAACTTTATGTGTCCAGCTTAAAAGGTTAAAAAGTTTAAATTTTGGTAACCTTCTTTGAGGGGGACCCCCTCATTTTGGTACCCCCAAACTTTGTCAAATTTTTACTTTGCCTTATATTTACTTACCTTAAAAATTTTATTGGTCTAGCTTTAAAGATAAAAAAGTCAGAATTTTGGAGGGCCCATTTGGGGGGTACCCCCAACGTGGCATCCCCAATTTCAGGCGGGCACCAGTACTTTTCGATATCTATAATAGTTCACAGTATGATCCATTTGCGTTTTGTGGTTTGAAAGTAGATAGTGATAGAAGAAAAAAAATAAATTACGGAAAAATTTTATCCAAGGCGGAAAAAATGAACATGATCATCAAAATGGTCGTAAGTAGTACGTTCAAAAAACAAACTTTTTCATCAATATCGGTAGTTACCGAGATATACCGGTTCAAAATTGTCCACGTTTTGCCGATTTTCGGCCTCTGAAATCGCGATCACGTGACTGGGCGCCCCCAAACTTGTTGCGCATACAGCCTCTATCTGCACTCAAGGTGTGTTCAAATTTCAGCATTTTGCGTTTAGCTATTTTATTGTTATAAGCGAATTAACAAATTTTTGAGACAAAAATGGCAGTTTTTTCTCAATTTTAGGGTTCCTAAATCACGATCACGTGACCTAGGGTCCTCAAAATTGGTCTTTGGTGCGAAACGCCATTATTTTCTGCGGGTTTTGAGGTAATCTCAAAAAAAAAAGGTCCTTCGCACTTGAAAGCCTCTGTGAGGTCATCCCCAGATCTCCATTTTAGGTTCAGGCGTTGAAGTGAAATTTATTTGGTGGGGGGGCAAACTAAAATTTTGGGGGGCATTTGCCCCCGCCCCCCCTGCTCCTCCTGGCTACGTCCCTGATGTGTGCTGCTCATATTTCCAAGTTTTAGAATATTACGATGAGAAGTTATTGAGCTAGTCAAATAACAACCGCTATCTACGGTAATGAAGTAATACTGTTATGTTTAAAATAAAAGCTTTTGCAGAGTACTGTAGCCTACATTATGAAGGGTGAGACCACAAAATTCCGCCCCGGACGTCACCATCTTTAGCGACGCCACTGGTAATCGGAAAACCTTTTGTTTGTTTCAGGGATAAATATTTGACTGCAAAGTACCGTTTTCGTTCGCTTGCAAACTGCGAAGTGTGGCAGGAACACCTTAGACCTGGAATAGATTCGTTGGCAAATTTATCTCCTGTACTGCGCATGCTGGACACTTACGTGAAATTTAATCGTCTGGAGAGTAGGGCTGCGGCAATAGAAGAATTATTGCATGGTGGGTATATAATGCTGGATCAACACAAAAACTGCATTTTTAATGATACTTTTCCTAGAAAGTTTATTTCTGAGTTTTAAATGGGATGACTAGAATAGGCCCAAACACCGCTTGAGCTTGAAAGTGATTTGAAGCCCAAACCAAGCCCGAAAGTTAAGTTATATCAAAAAACTATGTACGAACGCGTTCGTTTCTGGAGCGGGAGTTCTAACGTTCAAATCTCGCGCTGGGCAACTGCTCATGACCACTGTGACATTTCTTTAAACGATGCTGTGTTGCCTGCTCATAATGACGAGGAGATGAACCCCACCAACTCGTAACATGCTTCGGCGTAAACAGTTGGTATAACATAATATTTGATTTGATTTTGTTATTGCACTTACGCGATTAAAATAAAACTACTTAATACTGCTGATCAATTGTGACGCAATAAAAATAATTGTGTAGTAACAAAAATAATCGTATGACGCTTGGACAAAGTCGTAATTCAGGGTTGCAAAGTTATTTTAGTTAATTGTGATGTATTGTCGCGCAAACCATTAAAAGTTTTTAATTGCGCTTTCACGTAAAAGGCTTTAACATTTTTAGTAGGGTACGTGCAGTACAGCCAAGCCCGACATTTTATCAATCTCAAGCCCGAACCCGACCCGAAAACCTCTGCCAGACTTACAACTCTAGTACCCTCAATAATAACCTTTTCAAGTCTCCTTTTTTCAGGCCGTCTTCATGATTCTGGCTCCAAAAATATGCCAAATTATAAAAAACATGCCAACCCAAGAGTTTCCAAAAAAACATCGCTAACATGCAACCATAAGGGAACGATTTTTAAAGTGGGGGGGAGACCAAAAGCAGTGACCGTGCGGTTTTTCCTCCTTACAGCAGGTATTGTTTGGCTATAGCCTAACGCGATTTTCGTTGTTTTAGCCACTCCCAAACATTTTGGTCACGGGCCCGTACTGATGCGCATTCTATTGAACCGTAATACATCGCTTCTTGTAATCGTGAGCGATGGAGGCAAAGCCCCCTCCCTTCTCCGACTCCCTATGCGTGAAAGACATCAACGGTGTGACATTTGTAACTTTAGACAACAACTAACCCTACGGCCTAAAAGCATAAGATATTACTTAAAGTTGCGACCAGTTGGTTTAGTCAACGCTACTGTGTCCACACGTACGTAGAAATGTTTTGCTGGATGCTGACACAAAAATATGTCTTGTCAAGGTGCTTTACCTCTGTGATAGTCAATTAGGTTCAATTGCTCAAGGAGACAGGGGGGCAAGTTTATTTGGAGTGATTGTCGCTTAAAAGTTAGTACATAGAGAATAGAATCCACTGCCCTGCCCCCAATCCTTGCAGTTAAAAAATGTGGGTCTTTTGGCCCTCTCGTGGTCTATCCATCAATGGAATTAAGTTGCAAATATATTTGAAGGTATTATTCTAGAAATAAACTCGTACACTAGGCCCCCAGAGCCCTCTCTGAACAAAAGGGGGCAGCACTCGGTTCCGCCACCTATACAAACATGGAAACTCTTGAATTAGCGCGATTATTTTAAACTTTGAACTGGCTAAATGTCAAGCAGTCACTGGAACCGAAAATCGGATCTGAAAAATGGACATTTAAGAACGCAATTTCATATGCTACAGCGTCATGGTGCTTTCAAGGGTCGAATGAGTTTAAAAATACGATAAATATGCGCAAATTGCCCATCTGATCGATGTCTAATTTTGTCCATATTTGATTATTGTTTCTGTTATCTGCGTAATTGCATATAATTATGCCACCTACGTTAAATTAATTATTCGCAGCATCCGGCAACTTGTTTCCTTGTTGCTTGAACATCTTCTGTAAAATTAAATTATATCATTATCAATTTCAAGTAGCCTGCTTTTAAGTCTTTGAAGGTCTACATTTTAGTTGTTTTGCTTTAGCTATATAGTGACATCGTATCAAAAAGGGCAAGTACCGGTATAGTGACATTTGCCCAAGGTGGGGACTGGGGCGTGCGGTATATCAACGCATTGCTATCCAAATCAAAAGTTGAATTTGCAATTTGGGTAGTGTGGGACCTTTCTTTAATTTTTTCTTTGTTTTGTTTCTTTTGGTCTTTGTTTGTTTACTTTTGTCCCAGAAAAGGTTGCTCGGATTTCTAAGGGCATTTTTGGCTGCACTTTCTTATCGTTCAGGAAATAGACGCTTGTGGACACAATAAGCTTATGCCCTACGTCCAAAGTGCAGTCAGGGTTTTATCGTGACTACGTCACTACACCAGTGCACCTTTATCTCCTTAATTATACTTTTTCGGTTGTCTTACAAATGATAGTTTCGTGAGATTTGATTGAGGGACGTCGATGAAAAATATAGCTTAATACATAATTTTCTCTTTCTGACAAGAGCTTTTTTTAAACAAAACAAAAACAAGAATTTCACCTTAGCGTAGTTTTCCTTAAACCAATAATTGAAGAGCTTCACAACGTTTCGCTAGAGCAGGCTCAACATTAAAATCAAGGAAGCACCTAATTGAACAGTGTTTACCTTGATCTTCTTAATTTTTTTCTACTTTTGAATTTTTTTGGATACAGCAACTTGCTGTCAAACAATAAAAATAAGTACAGTAGCAACGGAATCATTTATGTTTTATTACAGCATTTTCTAGCAGGCGCGCAACCGGAATTTCGTTAAGGGGGAGCTTTGAACAAAAACTTACAATTTTTCTGCTAAAAATGTCTCGTTAATTGGGCAGCGTGTAACTCAAGAGTATCACAAACAGGGGTCTGGAGGCGAACTGCGGAACCATAGGCGGCGATTTGACTGATTTTATAAAAAAAAAAAGCCATTTTAACGCTATTCGAATCAAGATTCGCACGTTTTTAAAGCCAATTAAAAGATTTGGAAGGCAGTTGTCCAGTTCACGAATTGAATTGCCTAGCTCCTGCAAACCCCCCCCCCTACTCTCAGGTCAAGTCCAAAACACATTTAAATGTTCGCATTTGGGGGTTAAATTTTCTGAATGACTTGGCTTAGTGGGGGCTGAAGCCCCCTTAGCCCCTACCCCTCGGTTGCGCCACTGGTTTCAAGGTAAGAAGCTGAATAATTGTTCCTTTTCGCTCAGTTTGATTCGAGATGGTACGATTGAAGAGATTCGTCTTGCAATGCAGTGCTGCATTGAATCCTGCAAACCCACCATTCTGAAATCTGCATGTTAAAACACGGTACTGTTCGGCATGATGTGTTACAATATTTCCTCTTTTTTATTCCAATTACGCTCTTTCTGGCACCATTAGTTCGTTTTGTTTCCGGAAAAAAGAGCCAATAAATAGGCAAAAACAACCAAGCATTAGAAAAACCCAAAACCAGGGCTGAAAATGGAGAAAAATAAACATGTGAAAAAATAATTATTATAAGCCTTTGATGTAAACTCTACGTTTGCCAAAACTATTTGATTTTTCGAGGGTCCATAATCTGAAACGAAATTGACAGAGAATTAACGATTAAAAATTTTAGAATTAAAAAAAACGCAGAAATTTTAGTAGAACAGCGCTAAAAGTATTTAAGTTTTCTGCGTGAAATTTACTAAAGCATACTTGAACATTTAATAAATGGCTTTAAACTGAAAGATTGCCAAAGGTTAACCAACACATTGTCTTCTCGTCAACACTATATTAGGCGACCTTAAAAATCAATCCTTGGTTAAATTGAAAATATTGTTTCATGTAATTTTTAAAATTAAATCGTGCTTTTCTGTTCATTGCGTTATAGTGCATTTTAGCAAAGTGTTTTGGTATGTTTTAACCGTCGTGTATTAAGTATTAAAAAGCAGAGGTGGAGTCCTCGAAGACGTTCTTAGCCTCGAGGACACATTTTGATGTCCTTGGCCCCAAAGGTCAAGTCCTTGGCCTAGGCCTCGAAGCCTCAAGACCTCGAAAATTGCTCTGTCCTCGGCTTGAGGACAGCACTATTTTTTGAATTGTTAAAAGTTTGTGGAGCGCCTGAAAAATGTTTTGAAAAACGTTTTTTTTGAAGAACGCCTAAAGAACTTTTCTGAAGACCTTTTCTTCCTTTTTTTTTTTTTTGAGATCGCCTGAAAAAATTTCCTGAAGATCTTTTTTTTAGAGATCGCCTGAAAAATTTTTCTGAAGACCTTTTTTTTTTGGTGAGCACTTGCGCTTGTGTCCTTGGCCTTGAGAGGATCTGTCCTGGGTAGGCCTGGTTTTGGCCTTGGCCTTGGCCTCGAGTCTTGGGTTCTCGACTCCACCTCTGTTAAAAAGGGAGGATGGGACTTTGGCTCAGAAAATTGAAAGGTTTTGTGGTGCCACAAATCTTGCAATTATTTATTTACCGCTACTCGGTGCGTGATTAATTTTTCTTGAAATGTGCATCGCTGTCGAATAAACTACTACTGCTGTATTTAGCATTTGCTCCCGAAAAGCGACAATATTTGGAAGATCGAATTTTTGACAAGTCAAGTGATGCTGATGTCGGTTTGGGTGATTCTTGGCAAGCGCTGCAAGGGGAAAGCAGTGAACGCTCATTTGCAGGTGGAAATGATGCACAATTGCCGCGTGCTGATGGCGAAGGAATGAGAACTATTTTTCTTTCTCGGCCAGCCTTAGCTATAGATTCGGTGAACCAAACTCTTCTAGAACCATCTCTTCCATTTGCAAACGCTTTCTGTCAAACTGAAACATCTACCAAGGATGCTTCTGTTCAAACAGATTGTTCCTTGCCAGAGAAAATGCAAAAGCAAATTAAAATCCAAACTGATCCTATCCGATTTCTTGCTATAAAAAAAATTCTGTCATCGCCGCCATCTTCGGTTGCTTTTAAAAACGTTATTGATACTGATGAGCCTCCAGCTGCGAAAAGACCGCGAAAAGTTCGTCCATCCAAGGCAGTTATTTATAATAGCTGTACACCAACCACAACGTCTGTAGTGAAAACCTCTTGCGGATCTTCCACAACTTTTTTTAACAACGTATTTTCGGGCTCTCCGTTATTTAATAGCATTGCTCCTTCGCAGCCCGGATTGACGCTTAAAACCTCTAGAGCATCTCTTCAAGGAAACATATATACATATTGCGGGCAGGCTGGAATGGTAGTTCCGATGCAGCAGTCGCACCAGCAAAATTCATTTTTGAATCCTCGAGTTGTTTTATCTCCATTGCCTTTACTAAGTCCAAATGATATTGGACCCCAAGGAGACAACATGTATCGCCAGAGAATGCAAAATTTTAAGCGAAATCAACTAGAGCCACGGTATTCTTTTCCTTATATTCGAAATAAAGTCCCTCAGCAGCAAATCTTGCCTTCTCCAAATCTTACTGAAAAAAACGACCAATCAAAACTTTCTGCAGCTGATATAACTACTACAGCATCTACACTTTCTCCATTTTATATCTCCAAAGTTAGTGATGGACTTCCCTTCAAAACTGAATGTACTGCAGATTCTGGATTTCCAATTCCAAATACAAGCAGTGCTTTTTTGCCAAACTCTAGCCATGATCTATTGCTGAAAAGACACTTCGATGATCAACATACGACCCCGAAAACAGCAAAAAATTGAAAATTTTGATGGATGCAATAACAGTAAGATATCAGCCGTTTCTTTTTAAATTTTGTACGGTCGTGTATTATTTCCAACTTTTTAATTGTACGGTAATAAACTTGGTGTTGCTTCTGCTCAAAACTGACCGAAATTACTGTGTAATAGTTTCGGCTATTTAAAGAGTGAAAACCACATTACTTTCAAGGTGTAGTGACTATTTCACCGAAAATTTTTACGCTAAAGAGAATGAAACAAAAACTAGATGGGAGTTTGCCAGCAAACCCAGTGAACGACCTACGCAAAGCTAATGCTGTGACGCTCAAAAGCACTTTTTGTCTACCGTAAAATCAGCGATTATTCAAAAATATCTGATTATTGAACCTCCAGAAAAGTAGAGTCAAAATAATTTTCAGTTAAATATTTCCTGATATCATAACAGACTGGCACCCTAAGTTGATCCGATCGAAAAATTGATTTGGGCGGGTCCCAGGGGGATGGCACCCCCAAACTATGTCAAAATATTTGTCTGTTAAATATCTGCTGATATTAAAACAGACTGGCACCCCAAGTCGAGCCATTCAAAAAATTGATTTTTGGGGTCCCCAGGGGGATGTGGCACCCCCAAACTATGTCAAAATATTTGTCTGTTAAGCATCTGCTGATATCAAAACAGACTGGCACCCTAAGTTAAGCCATAAAAAAAATTGATTTTTGGGGGTCCATTTGGGGGGGGGGTGGCACCCCCAAACTATGTCAAAATATTTGCCTGTTAAATATCTCCTGATATCAAAATAAACTGGCAACATAAGTTGAGCCATTCAAAAAATTGATTTTTGGGGGTCCATTTGGGGGGTTCCCGATGGGGAGGTGGCACTCCCAAACTATGTCAAAATACTTGTCTGTTAAATGTCTGCTGATATCATAACAGACTGGCACCCTAAGTTGAGCCGTTCAAAAAATTAATTTTTGGGAAGTCCTCGGGGGGTGGCACCCCCAAACTATGTCAAAATATTTGTCTGTTAAATATCTACAGATACCAAAAAAAGTAGCACTCTAGCTTGAGCCGTTCAAAAAATGGATTTTTTTGGGCCCCATTTTGGGGGGGTTTCCAGTGGAGTTGCCCAAAAAAGTTTCGGGAGAAAAAATTGCGTTTGCAGCTCAACAACTTTACACAAAAGTTAGATTTCGATGTTTTGTGGTTTAGGAGAAGAAGAGCGTACAAAAATTAGGAAGAAAAAAAAAGAAATAAACCTCATCGCGGCCAAAAGTGGGTTGGTTGGGATGAAAGGGTATCTTAAGACATACAACCATGTGAAATATTTTTTGCCGTACTTAAGCCGTTTTTGACTGAGACGGCTTTTTACGCCAAACTTGCGGGGCAGTTTTCGGGTTCTAAAACCAAAGTCACGTAATCTATTGCCTCGAAATTTGGTACAAACATATAACTCATTAATCTCAAACTGCTGTCAAAATTTCATGTAGCTAGGCCCAACCGTTCTTGAGTTATAAGCAAAAGTCTGAAATTTCGCACTCGTTAGTTGGAAAATGGCCGAGTAAAAACAAAAGAACACGCAACGCGATCGTCGGTCGTTCCAATGAGGATTATTCATCCATGCATTTTTATTCATTTTTGTAAAAATTAAGATTAGGGTTTGAGATTGGGTTAGGGCTGGGTTTGGGGTAAGTTTTAAAGTAAGAATTTGAGTTGGGTTTTTATTTGGGTCGGAATTAACAAAAAAACTGGATAAAAATTGTTGGTGAAATAGTCTTTTATTGTAAACAGCTCAGATATTGTACGGTTGAAAAAATTAAATTTAAAAGATTTGAGCAGAAAATTAATAGAAGTCAAGTACAATTTTTTAACGAAGAGCAAGTATTCAAATAGAATGATAAATAAAGAAAAAATAATACCATTTCAAAGGAAGAAAAATTCAGAAAGGAAATCTGGGTAAATTTAAAATACTAAAATAGAAATCATTTGTGGAAAAACAATACAGTAACAGTATAATCAAAATGTTTCAATAAATGCTTTTATTTTACCGATTTTTTGATGATATTATACTATATTTTTTTACAGGAAAGCAATGTAACAAGAAAGAAAATATCGGCATTGTTCTCGTCAACAGCAACTAAATATTCATTTGTTATGCACCGGGGACTTTCTTATTTCATTTCAAGACTTAGTTATGGCGACTGCATTTAGGGTAATTGAAGATACTGGTATATTTTCAGCTTTCACTGAGCTTGCAAAAGTCAAAACAAAAGTCTTTACTCGTAGCTGATGATTCACAGTGCTGCAGATATTGTTTGATTGCAGCGAGCTGTTTTTGTTTGATTACAGTGAGCTGTTTGATTACAGCGAGCTGTTTTTGTTTGTACAGAACTATTCATTAGTTATATTTTTTAAAAGCATTTCTTTCCGCGATTTATTACAGGAACTATTTTTCAGAGCGATACTCGAACATGGGTTTTATATAATACTGCAATTTCAAATCTTTTGTAAAGTTGAGTTTTAATTTCAAGATATTATAATATAGAAGTTTTAAAGCTTCCGGCATTTGTATAGCTGTTTTTAATTTTTGATTTGCTACTGTGCTGTTTTGGTCAAAAAGTACGAAAAAATTAAATAATTTGTACAGATCGAAACATCGGGTAGGCCCATACCTAGTTTTCTCGGGGCTGCGAACTTCATCGCTTTTTATTCGAGTTCAAGTTTTCCAATTTAATTTTTTCGAGTTTAAGTTTGGCAAAAAAACTAAGTCTACTTTTCGACTTAATCTTTCTCTTTTTGTTTACATGCTGGTTTTCTAGGTTGGTTGCTACGGTATAAACAAGTGAACAACAATATCAATTTACGAGGCATGAGCAACAAAAAATATTTTTTCCAACGATTTTTGATCTTTAAATTTCATAATGAACTCGAACAGTTTTTATCAAGTTTAAGTTCGAGTTCAAAAAAATTATTATTTTCAAGTTCGAATTCAGCAAAATAACCAAATTTTTTCGAGTTCGAGCTCAAGTTGAAGTTCGCAGGCCTGCTTGGCGATATGAATACGTACTGGCTTATTGATTTTTTTTTTTTTGAAAAACTCTAGATAAATATTTACAAACTCAGATGGAGGACCTTTCGCGATTGCGATTTAGTTCATTAAACAAATTCTGCTTTCGCCAGATCGATTACAACAAAAGTGAGAAAATGAAAGTGGACTATTTTAATCAAAATCTTTTATCAACCTGACAACTCCCACAAACGCATAGAATATACAATAGGTAGAATTTAAGGTCGTTTAATAACCGTGTACAGCTTGCTGGTCAGTAAAAAATAAATTGAACGTGAATAAAATTATAGTAGGTTTAGACCCATTTGCTAATGACACGTTCCTGTTGCAAAGACAATACGAGACGAAACTGTTGCTTCTGTATCCGAGTCCGAACTTCAAAATGATTATAACAATCGTCAGTGAGCTACATCAGCAAGCAATGCGTTGTAAATTAACAATAGAGTTCAAGTAAGTTGTTAAGGTAGCTCATTGCAAGATAAAGACATGGTATATGGCAAGGCTGCAAACTCAATCGATTTATTCGAGTTCAGCTTATTTGAGCAAGTCCAAAATCAAGTTCGACATCTCTAATTTAACTTTTCGAGCTCAAATTCGGCAAAAATGTCAGGTTTTTCGCTTTCTGGTTGACTAAAATACTTTATTATTCACTCTCGTTTTCGATACACGCAGTTTTTCAAGGTCGCCATGGTATAAACAAGTGAACGAAAATCACAATTTACACGGCATGATCAACAAAAATTTTTTTTCTAACAATTTTTTAATCTTTAAATTTCTTTTTAATGAACTCGAACAGTTTTATTCGAGTACAGCAAAATAACTGAGTTTTTCAAGTTTGACTTTGCAGCCTTGGTATAAGGTTACGAAAGTGTTCTGCATGTAAGCCTATAGAGTAGGAAAAGCTTTACTTCCAAATAAATTAATAATAATTCTTCGATTTAACGCACTTCCAAGAGACAATCGCTACTAGAATTTGACAAGTGATCGATCAATAAGATAAAGCTTCGTAAGACTTTGTGCTGTCTAAAATAAACATTTGTTTCAGTTCTTCACTTTTGCAATTTTGATTGGATTGTGGAAGAAAATCAATTTCCAAAAAGTTAATTTATGTAATATTTGACCGTAAAATCTTTTAAATAGTATTTATGCCTGATAACTTTTGGAAACAGAGTTGTCTCAAGACATTTTTGATATCAATCTACGTCTTGAATTAGTAAAGTGCAAGTTTAAGGCCCTGTCTCCACCAGAAATTTCCGCGAGAAATTTCGGTTATCTTTCCATAATTTTCTCTGTGGTGACGTAAATGTTCCATTTCGGCGGAAAATGCGGAAGATTTGCGTCAAAAATATGCGACAAATTTTCCGAAATATTTCTGAAATGTGTGTTGGAAAATTTCGGAATTACGGCTGGTATTTTTATGACTCCACTGAGAATATTCCGAATCGCGACATTTTTTGCGAAAATTAGGGAAAATTATACCGTAAGAAATATCAAAACTTTTGATATTTCTTCCAGCAAAATTTTCCACAATTTTCTTTACTACATTGTGAAGAAATATTCCATGTGCAATTGTGTATGTTACTCTAGATCAGGAGTTCTTAACCTTTTTTTGTCTCGTTTACCCCTTGCCAAATAAAAAAAATGAAATTTACCCCCATTTTGTTGGCGGTCCACAAATTTCTTCGAGTTTTGCAGTGATTTCAAAAAAAAGGTCTCCTATCCGAAGAACCACCAAATTTTACGATCATTAAAGTGATCTCCTAAAAAAAAAAAGGTCTTCAGGCCGGAAACTACGATTTTCTGCGGGTTTTCCACAAATTTTCTCAAATTTCCGGAGCTGTCCTCTTTTTCGGCTACGAAAATGTGGCGGAACTGCAATCCAGGCAACACTATCACTTTTTTGATACTGATAATTGAAGTTTGGTTCAGTTTATGATTCTGCTAATTTACCCCCTCGTTAGGTAAAATTTACCTCCAAGAGGTAAATTTACCCCCGGTTAAGAACCCTTGCTCTAGATCAAACTTGCAAAAAGAAAGGGATGTTTATGGCGTTACTATTGTTTGATCACGCCATGGAAAAGAATAACTTAATGAATTCTTTCGTTGTGATTGGTGTTTGGTGCCAGAGTTAAGAAACCTTCGGCGCGTAAAAAATGCAAGATGTGGGAAAAGCTGTCGTGTGAAGCAGAGATGTATCCTTGCCTTTACGACAAGAGTTCGCCTACATACAAAAAGATAATTCAAAAAAAAATATGCTTGGGCACGAATTCATGATTGGGCAAACCTTGATTAGGCTTATTTCCAAAATAGTGTTTATTAGCTTTTAACCAAATTAGCTAAATTCTAGTCTTTATTTTACTGGTCTTACAGTTTGCTTTGTTGCAGTTGTTTTTGAGACTTTTGTCAAGAAAACTAATCTTTTTTTGACCTTTCGAGTTTATACGCACATTTTCACAAATAATGTATGCTCCACCGAGAATTGCTTATATCTTCCGCTTTGCAGAAATTTCGAAGCGAAAACTATCGAAATTTCTTTTGGAATATTTTGGTGGAGCATGCTTGCTCCACCGAGAAATTTTGTGAGATTTTCCAATAATTTTCGATGCGGAATTTCCGCAGATGGGAAGATTTGGGAAATTCTCGGTGAAGAAAAGGCCTGTTGCATGCACGACCAGGGGGCCCAGGCCCCCTCAATTCAAATTCAATAATTTGTTCAATAAGTATTTTTTCCAGCTAATTTTGTTTTTCAAAAGTGTATTGTCGCGTAAAAACTGGTGAGGTGGAGGTGAATTGTTATTTGAAGTTAATACAATAGGTTGTTACTAATTACGTTATTTTATTACGTTCATGAAAAGATTATTTCATTAAGTTCATTTTTCCTATAGCGATTTTTTTTTCCGGAAGTATTTTGTCGCGTAAGAACTGGCGAGGTCGGGGTTGGATTGCTCTTTAAAGTTGATACAATGGATGGTTACTAACTATGTTTTTTCATGATTTTCATAAAAAGGTTAGATGAGGAGAGACTGAGGTTGCAACTTTTAGGACAAAAATGTTGAAATTCTTCTGGGCTATAAGGCCTACATTTAGATTGGTTGGCCAAGATTTGAATAGATGGATTCGGACTCCCTGGTCCAGCCGGTCGTCCATCTAAATATTATAGTTAAGTACAGTTGCACGCAAAAATGCTAAAAAAAAACTGAAACAGGCTTTGTCATTATTTTTTTATCATTGGTGGCATTTTAATTGGGGGGAGGGGGCCAGGCACCCTGGCTACGCCTATTTTTTTTAAAGAATTTTATTGCTCTTGGCCGCCCCGTCAGTTGCGTTAGTGTGCTGTGTGTGTAAACGCTGCTCAGACTCAAAGCGCTGTATTTCATCTTCACACGTTCTATGAAACAGAAGGAAGTTAACAGAGTATTTTAGTTCAGTATTTAGTCTAAAGTTGTAGGTGTGGGAAGTAATGATGCTGTTGATAAGCTGGACGCATTCAAGTCTGGTGAATTGTTCATACCAGGCAATTAATTATAACCGGTTTAAAAGGAAGCTTAGTATACGTGTCTACCCTTGAGAGTGATAATAGTTGTTTGGAATTTAGATTCTGTGTAACATCAACATAACTATCCTAAATTGTCTTAAAATTACGAAATGTGCAGTATGATAATATTAGTAGGTAAATACGCTATAAGTAGGTCAATAGTAAAAATATATACTAGCATAAAAAGCCGATTTCCTAAAGAAAAAGCAAAATCAGTAAGTCAGCTCAGAGATATACCGGAATCAAATCCAATGCTAATCACGTTTTTTAATTGAAAAGAATAAAGTTGATTTGGTGAATTTTTGAAAATTTCACATTTTTTAGTAGCTTACAAGTTTTTGATATTTAATTTAGGCCTATTCAATATTAAATTGATATTTGAAGTGTTATAAAGTGGGAAGTTTTTTTACTTTGTAAGTTTTTTAAAAGGTTTCGAATGATCTTTGACTACCGCTGCATGTCAGCATCTTTACTAACTTCGAGCTTTGTATGACTTTTGTTTTCAAGATATGACAATTTAAATCCGGTGTTGTAACCATTAAATCAAAAACAATAACTTAAAGGGGGTGAAGCTTCCACCCAATCATCGTAGTTCACCACAGCTAAAGTCGATGCAAAATTTTTTACTTTTTTGTTCACATTTTGGGGCTGCGGTTGGAAAGGCATTAAACAAATACTATGAAATATCCCGTTACAAAGTTTTTGGAAACCCTGAATTTGTTCTAGCATGAATTTCCAGAAAAAGGGAGACCTTTACCAAAAATGGAGTAGTCAAATGATGCGACTGGAAAGGTTAACATTAGTCTCTTTTTATCTCTGGAAATTCAGGCTGGGAAAACTGATTCAAGTTTTCCAAAAAATTTTAGGAGATATCTATTTGTTGAATAGTTTTTGCAACCGCATCCCCAAAGTGAGAACCAAAAATTTCAAAAATTATATTTCGATTTTTGCTTTTGTGGCCTGTCGGAATTGGTTGGATACTTCACTCCCTTAAAAAAGTTTTCAAAAAATGTGATGTAGTAGCACACTTGCACCAGCATTTCGAAAACTTTAAACTCAAAAAGTTAATGCAAGTTCTTGTAACTCCCAATAAGTGTTTTGTCACTGCATTGTTGTCAAAACAAAGTAAGAGTTTAGTTAGTTTGCATATTACCGTTTCACTCACATCACGTGACCAATTTTGTTGAACCAATTTTGTTGAACCACCCCTTTCTCGTTCAAATTGGGTTTCTTGAGGGTACAAATAGAGCTGGGGGGATAAAATAAAGTCGATATATCTCATCCAACTCCTATTTAAACAAAAAAGGGGGTTTTACCAAAATTAGAATAACCACATAATGTGACATTATATTTTTCAACAAATTTGTAAAAGAGTCTCAGAATGGTAATATATTCCAGTAAAAATATGTTCAATTTTGTAAATCCCAATTCTAAACTTTGTTTCACTATACTGACGAAATGGCAACATCACAGTAAGGGAAAAATTGTTTAATCGAAACTAGAAATATCGAGAGAGGCTAAGACTAAGGTCATAGCCAAGAAATTTCCGAACCAAGAGTACTGAAACCATTAATTTGGTAAGCGTAAATCAAATTTAGTTCAGGGAGTTCAGGACAAGAGCACTTGGTACATAGTTTCATAAAATGAATAATGATTTAATGACAATATTGCAATAAATGGATTTAAGCCGTCGCCACGCGTTTTGTCCTTGCTCAAGGGACTCATCACGTGACAAAGGCCAATTTTGTTTCATGAGCCAATGAAAGTTGTAACAGGAATAAGCCCTCCTTACCGTTTCTATATTTCTCCCAGTGCTACATTGCTACTTCAAAACTTTTTGCCTAAATAGAAACTATAGTACAATATCTTGAAAACGGCAGAACGTAGAAAGCTTAGATTTGATGAGGATGCATTTTGGACTTTTTCCAACATTTCAGTGTAACATTGAAAACTCGACCAGAATGCCCTTCTAAACAGAATAGTATAAATCAGAGGTGAGCAGTAACTTGTTACTTTTGGTACTGTAACGGTAACTTAGTTAATTTTTTGAAACTGTGGCGAAATCGGTAACCAGTTACAAAATTAGACCTGTAAAAATTACAGTTACTTTTTTTTAGTCACAGCACACGTATGCCGGACTACGTTTGGTAGTAATACTAACTGCCTGCACTGCGTAATCCTATTGCTAGACGCATACAAACACACGGTCATCAAGTTGCCTTTGCAAGGAGACAGCGAAATGACCACACGGTCTTCGAGTCGCTGCCATCTATGTCTACCACACCAAGGTTAAATCTTCACACTGTCCCCTTAATGCTGAAGGTCAAGCAGGAAGCTATGATTACCAGTTTTTGAAGTCTTTTGGTATGACTCGACAAGGGAATAAACCCAGGTCAACCGACTGGAAGGTGGGCGCTCTTACCACTACATTTTCACTGCTCAATCAAGCGTTGCTGAACCCGCAAGCCGCAATGCACAAATATCGATAAACAAAAAATGACCGTACTGAGCAATGAGCACTTGCTTCAAACTTTCGATGAATTAATGTTTATGAAATGTGTTGTTAACACGAAGAGATTAGCATTGGTGGATGTAATCGCAAGAGTTGAGGAGATAGCATTCATCACAGAAACCTTAATTTATTAGGGTTAAAATTTTGTTAATCAAACATAACTGTAAAGGTAACTAGTTACTTTTTCAAAATTGTAACGGTAACTTAGTTACTTTTTTTCTCGATTAACTGTAACTAAGTTACTTTTAGAAAGTAACGTGCCCACCACTGTTATAAATAAAAAATAGTTTGAAGACGCGTTGAATCAATCAATGATATATCAGCTTGTTGATCATAACGAAAATCTTTTTTTTTATGTATGAAGAGTTTCACTACAAATTGCAATGAAAATTTATTTTTTGTGTTTCCAAAGTGATTTGAGGAATTCAACGTTTAAGAATGGCTCAACTTTCAAAAATGAGTTTAGTTAAGTTCAGTAGCGTAGGGGGTCTGAGACCCCCCAATTGGCTTGTCCACCAAAATGCAGAAAAAGAAAATTATCATGTTTTTAGCACTTCTAAAACTGCCTTTTGCACTGGAATAGAGTCAAAAATGATTTAAAGCATTTTTTGAAACGTTTGTTTAGTGGGGGAGAAATAATTTGTCAAAAACGAAACTCACAAATCAGTAAAAGCTTAGACAAAAAGGCCAAAAATAAACAATTAAATTTGATCATATGCTGAACATAGGTTTCATCAATAAAAAAAGAAGTATTAAAGAGGAGCTATTTCGTATTAGTTAATTAGCAATCATTTCTCTTAAATCTTGTTCCATTAGCTTTACCCCCTTCCCAATTCCCTCAATTATCTTTCTCTATAAGATATAGACGAAATAGATTACTCCTTTTGAGTTTTATTGAACTACTAGATTTAATGATTTACTAACTTGAAAATAAGAGAACTGAAATTTTACCATTAGCCATTTCCCTTTAAGGCGTATTTATGCAATCAGTTTAATCTCGTTTTTGCTCTGCTAATTTCTATGTCATGTTTTCAAAGCATTTATTTTTATCAAAATACTGTATAGGCCCAAAATTAAGTTCTTTTGCTAAAAAAATGGAAAAATTTTCGAGTGCTTTTGCCCCAGACAGCGCGTTGACTGCCGATTTGGTTAACAGTGCCAGGTATCAATTGTTCGAAATTTTTGGGTGATCTGCATGATGCTCTCTGGGTGTATCATCTTAGCAGTTGTTCTGTACAGATTGCTGAGCAGAGGTGGAGTCCTCGAGGACTCATTTTGAAGTCCTTGGCCTTGGCCTCGAAGGTCAAGTCAAGTCTTTGGCCTCGAACCCTCAAGTCCTCGAAAATTGCCCTGTCATCGGCTCGAGGACAGCACTATTTTTTGAAAGGTTAAAATTTTGTAGATCGTCTGAAAATTTTTTTCTCGACCGTTTTTTTTTGGGAGATCGCCTTAAAAAAATTTTTGAAGACCTTTTTTTTTGGAGAACGTCTGAGAAATTTTGAAATTTTTTTGAAGACTTTTTTTTAGAACACTTGCGTTTGTGTCCTTGGTACTTGGCCTCGAGCATTTCTGTCCTTGGCCTCGAGAGTATCTGTTCTCGCAAGGGCTGTCCTTGGCCTTGACCTCGGATTTTTTTGTGTCCTTGGCCTTGGCCTCGAGCCTTGTGTCCTCGACTCCACCTCTGTTGCTGAGTGATCTATCTTGAATCATTTTTAGCTGGAGACGGTGTTGCTGATTTTTTTCAGAATATTTCAAAATTCCATAATCTTATTTCTGCTGACCCAAAAAACTGTAACAAGATTTTTTTTAATACCTGTAACCCTTTTTTTATCGACAGAAAACGTTTTTAATAATCTGCAAATGCTTTTTATGAAAAAGTTGCTCAGTTGCCAACGTTATTTGTTTTGCTGGTGTTAGTTTTTATTTTTACTTATCATCAAGCTTAAGTGTACGCCTGTTACTGGTCAAGTATTGCTATTTGGTGCGGTTGACGAAGATGACCGCATGGTCTTTTGCTGCTTCCTGCCTGCGTACTTTTTACGTAGTCTATGGCAAAATAAACTTGACTTGACAGACCCGCAAAACAGCTCCCCTCCCCATTGCAGATTTCTAGCTACGTGCCTGCTGGTTAGATTGAAAAGAAAAAGAGCTATAATTCATGATATTGAAGAAAAAATCATCTTTGTTACCAAATATCCACCAGCTACAAAGTCGTGCGCATTTACTGCTATCCTATTTTTCTGAGTTAAAAATATCGAGCAGCTCATACAGTGCTAAGCTTAGTTTCAAGTTTTAGCTCAAAATTTCAAAAGCATTTTAGCTTACACTTTCACATACATTTCCACAACGATAACAAAAAAATTTAGTATTTTTGTTATTTGGAATTTTTTTTTTTTTATTAAAAGTATGAAAGCAACTTTTTTTGCCAATCTGAAATTATTGCGTAACGTAACTGATCAAAAGTACTATTGCATTTCTATATTTAGTATAGTAAATCAATCACCTGGAATGCGATGCAAAGAAAATCATAAAAAAAAAGTTTGCACAGCTGATTAAAACTCATTTTACACACCGTATTTGCTTAATGTTACAATACAGTAGGTCCACTATTTTGGTTCGTTAGTATTTTTTTTCTATATTTTCTTGTTTTTTTGTCTTTTTGGGCCCTCTTTTTCAATAAAAAAAAAGATTCTTGAAGATGAACGCAACAAATGGACAAAAAAATTTTGCTTATGTGCATTTAAAGTAATTCTTCAATGCAAAATATTTTCTGCATGAAATCGAAATTTAGACGAAAAGCGAGCTTGTCTGAATTACAATCGAATGCTGTAATGTGAGCAAACAATAGGCTAATGCCGCTCAATACTTGATTTTATGAAAATCGTGATATCGCTTCAATTCAAAAACTTGTTTTTAAATTTACAGAGCTAATTTACAAAATGAGCGAATGCAAATTTTTTGGTCTAACTTTGGGAACATGGCAATGTCCTTTGGTTTTTGCTGTGGTTGGAACTGTAATCCTGGTCTTGCTCTGTTTAACGATTGTTTTTGGAGTTTCACGAAGAATATTGCGACTGAAGTATCTGAAGCTGAAAGAAGAAGTCAGGGGTAACAACGTTGCTTTAGTAGAAACTACTCAGCAAGAAAATGTCAGTCTTCAAAACGAGTCCGCAAAAGAAGTTGATGTCAATGATATCGTAAATCAAATTGAAAGCGAGAGTACTAATTTGGTTCAAAATGCAGATGAGCAGCAGCTACCCATTGAAGTTTTCGAAGTTGCACAGAAAAAAGCTAATGGTGATGGACTAGAAAAAATGAATGGAATTCCAGTCTTCTCTAAACAAAAATCGATTGAATCTTTGAATGTTAACACCGAGAGCAGTTTTCCATCTTCGAACGCAATGACTGCAGATGAGAAACTGAAAAACAATCATCAAGGACAACAAAAACAAAGTGTACCACATCAACCTTACGAAACTGCAGTGGTAAATTCTGAAGCACTTCATACTGTTTCGTCGTTTTCCATTTCCTCAACCAAACCGGAGTCTAATACTCCGTATCTTCTGGCCATGAAAACAAACGCAGAATGCCCATACAACCTACCTACGGACACTGCTGTAGTCGAAGAAGCAAATGACCAAGAACTTTTGTCTGCAAACGATCCTGCCATTGTGCCTTCGTTTAAGGCTTTGGAAAACAATACGGAGTCTGAGACTCCGTATGCTATAGCCATGAAAACACCGAAACCTGATTGTCCATACAGTGTTGCCGAAGAAGCTGTTACAAAAAAATTTACCCAGATAAGTGACAATCCGCCTATGGAAAGTGATACCAGTTATGATCGGCTTTTTTCCAGCAAACCTCGCGACGACGGTTTAGCGTACGATGAGATTGTTTTGCCTAATCGGAACACAATAAAATCGAGAAACAAGATCTCAAATTTCGACGAGAAGGATTTACCTCCTCCTCCTGTGCCACCTCCTTACGTCCCAAGCGATGACGAAGAGCATGACGTCACCGTAGAGAAAAAAGAAAATGTTTATGATCTTCCACCAACCGAGCATTAGTTATACATACAGTATATGTGTGCTCGTTAATAATGCTACTAATTGCTATATGATGAGAAATTGGCATTCTCCAGCTACTGGTTTTCAGAGTAAGGATAAACTAGTCCTATTCGTGATTTCGCGCAAACATTATGCACTTATACCGCGGGATCGGTACCTCCCAAATTAACATAGTTAAAGGAGGAGATTCCTTTTTCATACACAATGATTATACTCAATTACTCACAAGCATAAAACAGAATTACTTGGAAAATTCAAGGTCGAGCAATCAAAAAATCCGAACTAAACAAAAGTTTTTTGTATTTTTTTCTGCTAGCGTAATTACACGAGTTTTCAAGGTCTTTTGCAAAAGATGTCGAAAAACTAAGAGAGCGACAAATTCTCGAAGCCCTATTTCTGATTCTCAGTTTAATTGTCCCAGAAAAACGTTGCAGCGCTGGCACGTTAATGAAGAAACACGTATAGAGTTTTCACACGTACACTTTTCAGGTCCATTTTCGGATACGGTATCTGGTTATTGCTGAGTCGTACCAAAAGAATGCCAAATTAAATTACGAAAAATTCTGCCATTATAACCAAATATTTTTCTGCTAATAAATTAGCCTTAACAGCATTCCTTGACTTAAGCAAGGCTTTCAATGCTCTCGATCATCGCATACTTTTTAGTAAGTTATATTACTATAATTCTAGAGGTGTATCACATTCATTGTTTAAAGTTATTTATCTAACAAATCTCAGCCGGAGTCTATCCGTGATACTTTGTCCGACTTTAAATCAATAACGTCAGGGGTATGCTTTAGGTCCGAAGTTGTAAGTCGGGCCGGGCTTTTCGGGTCGAGTTCGGGGCTTAAGTTGACAAAAATTTCGGGCTTAATTCGGGCCTGAGACGTACTTTTCGTAACACCACAGTATAATCAAAATAACTTGGCAACATTGCTAAATTTTTCAGACCTAACTTGACTTTCGGTTTTTTTTCGGGCATGATTTGGGCTTCAAATTAGTTTTTGGGTTCGGGTCTAAAATAGTCGGCCCGTTTACAACTCTGTTTAGACCCTCTCCTCTTTTTGATTTGCGTACATGACCTTTTCCTCAACACGAAATGCGAGTTTCTTATGCACGCAGACGATATGACAATAATTGTTCCGGGGAAAAGCAGGGCAGAAGTGATCGAAACCGCAAATAATGAATTGGAACTTGTTTGCAGTTGGTTGACAAAACAGAAGTTAAATTGATTGTCAACCCACCAAAACGAAGTGTATGATTTTCTCAACAAAACCTCATAAAGTTCACAAAAATTCAAAACTATGTCTTGAAATTTTGAACCAACCGATTTGCGAAAAGCTTCTGGGCATTTTGATATCTAACAATCTTTTTTGGAAATCACTTTTCATGCAGCAACTTTTTAAATAAACTACGCGCATGCTTAACAATCGTTTATAAATCCAGATACTATCTCGCACACTGCTCTTTTCTCACGCTTTTCTATTTATTTGCCTACACTCACATAAACTATTAATTGTATCACAACTTGATGCAACAACAATCTTGCATTTTTGGAAAATTTGCAGAGATGTTGCAATAAAATTTTAAGGCTAATTTATTTTCAAAACTGTAAATCAAATTGTGATGATTTTTACGAAAAGGATGAAACTTTGAAAATTTAAGATATGTTTAAGACTGAAGTGTGCAGCATTGTTAATAAATTTTTTCATAACAAACTTCCAAATTGCTTCAAAGGTTCCTTTAAATTAAACTCCCCAGCGCAATGTAGATCCCGAGACGAGAAGACGACATTCGTCCCCCTTTGGTTAAAAAATCAATTTGCCGTCAATCTATTTACTGGATATAAACATTGGAATAAAATCCCGGCAAAAACTAAAAACTGCCGAAGCTTACGTAGCTTCAAAATCATATTAAAAAAGTATTTTATTGAACAATACTAAGCAAAATAGTTTGGATCTCGTTCACAGTAAGGGATACTCTGGCTGATTGGCTTCTTGTTAGTCTGCTTACCACTATCATGACCGGCAGGCCTATTCCAATTTTTCAAATGTATCAAGTTTGTGTGATTTTCTTGTTTGTTTTATTTATATATTTGTGTTTGTTTTTGCAGGTTTAATGCATCACCTATACCCTTGGAGGTGATCATAAGTCATGACTTGGACTTCTCATGAAACCTGTGGCGATTAGTAAATGAGCATTTTTTTGTGTAATCATTATTGTATACTGTATATTTTGTTCGCCAAAAAAATGAAATTGAACTGAACTGCTACGTCACCAAAAAGCATCGCTAATATGTAATGATTCGAACGGTCCTTTCGTAATATGGCTTTTTTTGGCATGACCTAGTAACAAGCTGGCCCCGGAGTCAAAACCAGCTGCGAAAAAAGTGTTCATATAAAAACGCTTTATGTGATTTTAAGCCGCCCGGAAAGTGCAATATAGTTATCGCTTTTCGCCTCAACAGGTGGCGTGAGGTTTAGAGTTTGACCAGTTTAGTTTAGCGTTTAGAGAAATAATTCATGTTTTGACTGATTTCTATTATAAAAATTGGGGTTGTTCTCTGCACAATTAACCCTAATTTACTGGGTAAGGGGCAAAATGCCCCATTCTAAATTTTTTATGAAAAAAAAACTTCGGAAAATTTATTTCGAATTAACTTAAGTTTGGTCCATTATCTTTGAAAATTTGAAGTTGCTAGTGCAAGGAGTTTCTCAATTTTAAGGTTTGCCGAAACCCCTATACACCAAAATTTGAGCATTATTTTAGTCTATATTTAACTTTAATGATGTTACGAGACATTATTATGACGTATAATTTTTGCCTTCCCAAATAAAACCGTTGGTCAAATCGCCCGTTTAAATAAGGTTAATATTCTTACTGCCCAGTAAAAAACATTTTTGTTATCAGGGGCGCCCGCAGGGAGGGCACTTGCCCCCCCCCCCCCCAGAAAATATGATGTCAAAAATTTTTTATGTTTAAATTTGCAAAATAAGTTAGTTATATCTATCTAAACTAAGAAAACAACCCTTTGTGGAGCTTTTTACCTTTTTTGCCATGGTGCAGAGGGCGGGGCAGGAGAAACAGGACTGCCCATTGGTAGTGATTATTTCACCGAAAATTTTCAAGTTAAAAAGAATACAATGAAAAGAAGAAATATTTATCCGCGCTTTTTTCATTTGCTTTTTTAGGGGTTAAAGATTAGGGTTTAAGTTAGGGTTTGGGTTAGGTTTCGATTTGGGGATAGTTTTAGAGTAAGCATTTGAGTTTGGGTTAGATTTGAGTCAGAATTAATAAAAAGTAGATAAAAGTTTCGGGTAAAATAAAGTTTTCCTTGCCCATTTTACGTGAATTATCATCATACAGCATTTTCTTAAAAGCGAGCGTAAGCAATGCTCTAGGATTAAGCATTAAACTGTTTGATAAAATAATTATCAATATCAAATGTTTTAGCATTCTGTCAATGATTTTTTGTTAGGATCTAAATACAATAAAGTGTTCAATATTTCAAATTTACGCTGCGCTTATATAAACACAAAAAATAATAATTACTCCGCCAATAAATTAATTTTACCCAAAAACCGAAATCAAAACAAACTTGCAATCAATAGCGTAGCCAGGGGGACTGTGCCCACCTGCATTGGCCTGCTATAGACCAAAGTGCACGAGAAGAAAAATGTCACAGCTTTGGCCTTCTGAGGCAGTCTTTTGCACTAACATGGCCTCTAAAGTTGTTCAAAGCCACGTTTAAAACATTTATAATTATCATTCCAATTATAATCCTTTTTTTTGTTTTGGGGGGGGGGGGGTGGGTGGGTATTAACTTATTATCAAAAATACCGCTAACAAATTAATCGATAAAAATTTCAAAACATGGCTAAAAACTTGCAGTCAAAATTGATCGCTTAATGCAAACTGCTTAACGTAAGCTTCATAGAAAAAAAGAGTGTTGAGGGGCTATTCAGTATATAGTTTATTTAAATACAACAAGTTTTGAGCTTGACCTATGAGTAGCGTGGGGGTTTGAAGGAGCTGAGCTATTTAATTCTTTTAAATGGCTTTCAAAGTGTATCAATTTAGTTCTTTAAATGGCTCTAAAAAGATGCAAAATTTGGTTTGAATCGCGTTAAAATGGCTATTTTTTTTCTGAAATATCACCAAATTTGCCCAGCACCTAGAGTTTTGCTACAAGATCCCGGTCTGTGATATGCTTTAGTTGCACCTGTTTGCTCGGCACGCTGCCCAACTGAGGCATTTTGCAAAAAAAAATTCAATCTTTAGGTTAATCACCCCCCCCCCCAAAAAAAAAAAATTCAGGTTGCAATCAGTGGAGCAACCAAGGAGGCTAAGGGAGCTTAGCCTTCCCTTTTCCAAGTCACTTGAAAAACTTATCTCACATACAGTAGCAAAGTCTGGTTGGGGGGGCTATAGCCCTACCCCCCCTCCCAATTGGCCTGTCGACCTAAATGCAGATTAAGGAAAATGCTACGTTTTTAGCTCTTCTGAAAGTGTTTTAATCACTGGAATGGACTAAAAAGTGATTTATAGTTTCTTTTGAAACATATTATATTCAGGAGGACTAATTTGTCAAAAATAAAACTCACAAATCTATACAAACTTTGAAAAATGCCCTAAAATAAGCAATCAGAGTTGATCGCTAGTGTAATATCGCTGAACATACGTTTTATCAACAAATATATTATAAACTCAGAAATAGGGAGAGGGGCGTTATTCAGGATTAGTTAATTACCAATCACTCCTCTCAAATATCTTTCCATTAGCTCCCCCTTTCCAATTATTTTGCTCTACAAAATATACACGAAATAGATTACTCCGAGTGAATTTTGTTGAACTATAGATTTTTATGATTTACCAGCATGCACAGAGAACTAAAATTTTACCGTAGCCACCCCCCACATAGACCATTTATGCAACCAGTTTGATCATGTTTGCACTGCTAATTTCTATGTCACGTTTTAAAAGCATTATTTTTTACCAAAATAGCCCTAAAATTAAGTTATTTTTGAACAAAATGCAAATTTTTCAAGCGTTTGGGGCTCCGCCCCCAGATCTCCCTCCATGCCTCCCGCGGCTGGGGGCTTAGCTCCTGGACCTTCAATGGCTTTCGGTGGCTCCGCTCCCAGACCCCCAAAACAGCCCCTCCTCAAAGCGAATTTTGGCTACGAACGTTTAAACGTGGTTTAAATTTGATCTGCAAATAAAGAGGGCTTAAAGTGCTAGGCAATTTAAGAACTTCAAGTAGATTTTTAATATCAGCATCTTTGTTCGATCCAATGGCCTTAAAAACGTTCGAAATGTGATTGAAATGACGTTAAAGTGATTATTTTTTCCAGAAATTGCAAAAATTGCCCAGCGATCGGGGGCTTTGCCCCCAGACCCCCGTCCATAATACACTTGAATTGCCTCATTTTGCTCAACATGCCGCCCAAACTTCAGCATTTTTTTTAACAAGGTTATGCTAACTTTTGGTTCAAATCCCTTAGCAAAATCCTGGTTGCAGTTGTAAGGTTTTATTTTATCCAGTAGATAATGGATACGTCGCTTGCCCCTCCTGAAAAAATTTCTGCGGGCGCCTCTGTTTGTTATTATTGTATGTTTGGGCTTGGGAATGTGTTGTAATTGTGCAATGCTGTGAGTTAAGTTTGTTTTTTTTAATGTGAAAAAATTACTCAACATTATAGCCCTTAACGTCTGAGCTGGACAACGTTGTTTCGCGCTTTTAGCTCTCATCAGCAGCCCTCAGTACATCTAAACAAAGCGTAATTCCTAGTCAGCTTTAAGCCAAACTAGGCAAACCCTAATAGTTTGCGCTGCGGGAGAGTCTTTATAGGAAACAAATTTTTTCTAATATTTGCCTTGTTTATTATTACTGTATTATTTTTTAATAATTAACGTCAAGCTTTTTTAATTATTGATCTTACTGCATGGATTTAGGACGTTTTTGAGACCCATTTTATTACATAAAAAAGTGTTTTTGTTTTTTTTTACCCTTATTTTGTCTCAACTTGGCTCTGAGGGCTAAAAGGAAGCGGCGTAACTAGAGGTTTGAACCAGGGATGAAGGCAAGCTTCACCAGAACCAATTTCTTATGAATTCGCTGCTTCTTTTGGTCGAATTTTGATGAAGACAAATTTTGTTACTTTGACAGATTTAGGTGAAAACCAGAAAAATATAAAAAAGGTCCTCATCAGAAATTTGTTGCACCTGGGGGCCCCCACTTGAAGTGAAGCGCAAAACCTCGCCCCCTCCCGTCAGTTACGGCAGTACTATAAGGTGGTAAAAAAGAAAAGCGCTCGGCTAATTCCAGCATCAGGTTTAATCGAGTAAAATTTATGAGATGTTTACGTACTTTCTCACTCTCAAGCCGCAACCAGTTTTCGCGCAACCCGGCTGGGCGTCTGAATAAACGAATATAGCTTCATTGTATTTACAGAAAGGGCCTCCGAGAGGGGGGGGCAGGAGGGACTTTGACCCCGGGACCCATCGAAATGACAGTGACAAATCAGTTTGTGGAAGATCGAAGCCCTTTTTTTTTTTTTAGATCACATCAAAATCCGGAGAAAATTGTGCCATTTTGCCTCGAATACCTTTTTTTTTTTTTTGAGATCACATCAATGTCCGGAGAAAATTGTGCCATTTTGCCTCGAATACCTTTTTTTTTTTATTTTTTGGAGATCACATCAATGTCCGGAGAAAATTGTGCCATTTTTCTCCTCTGTTTTGGAGCACACAAAACCATAAATGCTTAATATTTGAGCTGACCCCGGGCCCACGTTTGGCTCTGGGCGCCTCTGTTAACAGAAGGCTACCATGGTAGCTTTTCAGACAATGGAACTAAATTTCGAGCTTTGTTATTGTTTTAATGTTTTGTGTAGCCGCTTAATTGATTTTGCTTATCATTATAAATTGAACTCGGGGTATAAAATAAATTCTTTCGTTTAAATATGCAAACAGAAGTGTTGGGCAAGCTTCTTCACAAAACTAACCAAACCATTTACAGTGTATTACAGAGTCCGGTAGCCAGTTACGTTAGAGACAGTTTCTACCAAATAGTTGCTTTTTATTTCAATACTGTAACTATATCCAGTTTCATTTTTTTATGCCGACGAGCGAGCAGCCGAGCACTACGTATCTGTTTACAAGTTATCAGGGTGGTTAAAAAGAAAAAGGCGTCGTTTTTTGTAAGACGACCTTGATCGCATGATCTTAGGTTCAATTCGCAGTTTCTGCACTCTGGTCACGTACACGTAGTTGCGTCTTTGCATAAGGCGCTTTTCGATTATCTCTGTTTGGAAACTTTGGGGAAGTAGTAATAAATTTACATTGAACGAAGCTAAGCGTCAACCGAAAAACTTGAAACTGGCCAATTTCTTTAATCTGCTGCGGATTCGTTAAAAGGATAGCGCCACCGTCGCTTTCTCGTGACCATAGTCACGAAATATAACATTTAGTGACTATGTCGTGACTGGACGATAAAGATGCATAAATCAATCCGTATAACCACACCACCCAGAACACCCTTTCTTAAGTTCTATTTGCAGCTCTTCCACCACGATGGGCCACTGCTACGGGTAGACTACTTGGTCCCAATGGGATTGAGAAATAAGCGGAAAGTGTTTTTTCCAAAGACGCAAAGATGCATTACCCAATAACAGGGCCTTAGAGAGAAAATTTTCAAGGGGGTACGAAGGTCGATACCGAGCCCCCAAATCTTATTGGGCCCCCTAAGCCTTATCGGGGCCCATGCCGTTAAATCATTTTTGGTCGGATGGGTGTAGATCGTCATTTAAAAGTGAGGAGATAACGATATTCGCATACAGTTAGGACCTATGAAAAACACAACTAGACATAAAATTGGTTTAAATCCAGCTAGGGGGTTTGGGGGAGCGCTGTGAGCTCCCCCAGCGGGGTCCGGAGAGGAGCTCCGGATGCTTTAGCACTTTTTATGTGTCTCGAGGGTAAAATACAGTATTTGATCAACATCCCAGCACCAAACTTGCTTAAATTGACAAGCAGAAAACGTGATATACATGAAAGAAAGTATGTGAAGTGGGGGATGATGACATTGACACAATATTATACAATATAATGACTTTAACACTGCAAATCCAAATATTTTACTGATAAAAGTTTTAAGAAGTCATTTGCATTCATAGACTTCACAAACCTAAATACCTATTAAACTCATACAGATAGAGTGAGTTACTTAATGATAGTAGTATAGTATGTCAACTTTGACTCCGCTCTCTGAGGTTGAAATGCTTTTGGATTTCTGGAAATGTGGGCCCTCGTACATTGTTATACTGTAGAATTAAGGTTCCCAAGTCCGAGAAATGTAACAAAACGTTAATTTCGGTGCAAGTGTATGGCTTTTGATACATTTTCCTCTTTTTTTAATCAAATCGGCCACTATTGGATGCCCTAAAGGCTGTGTAGCAAAAAATAGCGACCAACTAGATGGGAGTTTGCCAGCAAACCCAGTCAACAACTGACGAGTAGCTGATGCTGTGACGCTCAAAAGTACTTTTCGTCTACCGTAAAATCAGCAATTATTCAAAAATATCTGATTATGGAACCTCCAGAAAATATCAACGTCATCGTTTCTGATTCTCAAAAAAATAACCCATCAGGTTAAGCCAGCGTTTCTCAAAGCATGGATCGCGACCGAAGTGTAGGTTGAACAAATAGAAAAATCTTTATAGCACAGTGAAAATCCCATCACATCAAATTACGTGCTAAACCAACGTCTTAAGTGATTAACAACAATTTGTCTGTTAAAGCTTCCACCATCAGTAATATAAATACATATATCGTAGCTCAAGCGTAAATTCAAAATGGGTACAAAGCTATCGCGTAATGTCTAGTACATATTATTCATTTACATAAGACACTCTGCATTGTATTGGTCCAAGATCTATGTTTTTACCTTAATAACAACAATTCTAAACTTTTATCTCGAACAGACAACTATTTGTATTTTTGATTCTTTGTATTACAAATATGTATGAAAAAAACTGTTTTAGCTTAAATGAAAAGTAAAGATTTGGGGAATCTATGTATTTGGGGGGATTCTGGGGAGGGGTGTCTCCTCTTAACCATGCAGAAATACGGTATTTATTTTTACAGACTTAAAATTAAAAACAATTTGATCTCCAACAAGTGATTTAAAGAAGTTGATTTAGGTGTGGTCCGATTTTCGGTTTCCCAAGGGAGTGGTACTCTTAAACTATGTCAAAATATTTGTTTAATATTTAATAATATTAAAAACAATTAGCTTCCCAGCTTTAGCCATTCGAAAAATTGATTTTTGGGGGGTTTATTTGGGGGAGGGGAGTTGTTGAAGAGGTACCCCTAGGCCCCAAACTATGTCAAAATATTTGTCCATTAAAAATCTGCTGATATCATAAAACACTGGCACCCTAACTTGAGCCGTTCAAAAAATTGATTTTTTGGAGGTGCAATTGGGTGGGTTCAGGGGGGGGGGGTGGCACCCCCAAACTACGCCAAAATATTTTCTGTTAAATATCTGCTGATGTCAAAACAAACTGGCACCGTAGTGTGAGCTGTTCAAAAAATTGATTTTTTGGGGGTCTATTTGGGGGTCCCCAGGGGAAGTGGCACCCCTAAACTACGCCAAAATATTTGTCTGTTAAATATCTGCTGATATCAAAACAAACTGGCACCCTAATTTGAGCTGTTCAAAAAATTGATTTTTTGGGGGTCTATTTGGGGGTCCCCAGGGGAAGTGGCACCCCTAAACTACGCCAAAATATTTGTCCGTTAAATATCTCCTGATATCAATACAAATTGGCACCCTAGCTTGCTCCGTTCAAAAAATTGATTTTGGGGGGGTGTATTTGGGAGGTCCCCAGGGAGGGAGTGGTACCCCCAAACTATGTCAAAATATTTGTCTGTTAAATGTCTGGTGATATCAATACAAACTGGCACCCTAGCTTGAGCTGTAGAAAAAATTGATTCTTGGTAGGTGTGTTTGGGGGCATCTCCGGGGGGATGTGGCACCCCAAACTATGTCAAAATATTTGTCTGCTAAATAGCTGCTGATATCATAAAACACTGGCACTCTAAGTTAAGCCATTCAAAAAATTGATTTTTGGGGGTCTATTTAAGGGGGTTCACGAGGGGGATGTGGCACCCCCAAACTATGTCAAAATATTTGTCTGTTAAATATCTACTGATATCAAAAAGAACTAGCACCCTAGCTTGAACCATTAAAAAAATTGATTTTTGGGGCCCCATTTTGGGGTGTGCTAGGGGAGGTGGCCCCAAAAAATTTCGGGAAAAAAATTGCGTTTGCAGCTCAACAACTTTACACAAAAATCAAATTTCCATGTTTTGTGGTTTAGGAGAAGAAGAGCGTACAAAATTTAGGAAGAAAAAAGGAAAAAAAAAGAAAAATACCTCATCGCGGCCAAGAGTGGATTGGTTGGGATGAAAGGGTATCTTAAGATAACCCAGAGGTGGAGTCCTCGAGGACGTCCTTGGCCTCGAGGGCACATTTTGAAGTCCTTGGCCTTGGCCTCGAAGCCTCAATTCCTCAAAAATTGCCCTGTACTAAGCTCGAGGACAGCACTATTTTTTGAACAGTTGAAATTTCGTTGGAAAACGCCAGAAACTTCGTGGAAAATTTGCGAACACCTTTTTTGTTTTCCTCACTTGGAGCGTAGGCGTAACCAAGAGGAGGGCCAGAGGGCCCACCCCCCCCCCAATTGAAATTTCACCAAAGACAAAAATGTGACAAAAAAGCCTATTGTTTCTTCAGTTTCAGTTTCTTCTTAGCATTTTTCGCTTACAACAGTAACTAACAACAATATTAAAAACTAGGAGCCCCGGGCCCCCCTCAATTCAATTTTTGCCAGACAATTTAAACGTATCACCCGGAAGAAATGGAGAGTTTTTGTCCTAAAAGTTGCTATCTCAGGCCAACATCTAGCCTTTTTATGAACGTAATCAGGGCCGAATTTTCCATAATATGGCGCAGTACCGGCTAGGGGCCGCGCGCTGAAATCGTACGACTTTTTTTGTTCTTCACCTATATTGGGCAGAAAGATTTTGCAAAAGTCTCCAAAGTGCCAGGGACCCAGCGCGATGTAAATCCGGCCCGGCAATAACACGATTAGTAGGCGTAACCATCTATTGTACCATTTTTCCATAACAATTTAGTAATTCACCTCCAACCTCGCCGGCTTTTAGGCACAAAATACTTTAAAAAACTTAGCCATGGAAAATGCTGTTTGAACAAATCATTGAACTTCAATTGAGGGGGCCTGGGCCCCCCTGGCCGAACATGTACTCCCATAACTGGTTATTTTCATGACAAAACAGAAATCTCTAAGGAAAATCTTCGAGTGGATTATTATTTACTACTAAAATGTTGCAAGAGACAACGCACCTTAATTCCATCTACCTGGACCAAATCACTTACAATTAAAATTTAACTTCAAAATGCAAGATGGTCAACGTGTTTTGGACTTTGAATTTGTTAAACGCGTTTTGGACTTTGAATTGCTAGTAAAAGGGGGATTAAACAATTTAATTTTTTTGATTGGCTTTCAAATGTCAAAAATCTAGTGCTTTCAAATGGCTCAGACCACTTGCGAAATATGATTCAATGGCGTTAAAATACCTTTTTTCCCAAAAAATTACAAAAATCGCCCAACAGCTGGGGCTTCGCCCCCAGACCCCCGTCTATGATACCTTTGAGTTACTCTAGCTTTATCAACACGTCTCCAAAGTTAGACATTAGCACTTTCAACTATTAGTTTAAATCTTCTTCCTTACGTGCCAACAGGCAACGATTTCAGATCTTGCATCCTACGACATCTTTGTCCCACAAAAACTTCCTCTTTGGAAAATTTTTGATGACGTTATTGCTTATGATTGTGGTTTAGCCCTCCCTCAATCAAAAATCCTGGCTACGCCTATGAATTGGAGATCGCCTGCAAAACTTTTTTGAAGACCTTTTTTTTTGGAGAGCACTTGCGGCTGTGTCCTTAGTCCTTGGCCTCGAGCATTCCTGTCCATGGCCTCGAGAGGGTTTGTCCTCGGAAAGGCTGTCTTTGGCCTCGGATTTTTTTGTGTCCTTGGCCTTGAGCCTTGTGTCCTCGACTCCACCTCTGATATAATCATATGAAATATTTTTTGCCATACTTAAGCCGTTTTTGACTGAGACCGCTTTTTACGCCAAACTTGCGGGGTGGTTTTCGGTTTCTAAAACTAAAGTCACGTGACCTATTGCCTCAAAATTTGGTACAAACATATACCCGTAACTCATTAATCTTAAAATGCTGTCAAAATTTCATGTAGCTATATCAAACCGTTGTCGAGTTATAGGCAAAAGTCTGAAATTTCGCACTCGTTAGTTGGAAAATGGCCGAGTAAAAACAAAGGAACACGCGACGCGAGCGTCGGTCGTTCCAATTACCAGTACTGAATTGACTGACTGATACTTTTGCTGTAGACCAGTTTGATTACGGTGTTATGGTGCCATACCAAAACTTAATGCGGAAACCTGAACTCTTCCGGGCCCCTTGAGCCTGGGCCCCCTTAGGCCCGGGCCCGGATACAATGTACCCCCTTGAACCCCCCTCTCGCAGACCCTGCCTAATAATACGACGCATTACTCAAAAACACAATACTTTCCATAAACACAGTATATACTCGCTAATTAAAAAAATGTAAGCTAAGTTTGCAGTTTCATAACTTTACGCAAAATGACTTTCGGTTTTTTCCTTCGTTCAATTAGATTTGAAACGTAAATTAATCTGCAAATGCATAGGGTCCAAGGCCTTCGAGAAGGGCTATAAAGTACCCAGGCCAGGCAATTTTTGGGGGCTTATCCAGATTTAAGAGGCCCGAACGGTTTTAATGTTAAACTGAACAAAAAACTAGAAGTGTTGTTGTTGAGCATATTTGTCCTCTTGTCTCGTGACAAGCGCAGAACTATGTGGTTGAATGACTATCTCCTAATGGTAGCGTATTAATCCATACCTGTCAACTCTCCCGATTTCGTCGGGAGACTCCCGATTTCGAGGATTTCTCCCGATCACCCGATCTCAACAAAAAATCTCCCAATATCACGATTGAGCTCAAGATTTTTTTGAGTTTAAAAATGAATCAGTTTTTTGAAAAATTAATTGATTTTGCTCGCAAGTCTTTTTTTTTTCTGAAAGGGAAAGAATACACTTCGACCCTTGCTTCCACTGATGTTACTGTATATTTTTCATGAGTTTTGATTTGAAAAGTAATGGGTGATCTTGCTTTCACGTAACGGGTAACATCAATTCGAATTGTTAAGAATTTACAAATAACAATGGCATGCACAAATTGCAGTCTCTGGTACCGGTCACTGCAACTGTAAAAAGCTGAGCTCTTTCAATGGCGTCTGTCGGAGAAAGTGCTAGTACTAATAAGCGAGAAGGAGAGAGTCAGCAAGAGTTGCAAGAAGAGGCGGGTAAAAGTAAAAAAAGAAGTATAGCTTTATACAAGTTTTGTGGCTTTATGGGGAGGAAAAAAATAGCCGATGAACAAATTTTCAGCAATCTTGCTGCATTAATGAAATCGCTCCTGTGCATACCTCACTCAAAGCATCCGGCGAAAGAACCTTTTCCATGATGCGAAAGATGGTAACCGAAAGCAGAACCAGTTTGCACAATGACACTGTATCCGCGCTTTTAATTTGCAAATTAAATTCTGACCGCATTGCAGCTGGCTTTAAACCTTCCAAAGTACAGTTGAATGCTGCCAAATAAGCCACACACAAAGATAATCTAGCCCACAAGAGTTAAATTCAGGCCCGCAAGTACTGTAGAAGCTTAAATGCTTAAGGTAAGGGTGGGGAGGCGAAAGCTAGTTAAGAGGGAGGGGGCGAAAGCTAGCTAATTAATATACCACTATACACGTACAACTGATTTTGTTTTGGCCGGGGGCAAGAAATTTTTCTGGGGGCATAGGCGTAGCCAGGGGGCAGGGGACCCGGGCCCTCCCAATTGAAATGCTACCAATGGTAAAAATGTCACAAAAAAGACTATTGTTTCTTCAGTTTCAGTTTCTTTTAGCATCTTACGCAGACAGCAGTAATTAACAATAATAGTGATCAAAGGGGCCCGGGGCCCCTCAATTTAATTTTTACCAACCAATTTAAATGGGCCCCCTACAATAATATTTAAATGACCCCCAATTTAAATGGGCCCCCAACAATAACATTGATCCAGGGGGCCCGGGCCCCCTTAATTTATTTTTTACCAACCAATTAAAAAATACACCCTACAATAATAGGGTATGATACTAATACTAATGCACCCTACAAACTGAGGCCCTCATCTAACCTTTTTATAAACGTAATACAATAGCCAAAGACGGATTTAACATATGGCAGAGTGCAAGGGGCCCCGCGCTCAGATAAGACTTTTTTTGGTCTTCACGTGCATTTGGCAGGAAAATATTGCAAAAATCCCAAAGTGCCATGGGCCCAACTCAATGCAAATCCGGCCCGGGAAATTAAATGGTTTGTAGGCGTAACTACCTATTGTAAATTTTTCAATAACGATTCACCTCCACCTCCCTAGTTTTTATGCAATAGAATACTTCCGAAAAAAATTAGCTACAGTAAGGGGAATGCTCATTAAACAAATTTTTGAATTGAGAGGGCCTGGGCCCCCTGGTCCTACATGTACTCTTACTACTGTCTGTTTTCATGACAAAACAATAATCTCTTAAGGAAAATATTCGAGTGGATTCTTATTTACAGCTACAATATTGCAGGAGGCAATGTACTTTACTTCCCCCTACCTGGGCCAAATCACTTACAAAATTTAACCTCAAAATGCAAGATTTTAAACGTATTTTGGACTTAAATTGCTAGCAAAAGGAGGACTGAACAACTTAATTTTTTCAATTGGCTTTCAAATGTTAAAAATCTAGTACTTTGAAATGGCTCTGAATACGTGCGAAATGTGATCCAATGGCATTAAAATAGCTTTTTTTTTTCAAAAAATTACGAAAAATCGTCCGGCGGCTTCGCCCCCACACCATCGTCTGTGATACGTTTTAATTACAGCTTCTTCAATCAAACACGTCTCCCAATTTAGACATCAGAGGTGGAGTCGAGGACACAAGGCTCGAGGCCAAGGCCAAGGACACAAAAAATATCCGAGGCCAAGGCCAAGGACAGCCTTTCCGACTTTCAGACACTCTCGAGGCCAAGGACAGGAATGCTCGAGGCCAAGGCCAAGGACCAAGGACACAAGCGCAAGTGCTCTCCAAAAAAAAAGAGAAAAACTTAAGGGTCTTCAAAAACATTTTTCAAGCGATCTCAAAAAAAAAAAAAAAGGTCTTCACAGAAATTTTTCAAGCGATCTCCACAAAAAAACGTTTTCCAAAAAATTTTTCAAGCACTCCACAAAATTTTAACAATTCAAAAAACAGTGCTGTCCTCGAGCCGAGGACAGGCCAATTTTCGAGGACTTGAGGCCTCGAGGCCAAGGCCAAGGACTTGACCTTCGAGGCCAAGGACTTCAAAATGTGTCCTCGAGGCCAAGGACGTCATCGAGGACTCCACCTCTGTTAGCCATAGTCGCATTTTGACTATTGGTTTAAACCCTCTCTTGAACGAGTTCCTAGTTATGGGCCAACGCCAGGCCACGGCTCCTGATCTTCCATTCTACGTTATCTTTGCCCCCACTAAAAATTCCTCTTTCGAAGTTTTAGATGACGTCATTGCATGCGATTTGTGCACTCCTCAACCAAAAATCCTGGCTACGCCTACGTCGGGGGGTTGCAGGTCTGGTTAAAGTAGTCGTGGTTGAGTGATATTTCACTTTTATTGTTCAGTATTTTTTGGAAAGCTTAATTCTGCTGCGCTAAACGTAGCATTACTTTTTACGCCGCGTGTCAGTGAAGTGTATAAAACAATACCAATGTTACCGGTTACCTGGTACCGTATACAGAATAAAAAGTCTGCTAGTTTAATTTGTGTGTCTTTTAGTAGCTAGAACCTGAAATGGAAATGTCAAAATTTTGGTAATGTGTACCAACATTAAAAGACAACAATAATTATTCAAGCAGTAGAAGCTGGAGGGAGGTCTAGGGAGAGAAACTTTCCAGCAATTGAATTTGCTGGAAAGAAATCTCCTGATTTGGCATTTTCAAATGTTGACAGGTATGATTAAAAGAAAATGGATGCAGTTGACACGATGAGGCTTTACTCTTTCACTGCATCCACAGAGTGCATTTGTTATGATATATGGTAACATCTACTTTGTCTTAATTGCTCTTTTGCGTATAACGAGTGTGCCATTTTATGATTCTACTTGCATACTGAAGAATAAGAATACTTGACTTGACTTAAACTAACACCCATTCATTTTTTTGCGCCATGCCAATCAAAGTGCCGATTTAGACGGATCAAATTTGCTTTCAGAAATCTCAATTTATCCCAATGGTGCTTAGACTAGACCTATAAAAATGCAATTATCTGGCAGTTTTTCATCGTTCCTTGCTTTATTTACTTGCTGAAGGGCTTTTGCATCCAGTCCAATCCATTTTTTGCGTTTTCTACGCCGATTATTTGGCGTAAGATTTCGTAATTGTGCGCCAGATGTAAACTTTCAAAGGAGGATTGGGTACGCTGAGGTACCGGTAGCTCATAGCTGGAAAGTTCAGTTACACTACACCGGATTTTTGCTCCAATCTAAAGCCCATATACGTTTAGTGTACCTGGAAACAAAGTGCGTAAACCTTCCGATTTAGATGGATAACATTTGCTTAAAAAATTTCGCCATTCTAGCAGCTCTGAGAATTGATGGCTAAAAATAAAACAAAAAGTCTTCACTACTCCGGTACCCTGAATTGCGAAGAGAATCTCGCCGTCCACGCTGCAATTTTGCGTTGAGGGCAGAGGAACTTTTGCGCCGCGTTAAACCTGACTTGCGTTTTCCGCGCCAATTTGGCGCAAGATTCCGTAATCATGCGCGCCAAATTTCACCGGCGCATCATACAAACTTTTCATTTCCAATAATTGAATAAGCATAGGCATAGTGAATTTCTGTGAATAAGAGGTAGAGTTTGAGACAGTTTCCAACTCATTGCCTCGAGTCTAGTGAAAATTGGGTAGGCTAGATTTGCATAAAATAGGTCACTGCAAACAATATCATATCCGGTAGGCCTAATAGTTAATCGTTACGGAAATATTTGAGCACATGAATACAATGTCTAATCTCCTTTTTTAGTCTGTGAAACATTACGATATATTTGAGTCAGAATTAATAACAAACTAGACAAAAATTTCCAGCGAATCTAGTCTCTTAGTCTTCCAAAGCAGTTTATTTAGGTTTAGCATACCGGTACCGGTAAGTGTTACGGTAGCCTATTGTTAAGTTTAGGTTAAGATTAAATTTCACCCTATCTCTAAAATTAACCCTGCCCTAAACAAAATACAGTAGGCTAGTAAATTTGGGTGTTGTTAAGTATAAATAAGCCATTTTCTTTTTTTTTCTGAAAGCTCTGCGACCTGTGTATGAGCGCGCGTGTGCCAGGGCGTGGTATCATTTTCATTGGTATGGAATGGAATGGAAGACGATTTTTCCATATTCCATACTGGCAATTTTCTTTCATTCCATTTCCATTCCAATCTAAAAATATTCCATTCCAAACTAAATTTTTCTTCCATCTTCCATTCCATACTCTGCTCTCGCGCCATTTCCACTCACTCGCGTCTCGTGCATGCACGATATAGACCTAAAGTATTAGTTCTATTACCCTAGCAATTGATAGTGAATGAGCTTGCGCAACTGTGTATGTGCAATAGTACGTGATTAGTTCATGCAAAACAATTTCAGTTAGCGATAGTAAGCAGCATTGTTGCAATATACGGTAGAAAACTTTGTTACGAAAACGAATTAAATCGCAAAAGATGCGTAGGCACTTCAACTCTGGTTTACACAAATGATTATTATTCCAAAAGCACAAACAGTTCAAATAAAACTGTTAAGCAATTTCTTTAAGTTTAACAAGTTCAATTATTCCTGAAGTGAAATAGGCAGAACTAATTTAATAGTTCACAGAGACATCACGTCTTACAATCCTACTTCATTTGACAACACCTTAATGCTGTCTGCGCGTCGAAATGGGTAATCATTTCAACCCCTAGTGACGCAGGTGAGGCGGAGCCCTCTATCGCAGGAGCATTCCCGTGTTTCGAAGTCAACTGACTTCATCATCAGTGTGAAGAGGAGTCGACACAATGCAAAGAATTTTGATCCCTGAATTAGGCTAACTCAACCGGTAAATTTGAATAACCAAGCTATCGGTATAGGCTAACGTCTTCATCTCCTAACAATTGCTTTAAGTTGTGACACAAATTTTGATCTAATAAGTTGACACCACAAAATTGAAACCGAATCTTTTTAACTATTCCGGATAATTTAGGATTCGAATCTTATAGATTTGGTATTCTATATTGCCCATCACTATCCTGAATACAAGTCGAAAATACTTGAACTTCTCTATGCTTACCTGCTTCAGTGTTAGAGCAGGGATATACTTAGAAGGGGTGGTCGACTAGCATTGTTAATTGTTCTCGTCACGCATGAGTAATGTTCAAATTTTCAGTCAAGTTTCTGATCAAAATGCATTGTTTTTTTATGGAGCAAGATGGGGTAGTTTGGATTATTTTTGTTGTATTTTTGCTGGTGAATAGCCTAGGACTCTAACAAACTCGAAAATGATTTGTTATTGATATTACAGCTGGCGTAAAATGACTTAGGACAACTGTTTCAGGTTTTTCAAGTTAAAACACAATTTTTATTATCAATTTTTATTAAACAAAAACACGGTGTTTAATATTTTGTCATATTTCCTTTCTTTTTAATGACCATCTGCAGGCGTTTGGGCATGGAATTGCTCAAATTTTGAAAATAATCCAGTGACATCTCCTGGCACCACACTCTCATGAGCTCAAGTTTTAGGGTCTCCAAGTTTGGTGTTTTCTTTAGTTTCATAATGTTCTTCATTTTTTGCCAGCAATTCTCAATTGGATTTAAGTCCGGGCTATTACCAGGCCAATCAAGCACTCTTATTTTTTGCTGTTGGAGAAAATTTGTAACTTTTTTTGGCTTATGGCATAGAGCATTGCCTTGCATGAAGACTTCACAGCTGTGAATGTGAAACGTGCTGAGTATGTGCTCCTCCAGCATTTATACATACTGATCGCTATTTATTTTTTTGTTTTTAGGCAAGAAACACAGGCCAGCCTTGCCCATTATCCCAGAAAAAGCTCCCCATATCGTGATTGAATCCGGGTGCTTTACAGTTGGGACTGTGAACCTAGGGTCGAATCTATTAGAGGCATGAGGGCGTCGAACCATAGGGGATCTCACTCAGAACACTTGAAAATTACTCTTATCTGCAAAAACATAACTCTTTTCCACTGCGCTGGCGTTCAATGAATTTTTTTTTTGCAAATGCAATGCACTGCTTTTTCATTCGTTCTGTTAAGAGTGGCTTCTTACCAGCTTTGCAGCTAGGCAAGCCCAAGCTTTTTTGTAGGCGATGCTGTGTGGTGCGCACTGCAACATTTTTCAGCAGTTCTGGATGCAAATTTTTAAGCTCCAGGGCTGTCAGTGGTGAATTTTTTTGCACCTTCCTTTTTTATTAAAGTGTCCGTCGCGTTTGATGTCTTCTTTTTTCGTCTACCTCCAAATCTGTGCTTGGGGACTTTATTTGGAGGAAGCCCTTCTGCCCTTTGGCTGAGGCTAGAAGTTTCATTACTGTTGACTTGGCTCTTCCACTACGAGCACATATTTCTTTTATGGAAACTTTCTCTTGTCTCCAGGCAAGAATTCTAGCCTTTTCCTCACTGCTGGTATACTTTCCAGGCTTTCTGAAAAAAGCTCTAATGGTGAAGCTCTTTGACCATGGAGTAAATGGTGTTTTTCTGGGCTTAGTGAATACATTCCTCTTCTCAAGAAAAGTCTCTTTAAAAGCAGTGTTCCCACTAAGCCGATGTTTTTCAGCGAATCGGCAATTTGTTGGAGCAAGGGTAAATATTTTTTGGCAATATGGTAAACAAAGCTTTAGAAAATTCTACAAATTTATGGAAATATGCCATTTGCTATACTTTTAATACTGGATTGACACAAAATTTGGGTACATAAATGTCTTTTTAGAGCTTTGGGCACAATTGTTTTAAGATAATTTGGGCTCTCGCCGACTAGCCTTAAAGTTAGAGGGAACACAGTTTAAAAGTCAACAGTTTTTCGGGCCCCTCTAGAAAAACAGGGGAGTATGGTCTACCTCAAGGATCAGTACTGTCTCCCCTCTTATTTAAATTTTATGTAAGTGATTTACTTTCCACTTTACAATTGAGTAACCAGTCTGTCAATGCCTTGAAATTTGCTGATGATATGACGGTGGTCATATCCGATCAAAAGACAAAAGATTGTATTGAAAAGTTTGTTCTCATAAACCAACACATTGTTGCTTGGTGTAACAAATGGAGAATGGTTGTTAACTGTGCCTCGAACAAAACTGAGTATGTTTGTTTTTCAAAGGCTAAGGGGGACATTGACATTGTTCCATCACACATGCCCTTTGGTCACAAGGAAATAAACCGTGTAGATGTAACATGTGTGCTTGGCTTATATCTAGATCAGAATCTAAACTTTATTCACCACAGCGACAGAGTGTATAGTAAATTACTTTACCGATGGACATCAATTTTAAAATATGGTAATAACCAATGGGGCTTAAACCAAAGGGTCATGCGCAATTTAATAAAAGTATTATTTTTACCCACTTTGATGTATGGTGGCATGCTCTGGTTAAATCGTCAAACATTATATCGCATCAAAAATCTATGGTATAAAGTTATAAAAACCTCTATTGGTGCCACTTTTAATGTCAAAACAGAGATCTGCGAAATAATACTGGGTCTACCACCTCTTGAGCTTTTCAATGAGGTCAACACAATAAAGCATTTTATGAAATTGAACATCAAGAAATCTGATAATGACCCACTACGTCATACTATGTTATCCCTCTTTGAGTTTTCTGGTCATTCTTGTTCCTTCTTACAATCACATTTGTCAAGTGCATTTAAATTTTTACATTGGAAATTACGTCATCACGCTGTCAGCTTCACTACCGTAGACTCTCATATTGTATTGAGCAATGATTTCAGGAGATTTACAGAATTGTCCAGTGACTGCTGCTCGTATACAAAGCATATGATCAATTGTTATGTCGAATTTAAATGGCAAAGTAGAGTAGACAATCAGTGGCTACTAAATGGTTATTCAATGGCACCTATAGTGTCATGTGAGATACTCTCTTTTGATTCTTTTGTTAACCGGAAAACTGAGACTTTATGTTTAAGCTTTTTTTATCCAAATAATTTGCTGAACTCTTTTTTATTTGATAAATTTCCTGATGTTTATAGTACGCCTTTATGCGGTTGTGGTGAAAGTGACCAAACCATGTGCCATATTTTATTTGAATGCAAAGGCTCTTTAAGTATGCCTAGTGATGCTGCCCATCAGCTCAGAGAAAGGATATGTGAAGCAGAAACTAACTGTTTCTCTAATATGCATGTTCAAGATTTCTGCACTATACTTCTGAATCATAGTCGTGATAAAGGTTTTATGACTTTGCTGTCGGAACGCATTCAAGAATGTACTTGTTATTTAAAATCCTCAGTAAAATTAACACCATAGCTCTGTTTGTTTTTTTTACATATCATTGCATCTTTGATATTGGGCTTCAATGTGTGTGTGTGTTTTTTTTTTTTTTTTTCTCTCTAATATTGACCTGCGACTAACCACTGTGAACTGCAGTGCTGTAGCAGTTTAGTAATATTATTTTTCTTCATTGTCAAGCGTATTACAAGTAACATAACCTGATTGGCATATAATTCATATTTCAGTGTTTTTTTTGTACCCTCACATGTATCATAAGTTTGTTTTTTTTTGTTTTGTTTGCTTTTTTTTGCATCAACAGAAACGGGGACATAGGCCTACTTTCTTTCTATGTAGCAGTTTTCGTTATTTATTACGCCGAGTTTTCTACTTTTTCTCTTCATAGCAACTGATCGTCAAATTAATTAATTTTGTTCAGGTTTTCCCTAAACGTTTGAAAACAAATCTTTAAACTTCTAGAAAGAAGTGTTTTTATTCAGCTAAATGTTATATTACATCGCATTGGTGATTAACCGCAGTGGATATTATTTGTGTACGTTCTTAGACACATTTTTTTTCTTGATGTATATATATATATATATATCCAGGCTTTCTAAAAACTTTAATATCTAAAATTCTCTAAATAAATCAACCTCCTAATATATGCTCTCTTTAAAGCTCCTCCAGCAACTGCCTGACTGGTATTTCAAAATACCCACCAAATTTGAAATTATTGTGATGCAAAAATAATATTATTGTGATATTCTATTTCCGCACTGACCTTTTGTTAATAAATTAATGAATCACAATCATAAAAGCAGAGGTGTCAGATTAATGTGATGTAAGGTTTTATAGCATATCATAAAATGGAAATTTTGTTAAAGGTCCGAAGTCATTTTGCGTCAGCTGTACCGGTATGTATCTGAAAATGCATACAGCGAAATGTTGGAGTGAGAATGATAGCATTGTAGAATAGGCTAACCTATCATCTTGCCATAGCCCAGTATGGGTTATGAATGGGGGCAGCTGTGAATGTTGAAATACTGTGAAAAAAAGTCCAGGATCTTGATATTTTAACCCTTCCTACCCTGCTTGCTCGCGAATCGCAAAAAAAATGAAGTAGAGGTCTAATTCAGTGCCATTTGAGCCTAAAAACTGGCTAAATGTGGTAGATGATTTGAGCGAGTAGAACAGATTAACAGAAGCAGTTAGCAAGAAGTTATTGCAGTATCTAAGTACTTGGAACTTTAAAGTAGGCTGTACACTACTTAATTGCAGTGAACGCTTCTGTTTGAAGGTGTAGCTCGCTGCAATGCGTGTGTTTACAGCTACTTTGAAATATCATCAACCAAATACAATGAAGTCAAAACAAAAAAAGTTCAGAACAAGCTAGTTTCAGAATAATCATGCGCCAGCGGTTTGCGTTTGATCAATTACTCTTGAACGCGAGCTAATTTAATAAAATCACGTTTGCATGCAAGTTACCGACAATGCACTCGATTGCAATGTTTGCTAGGCTACATAGGTCCTGATAATGTAACCTGAAGAAAAATTGTCTTCAATCGATTGCCGATTTTTTTTTTTCAGAATTATTGTTGGTCTTTTGGTAATTGATTACTTTGACTGTACAACGCAAAGGAGCTGCCAACTATGCATAACTTACAAGCTGGAAGATTTGAAAGTGATACGTGTAACGATAAAAGATCAGCACCAGAACTTTTGCAACGAGCAGAACATATGCAGTAGCTATGGCTATGCCAATATCCGGAATATATGTAGCAAAAATCATGATCAGCCAACATACTATCGAAGCATTCATCAAATGCCTTAAACAACTTGGTTTTCTTTTTTGTATGAACAATTATACCTACTTCCTAATATTTTTAAAATTTAAAAATTGCAGCTGTTTTGATTTGCTTCTTTTCATTTTATTTATTTCAACACAAACACAAAATAATGCTGTATATCATTTAATAAAAGTATGTTCTGATTTCTGAATCTTCTTTGGACCTCCTAGCTTATGCTTGACTTTGATCACAACTGCTCACAGGCTAAGTTTAAGGAGAGAAAGCATTCAAGAAGTGAATCTATTGGCTTCATACCTATTAGCACCTATACTGTAATTGTTTAACTAGTTGCTTAATTTTGCTAATTACTGTAACCCAGCCAAAGAGTGCATTTTAAATTCTTCAATGTTGACATATGGCCATTTCTGAATGCAATTATTGCATTTTGTTACTGTTAGTATGTTAGTGTAGGCCTACGGATAATGCAGCTAAATCGGTCTCAGATAAAATGTATGATTAGCACAGCAAGATTAAATGTGATAACTTTGCAGTTCAACCTGGTTCAACACTAACAATGCCTAGACTACAGTTACTGAATTTGACAAGCCATTTCATTCATTTTTTAAATCCACTAAAATCACACTTGAAAAATGATTGTAGTTTTGGTCATGGATTGGACAGGTCATATGAGAAAACTGTAGGTTTGTAGTGAGATGCATCAGTTGTTCAAACAGGACTCAGAAAAGTTCAAACAGGGCTCAGCATATTTTGTACATATTTAAGAAGATAAAAAATAAAACCGTCCTTGGTAAAAATTTGGGGCCAATTTTCAAACACAATGTAGAGATTAGAAAAGCTAGTCCTAGGCCAAAGTAGGATATACTTTGGTTCTAAGATAATCGAGACGTTATTTATAGCTAATATGGCATATCACTAGACAGCTGCACCACTATCATGTGAAAGTTTTCCAGACCGGGCTTAAGTTTTTCTGCTTGGCCCTCTCCTCTGGGCACGGCCTTGCGATAGGAGTGGTCTAGGGAATACTGCAATTGAATGCATTGTTAGTAACTTGCATGCAAACGTGATTTTGTTAAATCAGCTCGCAGTCAAGAGTGATTAATCAAACACAAACCACAGGCACATGATTATTCTGAAACCAGCTTGTTCTGAACTTTTTTTGTCTTGATTCTGTTAAATCTGGTTGATGATATTTCAAAGTAGCTGTAAACACCGCATTACAGCGAGCTTCACCTTCAAACACAAGTGTATTCACTGCAATTAAGTAAACAACCAACTTTAAGGTTCCAAGCACCAAGATACTGCAATAACTTCTCGCTAACTGCTTCTGTTCTACTCTCTCATTCGGCTACTGCATTTAGGCAGTTTTTAGGCTCAAATGGCACTGAATTAGACCTCTACTTCATTTTCTTTGCAATTTGTGAGCAAGCGGGGTAGGAAGGGTTAAAATATTATGACACTTGCTTTTTTTTGATAGTATTTCAACGTTTACAGCTTTTTTTCGATAGCATTTTCAGATACACGATATCAATAACAAATCATTTTCGAGTTCGTTAGAGTCCTAGGCTATTCACCAGCAAAAATACAACAAAAATAATCCAAACTACCTCACGTCGCTCCATAAAAAACAATGCATTTTGATCAGAAATTTGACTGAAAATTTGAACATTACTCATGCGTGACGAGAACAGTTAACAATGCTAGTCGGCCATTTCTTTTAAGTATATCCCTGGTTAGAGTGTCGCTCCATTTATTTGTAACACACACTGATCAGGGTTTGCTGAAAGATGAAGTACCTCAGTTTTGGCCATGCTTATTTTCATTTTGGTGGGTTGCATGCATCTGCAAAGCTATTTAATGTGCACTGGAGGCCAGATTCTGTGGAAGAAAGCAGAACCAAATCATCAGCGAATAGCAGATGACTGATTTTGCAATTTCCAATTATGGCATACTCATCAGTTTGGCTGCATTTGTCAATCCAACTCCTGTAAACAATGAGAAGGAGAGGTGATAAAATGCATGATTGCCAGAGTCCAATGCCCACATGGAACCACTTTGATTGCTTGCCATTTACTAGAACACAAACCTTTGGTCAGCAGTAGAATGACTTTATGGCACGTAACAACTGACCATCAACACCTACAATGTCATACATTACAATTGCATTGTGGCATTCAATACCTACACCAGCACTGGTAGGCTACGCTGTAGTGGTACTGACTAAATATTAGCAACTGATTAAATTTATGATCATGCAGGCGATGAGAATCCTAGTGATAGGTTTGGGACTACTCTAAGTTGAAGTCGACATTTAGCAGTTTAGCACTAGTAGCTTAACACAATCATGTTTGCTTCATCGAGTATGGTTACACTTGTTCAATGTGGTCTTTTTCGTGCAGCTAGAAATATCAAACGCTGCATATCACTTACATCTTTTCTGCATGTGCAAGAATGTCCAGATGAGTTTGTAATCGATAGATTAGATGGTGATTTAAAAGGTAAGGCTAGGTGTTTAGTGTTGACACCTGACAGCTAATGTTTTAACGGCCTAAAGTATTTGCAGTAACTTTATTACAGAAAAGTCTACTGCACTAATTCCATTGAATTCATTGCTAAGGAATGTATTGAAGGTTTTTGCGGGTAGTTCTGTGCCTACACGCACAATTACTAAATTACATAAGTGTGTTTATCACACTTTATCATGTGTTTTACTGTTTACAGTTGTGAATTGCATTTCTGATTTTGTACTAGTGGTAGGTGATTGTGGGTATTGATTTATAGTTAATGTTAATCAAGCTAATGTTAACCAGAAAAATGACTGAATGATTAGAATTATTGTCACGTAAAATGCATTACTGTAGCCTTTGCATTTTTGTCACTCTCTGATTTCCTGAAAAGTGAAGTATATTACTGTGTTATTAGAAATGTTGTTTACTTATACTTTACATTAATTAGTTGAAGTATCTGATATGTTTAATGAAAACAATTGCTTTAATATTACTAACATTGTAACCAGTACTTAAATTGTAAGGGGGGACACGTCCCTCCATCAAGAGTTAGCATCCCCCTATCAAAATTTAGTGTCCGTACATCGAAATTTTAGCGCCCGATGATCAGACGAAAAAGAGCCAGCCAGCACGAATAAATCCCACAAATTCCGACCGAATATAGTCCCAAACTGCGGTGAAGACCTTTTTTTTTTCGGTCTTCACCTGATTTTGGGAAAAAAACACTTCAACTATTGGTGAAGACCTTTTTTTTTTGTCTTCCTTCAAATTCAGCGACGGAAATACGTAATTTCTTCTAAAATACTTTCGCATGCCAAATGCGTTTGGCCAAGGCTGCAAAAGCGTCCCCCATGCAAAATTTTACAATTTAAGTACTGATTGTAACTAGTTTTTTTTATCTTTTTTACATAATTTAGGAGTTGCTGTTATGGGAATGAATCGACCTAAAGCTAGAAATGCATTTAGCAAAAATTTATGCAAGTTGGTATGTGAAAATTATGTGACTTATAGAACAGGCTGTGATAGCATTGTTAGTCTGTTGTAGTATACTCTGATATATAGATTTTCTGTTATCTGTTAGTGCAAAAAGTTGCATACTAATAAGAAGCTTTTTTGCATTTTTGTTTTTATGTTTCAATAACTTTACCTGCTTTTGCAGTTATGATGAGAAAGTCTATCTGTTAACAAATTGCGTTGTAGGAAATTTTTTCTTAGCAATGATTTTATTATAGCTATGTAAAAGTGACTACGTTGAACAGAAGATATCTAGTTGATAATACAAGCCAATTTTAGTAGATGACAAAGGCTTAATTCTTAAGTTTAGCCATCAAAGTATTTAGTTTGCTTGAAGCTGTTTTTTGACTATTGATAGGTATACTGAAATGTAGCACTGTAGCAACCGTGTGTTTTGTGCGATTACAACTTACTGGTTTTGTCTTCATTATCTTCTGCAATCTGCATGTTTACGTTAGGGTGTCGCAGGTGCCTCGAGGTGTGCAAAAACAGCTCACCTTTTTTTCTGTGGGGATTTTGTGTGAAAACGTGAAAACCCCTCGAAATTTTTTTCAGGCAAATCTGATAAGGTTTAGTTCTAGCAGGGCTACATGGGTATTTTTGATTCTAAAAATGCCTGCTTGTCTAAAAGTTTTGAAGAAACGATCAGTAAAATATTCAATTTTAAATGAATACTTTATTTTAGTTTGGTTCACTGTAAAATACAAGTAATGAATAAAGTAAAAATGCAATTAAACCAAAAAATGTTTTAAAATACAATACTCTTTTTATCTTCATTTATACCTTATTTTGTCCTATTTGGACAATATTTGTAGTATTAATAATGTTGGTTCATTACCCTCCATATTTATCTATTTTAGTTTTCAACTTGTTGAAAGAGGAAAATCCTTTTACAGTAAATACATACTGATTACTCAATTGATTATAAACATAGAAAAAGAATTTCTTGCCAAGAACTAGACCTAAAAACCTCAAACATCTTATCATCCAAAGCTCATACATGATTAATTCAAAGTTTGCATGCTTAAGAATTAAAAATTTTTAAAAGTATTCTACCGCTGCTATTATACTGAACTAGTCAGCTCCAAAAAAAAAACCTTTGTAATCAACAAATCTTAAGCTGGTCTTAGCAGCTAGTTGGCTACAGATAGTACTGCAGCTGCGCTGCCATTAAAGGTCTCAAAAAGATCGCTTATGATGCAATAATTTAGTTTTGTTGAGATTAAGCTAAATGAAATGCTAATAATACAATAATCCAGTTTTAGTGGAATTGAAAGAACTTGAAAAATGATAAGAACTTCGTTTTGACAGATTTGAATCACCTTTGGCGCAATACATTTTTCGATCCCCCACCTTACTTTTAGTGGCCTTATATCCTTTCAACCTTTGTCTGGAATGTCTGGTCCCATGCTCCCTCACTTATCAACACTGCCATTTTAAAATTTCAATGGGTTCCTGGTCATGCTGGTAAACTGGAAATAATGAGCATACTGATTCCCTTGCTAGCTTGAGCCTTCCAGCCCAGTGCCCACTGCAATGGTTCCTTGTTCTCTCCCCCCTACCATTGCTAAACCCCATTACACCCAGTACCACAAGTGGAAACATCACGTTTCCCACTCCCATCTTAATTGTCAAATTCCTGCTGGTTCTCCAGTGGAATTGGTCCTGCCACGCCCTTTATGCTGTGAGCTTTTCTGCTTTTGCTGCCATGGTTACAGCCTCTTACTATTATATCTATCTATGCAGGATCAGTGATAAGAACTCATCCTGCAGCATCTGTTGACAACATCTACAGGATTTCCACCATCTCCTTCTTGACTGTCCTGCCTCAGAGCTTTCACTCAAATCTGTCTTTGGCTGTAGTATACACTTTCTATTTTCGCTCATTGGTCCAAACCTTGAGGTGTGGCCCGACTGTTGGTACTCTGCCCTCCCCCATCCACTGTCTCTCAAGAAAAAGTCTGTAGCACCACCACCTTCCATGACTCACACTTTAGAACCATTGGGTTAGATGCTGTTACAAAGTCACGGAGCAAAGAATGATTTGTTCCATTAATTTGACAAGAAAACATTTAAACAGTAAAGCGAGTGTTTGCTACCGATTTCCTAATTGTCCAAAATAGCGTGGTAAGTACTGAAGTTCAACATGTTTCTAAAGAGAAGTTTGACACATGAATCAAGTTCTGACACTACATAGGGAAATAGCTTGCTTTGGTTACGCCCTCAGTTATCCTGGAAAAATTGCAATAAAATTGCTAATGTATAATAGATTACAAGATATTACTGTAAAATTTGGCTATAATTTCAGATTTTGTGAGAATATTGGTGGTGTTTAGACCAATGTATACCTAACGGCATACAAATAATAATTTTTCCTTAATTCACTAAAAACTGTATCTATTGCTTTGGTTGTTAAAAATTCTTGCAATGTGTTAGTGCATCAAAGATCACACCCTCAAGTCAATTTTGGTATCGAAAATGGCCAAAACAGGATTTTTACCAGATAAAATTTAGAGTGAAAGATGTATAGTGGACTTTTGAGGATCCATGCTGAATCCTTATTACTCTCATTGCTTGTAGTTTAGAGCATAGGTATCAATTTTGAGGGGGCTGGGGGCCGCACCCCCTTGGGTCTGACACTGAAGGGGGTGAAATATGTCTGGCCCCCTCGGTTTTTTGGGAAGTAATACCCACTTGGCAACAAGAAATTCGAAATTCCGGACTGATATAGAACCAGAATGCGGAAAAAAACTTTTTTTAGTCTTTCCCTGAATTTGGGGGCAAAATTCTGGCCTGAAATAGGATTAATAAGTTTAACCAAACTTTGCAAAAACATTTCGCCCTCTCAGAATTTGCTTAATCAATAAAAAATCGACACCTATGGTTTTGAGCCTGCCATGTTCTGACCAAGTTGCAACCAAACGCACATGTAATTTAGACTGTTTACTTATGTTTTCTTTAATACGGTTAGACACGGTGGATATGTGATATGATCATGATGTCCTGCTAGAGGTAAATTTGATCCAAATGATCTGAAATTTGAACTGAGGTGTTTTTACACAAAATCACCTCAGGAAAAAAAGGTAGGTGTGATTGGACCTAGTTGAGTTTTTTATGGGGTGCCTGCAACACCCTATTTTACATTGCATCACTTTTTTTCCCAACTCTGTATATTATCTATTAGCTACCATTACAGTGGTAAAGAATGAAAATATGAATGAATGAATTTGACAAGATTTTATTACTGGGGCTTATATCCAGAGCACTAAAGTGTTAATTTTTCTATAGATGAAAGATGAATTTGAAGAGTTGAAGCATGATCAAAGTCTTCGAGTTTTAATCATTAGAAGCATGGCACCTGGAATATTTTGTGCAGGTGATTTTTAAAAATTAAAGATTTGCATAAAAAAAAAACTAGTTTTAAATGATTGAATATACAATTGTATTTATCACCTAGAGTTTTTTAATTTTATGAGTTTTGGACAAAAATACATGTATGATTTTAGAGTACTACTTTGGGACATTATGGCAATAATATAGACTGTGGTAGATGTGCTAGTGCACCTTATGAACTAGCCATAGGTGGGCAAGTTAATCCAAAACGTTAGCTGCGTTAACTACTAGTCCGTTAACAAACTTCACACCTCCGTTAGCATTAATCCGTTATTTTCTGCTTTAATTAGCGAAAGTTAATAAAGTCCGTTAATGCATTAACATTTTGCGTGTAATTTACATTTTTTCTTATTCACTCGCTTCTAGAACACGTATTGACGTTGTTGAGCCGATTGTAAGGAAATATCAATTGCTATGATGGTCTTTTTGTGTTTTGAAAGTTATATTTTAGTCTAATCTAACTTCAAGATAAAAATAAGTTCAAATGCAGTAACGAAGCTGCAATCAGAAAATCTTTGGAAATTGCAAACAGCAATAATTAATAGATCTATGAGGCTGCAGCTTATTATTTGCCACAAAAAAGAGTTCCTTTCTTCACTTTCTTCTATAAAACTCGTGCTAATGTGCAAGAAGTGTTACCAGTGCAAACTACTTTGTTTTGGTACGATGAATGAATGGTACGAGATATTAACGATAAAAACGTTAACGGAAGTCAACAGAACTTAATGGAAGTTAATGTAGTTCGTCAACATGAAATAACTTTTTAACGGATTAACGAGTTAATGAAAAAGTTAGCTTCGTTATTAACGGATTAACGATTAACGGACTTGTTCCCACGTATGAAACTAGCACATCTACCACTGTAGAAGATACATTTGTGCCTATTGTGGTTCTATTTTTTGATTTTTTTTTTCACAAAAAAAACTAAGTAAGTGCCAGTAGAATAAATGTTTGTAAAAAGAGCATTATTACCGTAACTGGGCATACCGGTATATATTTTTTTTCAAACAGGTATTGATTAGTAGATGGTCTGATAATTATTAGACGGTTGTAAATTGATCTTTTGTATTTTAGTGTGTTTGACTGTTTGGTGTTACTCCTAAACAACAGTAATTATTAAACTATAGCAAGATCAAAACTGCCTTGGCTAAGACTAATGCTGATTCACTGATAAACAAAGAAAACTCAGCTTACTGGTAATTTGGTTCTGAACCAATCTTTCGAAGATCGAAAGCCAAATATAAACTTTAATTCGTAGATAATGCATTTGATACAAATATTTTTTATTGTTATACGGAGGTAGTTTTGTTTTCAGTAATGATAGAAAATTATATTTCGAAGGTGCTGACTTGAAAGAAAGAGCAAAAATGGCACCTGAAGAAGTGGGTCCATTTGTTAGCAGTTTAAGACAGCTTATGCGTGAAATACAAGATTATCCCATTCCCACAATTGCTGCGCTTGATGGTACTGCTGTAGGAGGCGGCTTAGAGATGGCCTTGGCTTTTGATATGCGCATTGCAGGTATTTTTTTGTCTAAAAAGTTAAGAAAATCATTTGTAGGTTCTACGCTTTAAACCAAGTTGTTAATTAAAATGAGAGTCTAAAAATCTTTTATGCTGAATCAATCTCGAAAAGTTTAATGTAGTAATGTGCTGATTTTAAATTTAAACAATAGTAAATTTCAATATGTCTACTCAAATCTCCGTAGATCTATGTATTTTGTTAGATCTGCTTGAACTAATTTTATGTTAAACTTTTCAGCAACAAATGCGAAAATGGGTTTGGTTGAAACAAAACTTGCAATTATTCCAGGAGGAGGTAGGTTTTCTGTTGTCATAAACAATAACTTCACGTTATTTGTTCTCATTTGTCATGCAATTGTATTTAGCTTATTAAAATTGCAAATGTCTTACTTGCATCTTCAAGAATTTTTTTATATTCAAAAATGCAGTGTTTAGTTAAAACCTATTTTACATGGTTGCATTTTTGCCCCTTCGGTTTTTTCGTGATAAATTCTTTTTACGAAGCCAAACGATTTTTATTTCAAATTTACTTTTCCGTGAGTCAAGTTTCATCTCAAATAACTCTAGCAAATTTGCTGTTTTAAAGGTAACCGGAAGTTTCCAATTTTTAAGGTTTGCCGAAGTCACTCTGCAAAATCTGAACATTTTTGACCAATATTTAACTTAAATGACGTTACAGGACGTTTTTGTGACGTAGCTACTGCAAAATTGACGTTATTTTTTCAAAAATGGCCGTGACGTCATAACGATGACGTCATCAACCCAAAATCTATTTTTCTAAAAAATTTTGATGAATACCAGCCCGCATGCCAAATTTGGTATTCCCATGACGTTTAGTTTCAGAGTTGGATAGAGGGCGTTTTTGTCCTCATGCATCATGCGTTGGTCAAAAATCCCACAGTGTAAAATAGGGATTAGCAACTCCATTTTAATTTGTATCGTATTGCATTTCAAAACAGAACAGAGCAAATTTGAGGAAGCTCAGAAAACATCAAATAAAAAGTTGGGCCACGAAATAATTGTTCAAGTGATTTTTAGTCAATAGTTCTTAGGCAGCCCACTTAAGTAACCTTGGTTAAAACAATTAGTTTTTATTCATTATCTGTTGAATTCGTTCTATTGAAATTAGTTGCTATGAAATAAAGAGCAAAACTTTTCAACAGGTGGTACTCAAAATCTTGCCCGGATAGTTGGTCCCAGCATTGCAAAAGAAATGATTTTTACAGGAAAGGTTATTGATGGAAAATCGGTAAGTACTGTGTCTTGTATAAATATGCTTGGCGAATTTGACTTTGTTGCCACTAGGATGTTTCTGTGAATAACGGGTGTAAAACACTGCGAATATAAATTCATCAGTTGTCAAAGTGTAGTGTAGTAAGTATTGTCACGGAGATTTAATAGATAATGTCGGCCAAGTCTGTTTAAATGGTAGTATTTCACGTTTTCTTTGATCGTAGTCCAAGTAACCTAATTTGAAAATTTCCCCATCCGAATGCCATATTCCATCACCACAAGAGATTGAAAATGCTAAACTGACCTCGTAGTAGCACAGGTGGACACTGGACAGTAGTTTACTAGTTATGGTAGTTGCAATCGTGGTGGCGATGCAGAGCGTCAGGTGAGGATGTGCCACAGTACGACGTTATTGCTTACTGAGCAGTGAGCAGTAATCACGTTTTTCCGTGGTTGCTTTTTTTTTTTTCTCAAAATTGCAATAACCAGTACCACGGACTACCGAAGTGGAAGATGATGGCATGGCTTTTATACCGTTGGTCTTTACCGTATTTGTGCGAATTCAATTCATAAGCAAAGTGATGCTAATTTTTCAGGCGTGCTCTATAGGTCTAGTTAACCATGCCGTTGAGCAAAACGAAGCAGGGGATGCAGCTTATCTTCGAGCACTTGATCTTGCCAAGGAAATTGTTCCACAGGTACGGGTACTTTAGATGAGACTTTGTTCTGCTGTTGCGGATTTTTTTGTGTGAAATGCTTGTTCCATAATCATGATGTTGTACAGTATCAGGTATCGGCACCTCAACTGATCACTACAGTCGTATTTTAAATTCGGTTGATAACTTTATTTTGTTTTATCCCGTATTGCATGATCTTGATTCAGCTCACACCCTAGTAACGTTGTTGTGTTCTCGAATAAAGCGTTTTACGACTAAAAACTCTTCTTGCTGAATTCAAACAAACAAGTAACTATGATGAAGTCAAAGACTCACACACCATAATTGGAATGTCAAAACCTTCTTAGCAGTTAGTTGACGAATGCACGTCCAAAGTAAAAGCGCTAGTACCGTCGCTTCTTTGTAAGTAAAAAATAATGTGATTAAACTAACTATGACATATCTTCAAGTTAAAAGTGATCTTTTTAGCTTTGTTGGGACTTCTGCGACGCTTTGCGTCGAAAGTCCTTATGTTTTTTCCGGCATATTTTACGAATTCGTAAACAAAAATAAAAAACACTATAACTTTGAAACGGCTGAAGGTAGAAACTTGAAATTTAGATCTTAGCTGGGGCACGTACGAATCATTCTTGGGGCAAATTTTGGGGGCAATCGGTCGTGCCATACGGGTTTCCAAGCCAAAAAATGAAATGCCAATTTTAGGTTTAAACAGCTTTAGCTCGAAAACTAATGGCACTAGGGGAATAAAACTTTCGAATTTAGAAGCGTCTGGGCATGCCCTTTCAGCTCTCAAAAATAAACCATGGCGATTCCGACACTTTTTTTTTATTTATTTATTTGTTAAGCAAATCACATGGTGGTCACAACTACTCAAAAACCACCAAAGTTAGAAACTTGAAATTTGGACAGATTATAATTCTATATATGAACTTGTGTACCTGCAATTTTGGAGGCGCTACGTCGCGTGGTTTGGGACATATGCACCCCAAACTTGTGACAGCGAAGTTTGTTAGGTTATTTTAGTCAGACTAAAGCTAGACACTTGAAATTTGGACAGATGATAGGTCTATACATGAACTTGCGTCCCTCCAATTTTGAAGGCGCTACGTCACGTGGTTTGGGGCATATGCACCCCAAACTTGTGACAGCCAAGTTTATTAAGTGATTTTAGTCTCGTACTCGCGCGTGCTGCTGTAGCCGAATGGTTAAAGGCGCCAGTGCTGAAAACCTAAGTGCTGGGTTCAATACTCTAGTTGGCCATCGCTTTTACCATACTAATATTATGTTGAGTCTAGCATATTAATGTTTTTTTTGATTACGACAAAATCGTTTATAATATTTTTTGTTTGACACTATATATGATCAGATGGTATCAGGTTTCATTTTCTGTGAAGATGTCCCAAAAATCAGCTTTTTTGGACCTCAAGCTAGCGCGCTAGTTTTTTTTTGCTACCACTAAAACTTTTCAAGACAAGTATATTTTAACGTACTTTGGAGGTAGTCACCTACGCGCGCGTGCTGCCATGGCCAAATGGTTTAAGGCGCCAGTGCTTGAAACATAAGACCAGGTTCAATTATCTACTTGGCCATCGCTTTTATCAAACCAAGATTATATCAAATCTAGCATATTAATTTTTTTTTCGATTTTCGACAAAATCGTTTATAATATTTTTTGTTTGACACTATATATGATCAGAGGGTATCAGGTTTCATTTTCTGTGAAGACGTCCCAAAAATCAGCTCTTTACGACCTCAAGCTGTCGAGCTAGTTTTTTTGTGCTACCACTAAAAATTTTAAAGACCAGAATATTTTGACGTACTTTGGAGGTAGTCACCTACAAGCGCGTGCTGCCATGGCCGAATGGTTAGAGGCGCCACTGCTTAAAACCTAAGATCTGGGTTCAATTATCTACTTGACCACTTTTATCAAACCAAGATTATATCGAATCTAACATATTAATTTTTTTTTGATTACGACGAAATCCCTTTCAATATTTTCTGTTCGACACTAGGTATGATCAGAGGGTATCAGGTTTCGTTCGCAGTGAAGACGTTTCAAACAACACTTTCTTAACACCATTAGCAAGCGGGCTAAATTTTTTGGGTGTCAGAAGAAGTTTTTTGAACAAAACTATTTTGACATAATTTGGGGCGACCAACCCCAAATGGATCCAAACAAATATCAGTTTTTTTGATGGCTTAAGCTAGGATGCTACATCTTCGATATCAAGAGGCAATAAAGAGATAAATACCTTGACATAGGTTCGGGGTACCACCCTACCGAAGATCCCCCAAGTGGCCACCCCAAACATCAATTTTTTGAACTGCTTAACATAGGGTGCCAGTGTTTTTTGATATCAGTCCATATTTAAGAGGAAAATATTTTGACGGTGTTTCGGGGTACCGCCCCCCCCCCCCTTGGGGAACCAAAATGGGCCCCCCAGAAATCAATTTTTTGAACAACTTCATTTCAGGTGCCAGTGTTTTTTGATATCAGTAGATATTCAAGAGACAAATACTTTGACATGGTTTGGGGGTACCACTCCCCTGGGGGACCCCCAAACATCAATTTTTAATTGGATCAGGCTAGGGCACTAGTTTTTTTTTTGATATCGGCACATTTCTAAGAGAAGAATATTTTGACATCGTTTGGGATATTACCCCCAAGGACCCCCCCAAAATGGACCCGCCAAAAATTAATTTTATTGGCACAAACTAAGGTGCCACTTTTTTGCGCTATCAACACATACTTAACAGACAAACATTTGGACATAGTTTGGGGGTGCCAACCCCCCCTTGGGGACCCCCAAAATAGACCCCCAAAAACCAATTTCTTGAATGACCTAATTTATGGTGCCAGTGTATTTTCATATCAGTAGATATTTAGAGGCAAATAGTTTGACAAAGTTTGGGGGTACCACCTCGCTGAGGCCCCCTTCCAAATGGACCCCCCCGAAACCAATTTTTTGAATGACTCAAGCTAGGGTGCCAGTGTTTTTTGCTGTCAGTAGATTTTTACGATACAAATATTTCGACGTGGTTTGGGGGTATGGCCCCCTCGGGGTTCCCCCCCAAAACCAATCTTTTGAACGACTTAATTTTTGGTGCCAGTGTTTTTTGATATCAGCAGTAGATATTTTGGAGATGAATATTTTGACATACTGTAGTTTGGGGGTGCCAGCCCCCCAGGGACCCCCCAAAACAAACCCCCCCGAAAAATCACTTTTTTTATTTGCTCAAGCTAGGGCACTAGTTTTTTTTTTTAATATCAGCCCATATCTAAGAGACGAATGTTTTGACATCATTTGTAATCTCTCCCTTGGACCCCCCAAAATGGACCCTCCAAATATTATTTTTTTGTTTGCCTCAAACTAGGGTGCCAGTTTTATTTCTTGATATCAACAGATACAACAGACAAATATTTCCACATAGTTTGAGGGTGCCACCCCCTCGGGTACCCCCCCAAAGTGGACCCCAAAAATCAAATTTTTGCACGACCAAATTTACGATTCCTGTGTTTTTGATATCAGTAGACATTTCAGAGGCAAATGTTTTGACAGAGTTTGGGGGTACCACGCCCCCCAAAAGGGACCCCCTAAAAATCAATTTCTTCAACAGCTTCAGTTAGAGTTCTAGTTTTTATTTGATATTATGAAATACTGAAAAGACAAACACTTGGACATATTTTGAAAGTGCCACCCCCCGAAAATCCCCAAATGAACCACACAAAAATCAATTTTTGGACGATTTTATCTTAGGCTTTGTTTTTTTGATATTGGAAGGTATTTAAGCGACAAAAAATTGACATAGTTTGGGGGTACCCTCCCCCCAAAAACTCCCAAACATCATTGCGTTGAACGGCTTAAGCTAAAACTCCACTTTTTTTGTACATAATATGGGGGTACCAGACCCCCGAAAATCCCCACGTAAACCCCACAAAAATCAATTTGTTGAATTTAAGCTAAGGCTCCAGTATTTTTTACATCAAAAGTTATTTAAGAGACAAAATGTTTGACATAGTTTTGAGTACTTCCCTCCGAAATCTTCCCAAATGGACCACACAAAATCATCTATTTTGAACGGCTTGAGCTAGGACGCTAGTTTTTTGGATATCAGTAGATATTTGAAAAACAATTTTTTACATGATTTGGGAGTACCAACCCCCAACATGAACCTTCCCAAAAATCCCTTTTTGAAGGCTAAATTTACCAATTGATTTTAGTCAGTTGGGTTCATATGCTGAGCTGGCGTAGTGATTAAAGGTGCCAGGGTTTGAAATTGTCGAGAATGAAATGAGCTGTGTTCAAATACTTAGTCGGACATCGGTTTTACCCAAACCACTGACGATTTAAATCCCACATTTATGTTTTTCATGGAACAAAATTGGTTTGTTTGCATTGCATACGAATAAGTTTTAGAGAAATATCGGTAACCTTCAAAGTATGAAGGGGAGAATGATGGTGAAATGGAACTGGTGGAAGTCCCGTATTATTTTCCCGCGGGAAAATGAACATCTAGTTTTACTTTGATGTGCTGTTGAAAGTTCTACGTTGCAGGGTCCGATTGCATTACGAATGGCAAAGCAAGCGATTAATCGTGGAATAGAAGTCGATTTAAGTTCTGGATTAGCTTTCGAACAAGCATGTTATGCTCAGGTAGTTTGGCGAACTGATATGTGTGTATTGAGCTCAAGGGTGCTTCAGCTCTTCCCGACTTTTCACTATCAAGCCCACTTTTTTGTCAGTTGTAAGGTTTAGTATGAAAGTAATATGTGTAAAATATTTTTCTGGTCGGACCACGTTTAACCTACCTCTTGGCATTAATTTCGACACTTTACGCAGAATTTCATCTATAGCTGTTGTCTTTAGTTTTTCAAATTCGATCAGCTCAGATAGTTTGGACTAGATATTCCTTATTTTTCCTAAGCCTCTAACAAATGTTACAGTTGCTATTTGTGACATATCACTGACAAATGGGCTCCACTGGCATTAGATCCACAGCATTTTGCACCAGTGAAAAACTTCAAGCACACAATTATCTAATAAAAGATAATAGAAAGCAATTTCCTCTACAATTACGGTTTCTTGCCAGTTATACTATGCTACATTTTTTCACGTTTAACACCCACAGGAATTAGTTGTTCGATTTCCTAAGTAATAACGAAATGTAAACTATTCCACCCATGCGCTAAGATTTAGAATTGAAAATACATTTCACGTAATATGACTATTAAACACTGAATACATTATCAACATTGTACAACATTTAGACAAATTTCAAGTTGGAGCTTACCGCAGTACAGAATGATATTTCATTACTGTGGGCATTCAAGCAACTGAAATTAATACAATGAGCAATTATTGTAGTTACCGAAACGAATACAAAATTTTGCAACTGAAATCTAACTGGCCTAAATTCACTACATGAATCATGTAAAAAACAAAGAACAACAATCGTAGCATTTGTTGTATAGTAGCAGTGTACTTAATTCATAGGTTGTTAATATTAGTTTAATGATGAAACAATACTATCACTATGCGACAGCACCATCAATTTACTAAAGTTTTGTGTTGTATGCATTGTTGGTGTCATTATGTGATTTGTGTGTTATAGTACATGTCAATGCCAATTGTTTCATATAAATGCCTATGTAATTTAGATTTTACTTGACTTAGTACACACGATGGTAAGAAATTCAAACTCAATAGGCCTGCAGGGCGCCGGTATTTGAATTGTGGTTTGCTCAAAATTTGCATACCTTTGTGCTTCAAGACAGCTAAATGTGCCACCTAGTGTCCAAATTTATTCAAATAAACTGCAGCAATGGATTCTCCACCAACGAAATTCGGGGTGTAGACACCAAGATACTAAGAAGTTATTGCAAGTTAAAGCTGTACAAGTTTCATCACTGGAGGCAGCATTGAGTAGGAAAAAACAAAACTCTTCATATTTCAGCTTATAACTGGCCAATTTTGAAATATCTTGTTTGGGTTTGTTCAAAAACACATAGGCAAACTTTTTGAACACAACTAAACGTCGTATTTACCAAAGTACGCCATCTAGTGTCAAAAAAGATGAAATTCTGCGTAAAATGTCGAAATCAAGAACCGAGGGGGATTAAACGTGGTCTGATCAGAAAAATATTTTACACATATTACTTTCATACTAAACCTCACAACTGACAAAAAAGTAGGCTTGATAGTGAAAAGTCGGGGGGAACTGATGCAGCCTGTTGAGCATTTTGCTTGCTAGTTGTAAGGTTTTCGTAGAATTGAAAGCCTATTTTAAATTTTGAGTTCGGTATCAACATTTAGTGTGCAACTGTGCTCATTGTTTTTTACTTAAATCCTAGCATCCACATTCTGCAAGACAACTGTAATGTGCGGTAAAATTGTGTATGCTGTATTGCTGCTAGATTTTGTAGATTACAAATTTTGATGCCACAAAAATGCATTTATATTGGTATGTTTTAAAATGTCGTTTTTTTAACAGTCACCGTCTTCGATGCTTTTGGGTTGTATTTTTCCCAGTCTTAGTTATCTTATATGATTCAGGTTATTCCAACCAAAGATCGAGTGGAAGGGTTGAAAGCTTTCAAAGAGAAGAGGCCACCGAAGTACGAAGGTCACTGAACAAAGAAAGAGTACTCTTTGAAAAGCTATTTTCTGAAACGTGCTATTACTTGTTTTGTGGCTGTTTGAGCTGGTGCCAAATTAGCAGGTTTTTACTGTGATTGCGAGATAATCTCTTGCATCTAACGGAACGAAGCGAGCCAGTGTTTAATTTCGCATGGACAGAAAAGTGATTTTTGTATGATATGAAGGCTATTAAAGTTGATGCACTTTTTAAAATAAACATTTGAAGCTGGAGAAACACATGATTGATGTACTTTTGCAAAGTCTATGAAGAAACAACCAATGTTTTAAAGCAAAAGAAAGACACAAGCTGTAGAAAATTTTGTAAAGAAAGCAAGAAAATATCAAATTCTGTTTGCTAGTAGCAGCTAATGAAAATCGAATTCTGGAGAATTGGAGTAAGTGTTCAATGTTTTAAGTTGGATAGGATAGTCAAAAGCCTGACGATACGTTCGAAAGTTGGCATGACACTACTATACGTTACTATAAAAATCAGTACATTCAGCAATAAAGTGAGACAGTGTGAAGCCTATTTCCCTTGTGTGGTAGACAGTTGGGCAAAAAGATGTAATAACAAATACGTTTGTCAAAATCAAGAGATTTCTGCACTGTCAAATAGTACTTTGCTGGTGACTACAAGTACTTTTTTAGCCGAAGCAACATTACTCTTTAGCATGTACGCCGAATTATATTCTAAAGCTTTAGTTCATAATGAATTTAAAATTGAATGTTGGCTTGTTTCACTAAACTCTTCGTGGAACGTTGAAAACCAAGGCACCCATGACTGTGATGTGTAATTGAGTGATTATTGGTTAGAAGTATCGTTCAAGCAACGTCAATTTTCTCTTTAAAATTTAACTATTGGCAGCCGTCATTGAACTAAGACTTGAGACCACGAAAAGTATAAGCGATTAAAATGAATCATGACATCAAGCTTTAAAGTATCGTTTGCTTTGCTGAAATTTGCCCGTGTCTGTATGGTATTCAAAAACAAATTTACATAAAACTGGTTAATTAGGCGGAACTGCCACGTTAGATATATCCAGGGCCTTAGATAGAATTTTTGCAGGGGGTACGAAGATCGACGCCTGGCCCCCAAAATTTAGTGAAATTAAATCAAGAAAGGTCTTCACTCAAATTTGGTCCTGATTTTTGCCCAAAATTAGGTGAAGACCAAAAAAAAAAAGGTCTTCACTCAAATTTGGTCCTGTTGGTCCAAAACTTGACGCGACAACCTTAACTTTTCCGGGCCCCCTAAGCCCGGGCCCGGGTACAATGTACCCCCTGAACCCCCCTCTTGCAGGCCCTGGATATATCACTAGTGGTGGTGGTGGTACTACCCGACCCCTTCCGAGGGATAGGGGCCGCGGAGACCCAACAATCGGGCCACACCCCAAGGTCTAGACCATAGATCACGAATAGAGAGAGAGGAGCCAAAGATAGATTTACGAAGGGGTTCAGAGGCAGGACAGTCCAGGAACCTCATGATTGAGGTCCTGTATAGGGTGTCCACAGGCACTACAAGCAGAATTCTCCTTCCGACTGATCCTGTGAAGATATGAAGATAAAAGAAGACTGTGGCCATGGCAGCGACGACGGGAAAGCTCACAGTGAATAGGGCGAGAAAGGAGAAGTTCCTCCGAAGAGACTGGGGACTTGGTGGTTCAAATAGGAGTGGGAGATTTGACGTCTCCAACTGTGGTACTGAAAATAACGGACTTTGGCTACGACTGGGGGGAGAGGGCATGGGATTGCTTCAGTGGGCAGGGAGGCACCAGCTTTGGCAAGTAAATCCGCATTTTTATTACCCAGGAGACCAGCGTGACCGGGGACCCATTGGAAGCTCAAGATGGTGTTGTTGGAGAGGGAGGAGGCGAGGGACCAAACATTCTAGGGGGACTCAGGCAGGAGATAAGAGGGGGCTGATGAAAGGATTGAGAGGGCCGATTGGGAGTCAGTTAGGAAAAGGACTGACTGGAATTTGCAGGTCAACAAATGGTTAGTACACCAATCGAGACCTTGCTTGAGTGCAAAGGTTTCAGCTGTGAAGCTGGAGGCAATTGGACCAGTGGAGAAGGACATGGAATAGGATGTGTTGCAATTGGAGCATGTGGCATACACTCCAGCACCACCGGGACAAAAAAGGGAGGGGACAGAACCATCAGTCCATACTTGGATATCAGAAGGGGAGAGGGAGGATAGTCTGTTTGAAGCAGACTGGAGTCGGGCTGTACTGTTGCCTGTGCAGTCGGGAATGAAGGGGGAAACGGTGAAGTGGGTTGCAGTTCATGGGGAAAAGGAGGGTGCATGATCAGAGTCTCGCGTGGGGATGGGAAGGATTGAGTGGCCGAAGAACAGAATGATCTCCAGGAGGGTTTCTTTTTTAGTTGACAGGGCACGTTTCTTGTTGCCTGGCCATAAAGGCTGGAGAAGTCTGGGAGGAGAAGCAGAGCACGTTCGAAGGAGGAAAGAGGCTGATGTTCTAAAGTTAGCTTTAGAGGAGGGAGTTGAGCTTCAAGAAGGAGTAGGGAGGAGGGGGTGGAAGAGAGGCACCCAGTAATAACCCTGCATGCAGCTCTGTGTAAGACTTCCAAGTGATTGGTTGCGGTGTTGCAGAGGAATGGGAACAATCCAGGAGAGGCATATGTGAGCTCCGGTCGCACAAAGGCTTTGTAGAGTAGGGAGAGAGATTCTTTCGTGGGACCCCAGGAGGCAGTGGCTATGGAGTGAAGGGCTTTGTGGCGTGGATAGAATTTGGAACACAGGGATTGGACGTGGGTCCCAAAGGATCGAGTCCGATCAAAGGTTACACCAAGGAATTTAGGGATGGGATTGAACGAGAAAGAGATGCCCAGGAGGTACAGCCGGGGCTGGAAAGTGGCTTGATGGGGATCTGTAGAGAAAAAGGAGGACTTGCACTTCTTTGGATTGAAAGGAAGTCTCCATAAGTTGGACCACGTTTCTAGGACATTTAGGGAGGATTGGACGACAGAAGATGCTTTGAGCGGGTCTGGGGAGGAGGACGACCAGATGGCCAGATCATCAGCATATAGGGAGGCATGAGTACCCCGAGGCAAATCCTGGGTAATGTCATCAACAAATAGGATGAAGAGGACCGGACCAAGTACCGAGCCCTGGGGGACCCCTCGTCTGATACGAAAGGAAAGGCTGCTGGAACCACCAACGTGGACTTTAGCACTACGGTCAGAAAGGAAAGAGTGTATCCAAAGAAAAAAGCAAGGGGGGAGTTTGAGCGAGAGAAATTAATGAAATAGAGCAGAGTACCAGACGGAGTCGAAAGCCTTGGAGAAGTGAACAGACGCCAAAATGGTTCGGTCTGGAGGTTTTTTCTTTTGGAAGCTGTCCCAGATTGATTGAGACAGAGTTAGAATTTGGTCGAGAGACGACCTACCAGGGCAAAAGCCGGCTTGGCAAGTGGAGAGGAGATGATTCGATTCGAGCTGAAAAGTTAGGCGAGAAAGAATCAAGCGCTCAAAAAGCTTGGAGATGCATAAGGTGAGAGAAATGGGGCGGAAGGAGGACGGAGAGGAAGTGGGCTTTCCAGGTTTGTGAATGGGGATAATAGTGGTAGGTTTCCAACAAGATGGGAAAGTGTGAGAGGACCAGGACCTGTTGAAAAGAGAAAGAAGGAGGAGTTGTGCTGGCTCAGGCAAATGCTTTAGTAAAGGATAGGCAATCTGGTCGGGGCCAGATGCAGTGGAAGAGGAGAGTTTGGAGTTGACAGTGGAGAGTTCAGCCAAGGAGAAGGGGGAGCAGAAGGAATTGTGGAGGGAAGAAGCATCCTCACAGCTAGCTTTCCGGAGTTCATTCATGAACTGTCATTCGGCTCTGCGCGAGGTACGAGGTGTTGCTTGAGATAGATGTGAGCGAAGATAAGAGACATAGTGATTGGCAGTGTCAAGAGGGGAACTGCAACCGGAAAAAGAAGGGTCTTGGTAGGTGTTCTTTTTGCCCGAGATGGCATTGAGGAGCCTGAAGACTGCACGAGGATCAGAACGGGGGGACAGATTAGAACAGGTGGCTTGTCAGGTTGCGGATTTGGCTCTAGAAATGACTGAGGACGCCCTACGAGAAGCATCTATGTATCTGAGGCGGTGAGCTTCAGACCTGATCCTTGTGCCTGAAGGCAGCACGAGGACCAGAACGAGTGGGCCCTCCATCGCTCCCGCACTGCAGACTCCGCTTCCTGGGACCACCAGGGTTTGGGGGAACGACCAAGGCGGCCAAAGGGGATAGAGGCCTTGGCAGCTTCGACTAAGAAGAGGGAGAAGGAGCGGGCAGCCTGGTGGGTGTTGACTGCGTCAACATCAAAAGAGGGAGATGCTCAAGAATATATGATTGATAAACATCCCAACGGGCCTTTTTGTAGTTGAATCTGGGGGGGGGGGCGAGTGTTGGGGTAACGAACTGGAGAGAGAGGGAGGACAATCTCTATGGGGAGATGGTCAGAGCCAAGTCCAGGGAGAGTGCGCCACTTGCAGTGCGGAGCGAGAGATGCAGGAGCTCACGAAATATCGGGGGATGAACGGCTCCCAGTGGAATGATGGAGGAGCGTGGGAGAGGCAAAGTCGTTCAGGATTTCCAGACCGGAGGAAGTGATCCAGTGAAACAGGTCATTTCCAGACGGGTTGGAGGGGATAAAACTGTCCCAGGTTGAGTGGTGAGCATTGAACTCTCCAAGAATAAAAGTGTCAGGGGAGTTTGGAAGGATGTCAGGAGAGAAGGTCCTTGTACGAGAATCAGAAGGAGTGCTTCTGATGGGAGGGGAGTAGAGGTTAAGGAATTGTAAGGGAGAGTGGTTGGAAAAAAGAACTTAACACAAATGTAGTCTGAGTAGGGGTCCTGGGAAGAAAGAGAGGAGACAGAAACAGGAGAGAAGGCCGGGTCAGAGTGGATAAGAGTGAGGACACCACCACCGGTGTTATGATCTCCGGAGGAAACAGGGCCCTGTCTGCCAAAAGTTCGATTCGTACGAAGGGTAGAATATCCAGGGATTTGAAACTTCTTGGTTGCCGAAAAATGGGTTTCTTGGAGAAGAATGAGGTCATACTGCTTGTTGGAAAGAAAGGCGATTAGTTCGGCACGACGTGAGGGGGAAAGACCGCCGACATTCCATTGAAAAATTCTAAAGTTTTGAGGGGGGTGTGGAGTTCGTTGAGGGTGTGGCGGCGAGTTGTTGGTTGGTTGTGTGCTTGTGGGTGGTGGAGGTGTGGAAGGTAGAGTGAAAGCAGAAAGAGGGTAAGTGTTTAGGAGGGGAGGGTGTGAAGGGAGAGGTAGAGATGAATCCACTACTTGTAAACATGTTGGTGGGGGGGGTGTGTGGGAGGGGTTGGAACTGGAGAGACGGGGTAGGGGAGGCTTGCTGGTGGGTGGGAGAGGCAAGGTACCCATTAAGACAAACAGGGCAATTCCAACCCATGGTGGAGCCAGCTGCGCAGATTTTACGAAAGTGAGCTCGGGTCAGGGAGGAGCAGTAGACGTGTCCCCACTTGGAACAGGTGAAGCACTTTAGTGAGTCCTTACCTACCTCATGAGAGCACAAGAAGCAGGGTTAACGTGGGAGGCCTTGAGGGGGACGCGGTTGTTAAAAGCCAGGTGGTAGTGGGGGGAACCCTGGGGGAGGGGAGGAGCGGACGCAGGCGTTGTAACGGGGGAATTGGTTGAGTAGAGGAGCCAGTTTGACTTTTGGGGCATCACGCCGGGCAACGCCAACCCACTGCAGTGCCAGTTGCACAGATTGTGCGAAAGTCAGTACGGGTGTGGGAGGAGCAGTGGAAGTGTACCCACTTGAGGCAAGTAGAACACTGGAGGAAGTTTCTGCCCACATCAAGGTGACAAATGGAGCAGGGGTACCTGGGGCGAGGATTATTACGGATGGGGCCTGGGTTTGGATGAACATTGCCACTAATTAGGAGCAATGCCAGGATTGGGAGACATTGAAGGGGAGTCCGGTCAATCAGAAGAGGAGCCGCCCAGTTGTGACCGGTCAACGGGCAGCCCAGCGAAAAAACAGTCCATGACAATGGGGGCGACCTTTTGGTCAAGCCCCTCGGGAGATCTATCCTGCCATTTTGACCCATCCCCATTGGGGAGGAGACTGCACCTACACGATGAGGTGGCAGGACGCTGGTGCAGATATATCACAAGTCGGCTAAGTAAACGGCTTCTGCGTAAGCCTACTACCGTTTTTGATCAGTAATTGTTTGGAAAGCGTGTGCTTCTACTTCCGAAAATCTTCAGTGATGTATTTTTTTGTTGTAAATTGTGTCAAAGTGCTGCTGGATATAACGTGTGGAAACCACTGGTTAATCTACAGTTGCTTCATGGAAGTTGAAGTGGAACACTCACGGAACAGAGTTCTTTTTACAAATCTTTGAGCTTGAAAGAAGTAGTTTGTTAGTTGTGGGCCGAGAACATTTTAGATCCACTTTTCTCACCAATGTTGTACGAAAGAAATTTATTCGAATTAGACGTACAACCGAGTATTCAAAAAAATTACGTTAGAAATATTATTCCGACTAGGTATCAATCAGTTTGGTAATTCAGTTAATTAATTTTCAAAAATGTTTAATGAAACATATTTTACGCAAATAATTTTTATCATTTACTTTTCAATTAAAGGTGAAACCTATCCTGTTAATTTGTGTTTGCAGCTCCATGGCTTCTTAACCACAAATGTGAAGGTTTTCAATTAAGTTTGGTTCCTTTTATGTGGCTGTTTGGTTCGAAAACATTACGAAAAAATGCATTCTATTGCTTTTGACCAATCACCACGACTGCTAGATCATGCCACTTTTAATCAACGGATGAAATTTCATTTTGAAGAGATTAAAAGGAAGTCTTGCAAAGTCTGAAATCTAATAGGCTCCAAGCCAACATTCATTATAATATTTACGTTATCGCAACCACGGCAGTCTACCAAACAAGTTCAACAGTAGAGAGCTAATGACTTTTGCGCTCTACAAAAAGATGGTTGCCGATAAATTTGTATTGAATATGAACTATGATCTAGTGTAATAAAAAGAATTTTTCCTACTAAATAGGTAGGCTAAGCCCAGGTTCGAGTTGTTATGGAGTTAAACAATAATTTTAAAATGGTATTTACAACTTCAGCTTTCTCTCGTTTAGGGTAAAAAGAAACAATTTGTAGACTAGTGGTAACTTTACTGTCTTAGAAATCCACGAAATTCTTTCGTTCCACCGCTGTGTTTTATTAACCAAGTTAACAATCAGTTTTTAAAAAATTAATACATTTGTTTCAAAATCGAAACTTATTTAAACATATATTAGGTTAGTTGAATCCCTTGGTTGTGTAGTGTAAGCCTCTACTGTTGCAAAATTTCTCTTGGTTGTCAGATGCTGATTTGTGCAAACCAAAACTTGCAAATTTGATATAACTTTTACTGCATGCATGTCTTGACAAGAAGTTAACACTCTTAAGGACAATTTACCGATATAACTTATTTCCGGTTTACCATACTTTTACTGATCATCGGTCGAGTGGATTGAATGTCTGCTACTGAAACGATAGACTCTTGCTCGATTCCAGGTCGGGTGAAACCAAAGACTTAAGTATTCACAGCCTCCACTGTACGTGGAAGACAGGTGGGCAGGTGGTAGCTAAACTCGAGGACCGCGAAGGTATTTTCGCTGTTTCCTGGCCAAAGCAAATGATGAATAAACGATGCTATCATAATTTCATTAAAAGATTTTATTGTACTTTGCCCAATGACGCAATGGCTGCAATTTTGTTTCTGAATCAGCCCTATAGTATGTAGTTGCTGCAGTTCAAAATGCTTTGGGTCTCCTGAACGTCTGTTTTAAATAGATCAATTGTTGGCCATTTTAAAATTTCGATATTTTGTTTAATTTGTTGAAAGATGAAATCATAAGTTTGGTTTAGAGTTTACCGGTTCAGTTAATAGCAAGAGCAGCCTGGCGAGCAAGTGCAAAGATCACTACAGCATATTGAGTCATCATCGTATTTGTCCAAATTTCCAGCTTTTAAATCTCAGAGTGGCTTTTTTTAACGTATTATTTTGAGCTCAATGTGACGCGGCCAAATTTTTTTGATAAATTAAAAGCTTTTACTATAGCTTGTTGGTAGCTTTTTAGGGCAGTGCTTACAGGTTGGTTTATCGAAAACCAGTGCTATTTGAAGTTTTAGTTAGTACTGATAGTAATAGTGCGTTACAACTCAAAAGTAGCACCCAAAATAAAGAGGAAAAGATTCGGATAAGGTCTTTCGTTAGCCTTACAATTTATAACTTCTGTTCTGTAATGTCGCCAAACGAGAACGGGAGACGTGACAATTTTTTAGAATCTAGCTTGGTAGTTCCTAATGAAATCTTGTGGAGTTTTATATATGAAAAAAAACAAAACAATCAGCCCCCAAGTTGCAATCTTTGCGTTATTCGTATGCTATATGTAAAAATACCGGAATATTACCGATGGACTTGACACTGAGCCACCGATGTGCGTTTGCATGCAAGAAAGTATAACGCGTTTATATACCCATCAGCACTTCTTGGGAACGGTTTGTCCACCTAGCGCTGAAATCCATGAATTTCATCATATATTCATCTTTTTTCAGCATTATTTTTTAGGATGCAGCAAGAAACAGGAGACTAATATTGTTTATGAACTCTAAATTTACATCTTATTTTGGTTAGATACTCAACGGGATATCTACGGTGTACGGTGCATAACTAGTAAGAAAGGCAGCTAAAATATGTAGCAGACAAAAGCTTATAAAGTTTGAAAACATGTTCGACTGTTGGTTCATTGAAATCTGGATTACAATAAACTGTATCAAGGATTAGCTATAAAATACTCTTTCCACGATTTTGCATAGCAAGGCATTTTGTGGCGTTTCTCCCGAACTTATTTATCGATGGATTTCTAAGTTAATTTTCTATTTTTAGCAATCATCACAAAACGCGCAAATTATTGTAATTGATTACACGTTTGTATTTTATTGTACCAATGTTGCAATTGCCGTTTGCATACATTTGAATCCGGCTATTTAACAAGTCACAGAAAATAAAAGTTTTGCCAAAAAAGAGTTTTTCTAGTCTTTGGCAACGCAAATGACAATGCCAAAAAAAAAAAAATCAAAAACTTACCGGTTCATTGAGAACCGAAGATGAGCACGTGAACTTGTAGGCTTAGCAATCTAACCGACGCATAAACTTGGATTTCAAGATGGTTTCAAGGATAGGCTACAGTCTTATCAATTTCGTGAGATGGTGTTGATACATTCTTGTTGTTAAGTTAACTTCGTGGATAATAAAAGGCCTTGTTTTGAATAGTCTGAAAGCAGCTTGCTTGAATGGTTATAGGATCAAACAGCCGCACAGTGCTTGCTATGCGAATGATGAGCTCGTGAGCTTGCTGGCTTTGTATGTATTCGACGCGGAAGCTGAACTAAAAGACGTTTACAGAAAATGCTAATTTAGAGTTCGGAAATTGACTTTGAAATTAAATTTTCAACTTTTTCTTGCTCAGTCCTGCATTTGCTTATGAATAAATTGTGGCGGCAGCGAGAATGGAACCATGTTTCTCCCGTTGTTGTGGTCCTTTGTCGTTGGTATTCGTGGCGCGGTTGAAATGAAGTCGGGCAAAAAACGTTTATTTTCGTTTAATAGCTTTTTGCCGCTTTTTCCGTTGTTCTGAAGCTTCGTGAGCTATGCGTTATGGAATTCCACTGGCTTATCATCATGAGGTGCCTTGGGCTGAATGGTCAAGGGATTCTCGGGCTCAGCATAGAGTTTCAGAACAGATCGAGTTTTACATTCATTTCAAACTTTCAGTTGAATTGTGACCAGGACTTTTTATTTCTTTTCGTTTAAAACCGGACTTAATTATGAATAATACAATTATTTATTTGCTACCGAAAAAGATTGTTTTATTGAAAAATAGAAGCAAAAAACAAAAACTACAGTAATAAAAAGCGTAAGTCTCAGATCAATAAGAACTGTCCGAATCACAATACTTTCCGAGGACAAAATAGTGAGGTGCGCCTTGTACCCGCACCGCTTCTTCACAATATTATGCTTACTGTATTAGCGTTTTCCAACATTGGTCGAGCGGTAACGCGTTCATCTCTGGAGCGGGATGTCTGCGGTTCAAATTGGACACAGTGTTGCCACCAACTAGTCACCGTTGCGACAGAAGAAGCTGTGTTGAAGGGGTGAAGAAGCTGTATTGCCTGGGTGCAATGACGCGGAGATGGTCGCCGCAACTCGTTCCACGTTTCGACGAACTACAAGCATAATGAAAGATTTAATTTGATGAAATGAAGTCTTTCTGACTTTTTTCCACTGCTGGAGGTAGCTAAATTTTTACTTACCATTTTTACCATTTCCGACAGTTATATTGATGGAGTGTTTACCAATGCCACATCGTTGCAGTTTTTTGATTTATTATTTTGTTTGAACCAAAAATGAGATATCTGTAATTATATAAAGCATTTTTCAAAATCGTGGTTATGGTTAATTATATGAGAAATATTTGGAAAAATTTGAAACTGCTGCAGAAAGCCTAAGAATGTTTTGCGGTAACGCTTATCTCGGTGTCTCCTAAGGCTATAGACTTAAAAAACTTTGAGATCAGACAAAAACGTGACGTTAAATTGCTGAAAAATTTGTTAATTGACTCAAGAAAAGACGCCATTTTACTGGGAAGAAATTTTTGTTGGTTTTATATTCTAAATGCTATAGCACAGGATAATAATCTAAATAATATTATTAACTTATTAATTTTTGTTAGGTACATATGTTTTTGTTACATATGTTTTTTCTTTGTCGAACAAAAATTTTTTAGCTACCTAATTGCGTACCGGTAATATCTTTGCAATTTTCGCTCTGATTTATTATTCATAAACGATGAGAAAATGGTTTTGTTTTTAATTAAGTTCGAGCAAGGATTCAAAGTCTGGCTTGAACTATTTCAGCTGTTAACTATAACACATCAAATTTAGCTCAAGTTGGACTTGAGTTTATTCTCGTAATACTAGCCTTGAAGCAATATAGGATGACTTTACAAAGGACATAACTTTTGCTATATAGATGGTCAAATTATGCAAAGCCAAAATTTTCTCCAGCTCTTTAAATGTGCAGGAGCTTCTTGCTTGTCAAATTTAATCAGTTGACATATGAATCATTTAAATTTAGAAATTTTTGCCCTTTAACATGCGTGATTAGTTTAGTTTTTTGCTGAAATCATAATACGCTTTTCACTGGGTCTGGACAATTTTTTTGATTTTGCTGTGTGATTTGTTTGATCACAAACGCTAAAACCTGATACAGATTTATTGGCTAGGCAGTTTTTATAACTTTTTGTTTTCATACTTATTTTTACCGAGTTTGGAAACTCAAAAATGCGCTTCTAACTAGCTGAATCAAAAAGCATAGCTTTTCATGTGCCAAATTTTTAAAAATAAATCGCAGGATTTGATATACAAAAAATCATGCTAAAAAGTGTAAAATTTTCTTTTTGGGAACATGTGATTAACAAAAACTTAATCTTTTTCTGATTTTTTTTGCTTTGTTATTATTGGCTAAAAGCAACTTTTTTTCCCTTTGAAATATACAGTTTATTGAAACACTGAGTTGGTCTGTATAATCTGCAAATTTTCGTTAAACTAATTTTCTGTCTGGAATAACTAACTCGTTTTTTTTGCAGCACAAAAGCACTTCCTCCTAACAAACCAATCGCGTGGTAAGTTACAGTTTTGATTTGATTGATCCATTACTTATTCTCCGCTCACAAGGAAGCGACGGTGGCGCGTTTATTTTGGACGAATCCTCCTCACCTGCTTAGAGGTTTACCTTATTCTAAGCTTTCCGATTGACGTTTGACATCCTTTCACGTAAATTTGCTGCTTGTTCAAAGCCACCAAGCACAGATAAATCACCGCTAAGCGTGTTATCCAAGGACGCGACCACAATTTGTGCTGTGTGTTTCTACCAAATCCAAAAACTAGCACTGTTGAATGAACCTAGCATTCTACCATGCAGTCGTGTTGGCTTAGCCAAAAAGAATATTACCTGCAAACAGAACCCAAAAAGGGTACTCTGCGTTGGTGCGGTTATATTGCATGAGCAAAGTGCTGTGTTAAAAATTGTAGTCGTAATTACTGATTCATTAGCAAACAGCCGTAACCATATTTTGCGAGCATTTACCAGAGAATGTTTTGAAATAATAATCTTTGTATTACCAGCTCTCAGTTGTTCTGAAATGATCATAATTATCCGGTTTATCCACTCCGAATTACTTGATTGGTAAAAAAATAATTTTCAAGTATAACTTAAGGGATTTTTGGTTTTCTTATTTGTTTTGTTGATTTTTCAAAATGACAAAAACATTTACCAATCATGCAATATTGATGTTTTTTAAAAGGGGTGAAGCATTCAGCCAAATCGGTAGTTTGCAATTGCTAAAATTGAACCATAATTTTAGAAATTTTTTGTTCTCATTTTGAGGATGCGATTTCAAAGACATTCAGCAAATACAACGAGATATCCCTCAAAAAAGTTTTCGGGAAACCCTAAATCTGTTATCTTAGCTTGAACTTTCTGGGAAAAAGAGCGACTGAAAAGTATTTACCCTTCCAGTAAGATGATGTGATCTATCCAGTTTTGGTAAACCTTTTTTTTTCTAGACATTCATGCTGAAAGAACAAACTCAGGGTTTTTAAAAACTTTTCAAAGGTATAAACCATGGTGTATTGTTAAACATCTTTGCAATCGTAGTCCCAAAATGAAAAAAAAAATTTTTGAAAAATGTGTTTTGATTTTAGGAATTGTAAATTTCCGTGATTGGCTGGATGCTTCACTCTCTTTCATTATTAAAACTACCCATAAGTTAAACTAATGTCACAAAAATTGCTTTAACATTTTAAACCTTTTAAAATTTTTCTGGGCAATAGTGTCTCCGTAACTTTGTTTTTGCCGGTAACGACAAATTTTCCCTCTTCCGCTAGATTTACGGGACATATACACCTTAAAGTCACACGTGGCTGTAAAGAGTCATCATTCATGCAGTTTCGTTTTGCAATTCCATTGCATTCCATTCTTTAGATTTTCCAATTACTTGAATTTCTACTTATTTAATATGTAATATACAGGTTTAAAATGCTAATATTTTAAAAAACATTCGAAAATTTTAGAGTATATTGAACTGAATACAGTACTTGATATTTGTTGCTGAAATTTTACAAAGCAGCAAGTTATAAATTGCTCTTGTAGCAGTTTTGCAATGTTCCGCTACGCAGCAGACCAATTTTACCTAGAGTCAGCACTGTTCTTTTTTACTGTTTTGCTACACTTATGTTAATATTCATACTGTGTATTTTTCGGGTTTTAAAAGCGATAAATTTGACACTTTATGGCATAGGCGTTGCTAGGGATGGGGCACCCGGGGCGGGATGTAAAGATAAAAAAAGGTCTTCACCGAAAGATTAATGGGTTTTTGGTCCAAATCGGGTTGGAGATCAAACAAAATGAACAAACAAGGTCTTCACCACAAATCAGTGGAGTTCTGGTTTCAGTTTCACATCATAATATGGTGTCACCCGGGGCGGGCCGTGGGATCTTTGATCATTATCCTGAGAGATATTGTTTTGTAAATTTTAAGGATCTTCATCACCTTTTTACTATCGGTAAGATTAGCTTTTTAAGCATTTTTTTGCTAATTTTCGGTATAAAGGTTTTAAAAGTCAGCTATTGCCAATTAAATCATTAAACGATTGGTCTACCGATCGATGTTAAATCACTGTTAAATTTTCACCACCTCGTTACATTTACGCGTGAAAATGATATGGTTATTTTGTCCAATCTTTTTGTAGTATAACTTTTTTTAGTTTACGCAAATTCTTTTATATCAGTCCAACAGGTTACTTTGGCCTGCCGGCCTAGTACGAGAAATTGGCTTATTGTGACAATTTTTGTTCAGCTATACGAATGTTCGATTGTTTGTGATATGCGCTTTTGTGTTCCAGTACATTGGCTTAAAACTTCTCTTTTGACAAGCGCTAAATATTTGAGGGCACTCAACACCCAGTTGAATAAACAATCACATGCTGCGAACTTAAACTATAAATGGGTCATGGATCAGAACGTTCTTAACAATTAAGTTACTTTGATATTTGGGCCAATTCTGGATAAATCGCGTAAAATCCGGTTTTTGTGGAATAAAGTTTACTATTAATTGCGTTTATGCAGATTGCAGGGTCAGTAACAACTTTATGAAATTGGCCGCTAGATAGCACAATGAGAGCACCAGCAAGCTGGAAATAAAAGCTGAAAATTCTGCTGGTGAATGTATTAGTTAGTTGATGTAAAAGTATCACCATTTGAATCGGTGCGTTTATTCAAATTCGTTGAAACTAAAACAAACGGAAATAAAACTACAGTAAAGTTGTTTAAATTCTCTTTGGCAACTTGATTGGTTACAGTGGCGGCCCGCTTTGGGTGTCACCGTTTTGGAGTGACACCACATTATGACGTGAAAACATAACTCCACCGATTTGTGGTCAATACCTTTTTTCACTTTGTTTGGTCCCTATCCTCATTTGGACCAAAAGCCCACTCATTTTGCAACAGAGACCTTTTTTTTGGTCTTCATCGATTTTTAGACCGAAAAAAGGTGCCACCACGAAATCCCGCCCCGGGTGTCACCATCCATAGCAACGCCACTGATTGGTTATAAAATTTCGTAATTTAACTTCTAACTTCTAAGTATCGAAAATGGCAAATTCAGTTTGGTTAAATTTCTTTAGCAGAAATTTGCGCAGCAAAAAGTTTCAATGTTATTCAGGTTTGTTATTTTTTTGATATGATACGTTTCTGTAGGCTTTCCAATTTTTATACCTAATTTAAGCACGAAAAGCAGCCTTGCAACTAGATGGGACCTTGCTGAGAAGCAAGCCCAATGAACGACCTAGGCATGTTGAATAATGAGATTCTCAAAAAACTTTTTGCTTTCTCGTTAAGTGGGCAATTAAACTATTTGCTTTTGGCCACCCAGGATGGTTCGGAATTTCAAACAGTGTCAAATTATATATTTTATCGACCACAAAGTGACTGTTAATAGTAAAAAAATACATCACATACTAGTTTAAGTCGTTTTATAATCCATTGATGGGGTGCAGTTTTGGGTAGTTCTCAAAGTGTGGCCCCCTAATGTTTATCAGTTTATCTCTGAAATATTTATTAACATTAAAAACATTTTGCTCTCTAGCTTAAGCTGTTTAAAATACAGCATTTGAGTTTACATTTGCTTCATGTCGGAAAAAAATCAAGCGATTTTATACATAGTGTACGAGAAAAATCAGCTAATCGCAAAGAGTTTTACTAATTTTGCTTACCATTACGTGATTCACCTAAATTAGTTATAACCTCGAACGTGCTCATAACGGCAATCACTCTCTGTTTTGTCTCACGGGATATGTTCTATATTGCTGAAGCGCGATTAAAAAGAAAAAATCATATTGCCATGAATTTTATGAGAGTAGAATTTTTCTGTTAAAGCTTCCACCATATGTACTGTAAATCCGTATATGTTAACCTAAACGTAAGTTCAAAATACTTGCAAAGCTATTCGCTGAACTCTAAAGTCTTTTGCTTGTGCATTCGCAAAAGACACGCTGCACTGTAACTTGGTCCCAAATCTATTTTTTACCTTAATAACAGCGCAATTCTAAACTTTTATCTCGAGCAGTCGGCTAGTTATATTTCTCATTCTTTCTATTTTAAATATCTACTGATTTCAAGAAAAAAAAAAAACTGTTTTAGATTTGGGGATCTTTTTGGGGGGTACCCGTGGAGGGGGTGTCACCTCTAAACCATGTCAAACTATTTATTTTTTAAAGATCTACTGATATCAAAAACAATTAGCTTTCTAACTAGTCATTTAAAAACATAATTTAGGGGGTCTAATTTGGGGGGTTTTTCGAGGGAGTGACACCCCTAAACCATGTCAAAATATTTTTATCTCAAATATTTACTAATATTAGAAACAATTAGCTTCCTAGTTCAAAACATTAAAAAAAAAACTTTCCGGAGGGTTCTTGGGGAGGTAGCACCCCCAGTTATGTCAAAATATTTGTCTCGTAGATATTAACTGAGAGCAAAAAAATTAGCTTCCTGGCTTTAGCCGTTCAAAAAAATTGATTTTGGGGGGCCCATTTGATGGAGTTTCGGGGGAGGTAGCGTTCCCAAACTATGGCAAAGTATCTTCCTCCTAAACATCAACTGAGAGCAAATAAACTAGTCCTCAGCCTACCTTAAGCTGTTCAAAAAATTGATTTTGAGGGTTTCAAGGAGTGGTGGCACCTCCCAAAAATGTCAAAACATTTGCCTCTTAAACATTAACAAAAAGGAAAAAAAATTAGTACTTTAGCTTGAGCTGTTAAAAAAATTAGTTTTTGGGAGTCATTTGGGGGGTTCCTGAGGAAGGTGGTACCTTCAAACTATGTCAAAATATTGTCTGTTTATTATCTACTGATGTCAAAAACACTAACGCCCTAGCTTAAGCCGTTCAAAAAATTGTTTTTTTTTGGGGGGGGGGGAGGTTCCGGAGAGGGTGGCTCCAAAAAATTTTGGGAGACAAAACTATGTTTGCAACTCAACAACTTTACACAAGAATTAGATTTGGTTGTTTTATGATTTAAAAGAAGAGCGTACAAGATTTCGGAAGAAAAAAAAAAAGGAAAAACTTATCACGGCCAAAAGTGAGTGGGTAGGGATGAAATGGTATCTTAAGACATATATATCAAATCAAATCTTTCATTATACTCGCTGTTTTACGACGAAGCGTGTAACGAGTTTGCGGGGCCCATCTTCGCGTCTTTTGGGACAATTTTTACGTCTTAAAACCGAAGTCAGGTGACTCGAGATCAGGTACAAACAAACAAACGTCTTAATTAATCTGAAATTGCTGTCCAATTTCATGTAGCTAAATCTAACCGTTCTCTAGTTATAGGCAAAGTCTGAAACTTCGCCTCGTTAGTTTAAAAATGGCTGAGTAAGAGCAAAGGAACTCGCGACGTGCTCGTCGGTCATTCCAATTAACACTGCAAAACAAAATAATTTAGCAGTTTTCACTGGCCACTTTTGGACCAAATCATATCTTGAGATCTGTGTTTAGACACCAACCTTGGAACTAACACTTTAGATTCTTACAGCTACTGCACCATTTAATTTTAAAGTTAAAATTTAAAATTAACTAAACTTTAAAGTAGAATAGTTGTTTTTTCTCGAAATATTAAAGTAAATTTAAGAAACTGGTTTCATGCCAGGCATTGTGGGTAGTCGTAGAGTGGCGCTTCAGTTTCATCCGAAGTCAAATTTATGACAGGCTCCAAACTGAAAAAAATTTCTTTAAAACATAATTACTGTGAGTTTGTTTGGCAGCAAAGGGGCTCAGTTGGCTTAGGAGTCCTGGTTGGCCGTTGAAAACTAGCAGGCTTCAAACTTGACGCATGGACTTGAATTGAGTCGCTGGTTTTTCGGAAAAGATACATCAATTTTTTAGTTGTAAGTTTCTTTGCTGATTTGTTTACCTCTATTTCGAAAATTCAAGTTTTTTCTTAATTATTTATTTCGATATCCTCATTTGGATAACTGTTTATTTGAAAACTAACATGCAAATCAAAAAAATAGTGTAAACAAAGCATTAGCAGCTACTGCGATGTTGTTTTTAAGCTTACATACAAGGGTCTAGAGTGATGTAATAACCTTGCAATTTAAAGTTATTCACAAAACGCTATTTAATAGAAAGTAGAAAGCTACAGTAAAATAGTAGCATAAATTTTGCAAAAACGTTTTGATTATCATCTAAAAGCCATTGTCAGTTTTAATTAGTTGATAGTGATTAAAAGGTCAAAATAATAGCAAAAAGAAAAAAAGAAACAAACAACGAAAAAGAACGCCTGGAATTCTATTTTTGATCGCGTATCATTTGCTAGTACCTGAATAAAAGTCCAAATTTCGCTCGGCAATCACTGGTCACGTTTTCCACGCTGCTGGCAATGTGATTCGGAAGATGTTGAACAAAACTTTGAAGATAGAACCTAAGTTCTTGGCTTGATACATGACTTGATTCAAACCTGCCAAAAACCATGTTTTTTCAAGCGTAGTTTTGATGCATCACCTTTGCCTATCACGCATTTTAGCAACTGATCTGTTGATGGGAGTTGTTGCAACGAATTTTCCAGATAGAATCAAATTACCAAAATTGGGAAAATCTATTCCAAAAAGTACCTGTAACTTCTTTTGAAGTAAGATAGAACTTGATCACTTCCTATTCAATAATCAAGATCGCAAAGTTTCTGTTTTATGCTTTGTAGCTAATAGCCACTTAGCCACGCCTAAATACCTTTTCAAATTTCGATAATCATCACCAATTACCAAATTAAAATGACTTCACAACTTATATATTGCTTGGACTCACTTTGTAAAAGTCGTACCAATAATTTGTGCAGGTTAAACCTTGCAAGAACTGACGAAACAACAAGCGATTCGCATCACCCAGAAGATACTTGCAGGGTTATTAATCGCTGCATTCAAGATTGCAGTATCTGCTTGAGTTGCTGTATTGTTAATGTTTCAGTTTCGCCCGCCTTTTCGTCTTTGTCGTTGATTTTGTTATCATACGACTGAGTGTCTAAAGAAAGAAGTAGGAAAGGGAAGTGTTAATTGGGGGTCCGAAGTGGCGAGGAGTGGGGGGGCTGCCCAAGAGTGACCTTTTGATGTGATGTCATTGTCATAACGTTTCAAAAAAAAACGTAAGCGTTAATGTAAACAAAGATAGCTTTTGTCATAGAAGGGCTTGTTCTTATGATGCTATCATATTGTACTTTGTTCGTTGGGCAATTCTTTCCATTGTAAACGTAATATTGTTTGAGTATAGTCGTTTAAGCCATTCGAATTGTAAGAGAAACTTTGACAAATGGTGTGAAACGCAAATAGTAAGTTACTGTAGTTTCCAAGGAGACGGTCTGAAGATTCAAACGACTAGCCTAAACTTTATTGAATGCTGTTATGTCAAAAGTGCAAAGTCCTACTTAAACCAGTCACGCCACACACCTTTAACACACACACTAACAAAACCAGTATGGGACACTTTTAGCAAGTCCAAGCTTTCCATTCAAGCATAATTAAGCTTAGCAAAGGCACCTGCTTTTGATTTTACTTGTTCAGGCCTAGATGAAAAAGCAAGGTGTACTTTGAGCAAATAAAAAGACAGTAATCAAATTTTTTCGTCGAAAAGAGCAAACAAAGGTGGAACCATAAAAGTTTCCTAGTTTATCATGTTGACCTATGAAAGATGCATCATTCAATCTCAAACGCTTTGTGACAAATGGTAAATAGCAGTATTTTAAAACTCAACTTGAAGGGTTAAATATCGCCTCCATGTAACTATTTTCTGTTCTTATATCCTTTTCATCACTAATGCGCAATCATTTTTATTAAATTGTTATTCCATCTAAGACTTTCAAAATGGAAGTTGAAGCTTGTGTTAACCTAAAAATCCTTTTGGTTGCTTCAAACATTTTAATTTAGCCAAAATCAAAATTTTGAGAATTTTGAAAGTCACGTGACTAGCAAATTCGACGAGGGTTTAGTAAATATGCCGAATTTTTAGTTTCTAACCTATTTGCGGATTATACTAAGTGCGCTCACGTAGACACTCGTTTATGCTCGTCAGTTATTTTTGGCGCCTTTAAAACTTTTCATTACGCAAACAGCTTCACAATGGCTTGTGAAAATCGACTGGGTATACATTAAACCAGTTTTATTAAGGTTGTTGAATAACGGTGTATGATTCTTTAACCACCATAATTTCTACCAGTTCCCAAATAAACCAACGTAGTTTGATTAATCATTAACTGGAATCAACCGGACACCTGCACGCTACTCTACTGCTATAGCCTTTTAGCAGTGGGTGTTAAAAATTAAAGTTTACCATTTGTGGTATCAATATGGTTAAAGTCGATTTTCAAAACTCTCTGGCATAGCACTGGAAAAGTAGCGTCTAGGTGGTTGATCGATTCACGAAACTTTCGACTTTTCAGTAGCAATGATTCTTGCTATTCATGTTGTACTTGGTTTTAGTACTGCAGTTTTTTTCACACAATCAAAAATCACGGCGGAAGAAAGTGTTAGGTTTCAAAGATAACAAGGCTTTTTTAAAGTATAAATATTTAGTACCATCACTAGGGTCGCCTTAACAAAGCTGTTATCGTTAAATCTACGAATGGCCCGTTTCATCTTATAAACTTAAATCGAACATGGTTGGGGCGTTTATTGGTCAAGTTTCGCTCAACTCGTAGACTTGTAGTACCTTGCACCTTGCCAAAATCTGGTGTAGCTACGGTATTAAAAAAAGATTAGTCATTTATTGTTAAATGTTTTCTTAGCGCGAAACTTTGTGGTACTAACTAAATATTTTTCTGATTAACCAAAAATAAACAATAAGAGGAGGACTTTGTTCGAACTATACGTTAAACTTTTAGCTAGCACAGGATTAACAAAATCGACTAACGAAATTAAAAAAATCTCAAATAGAATTATCACGAAAAGATAGAAATCAGCCATCAGAAGATCACAAACATCTCTAGAACAGACCAAGACGGCAGCAATTCAGCTTAGACTTTTAAAGTGTGTAACAAAGGTACTACAAATTATCAACCAAGTGGACTAAAGTCCAGTCTGTGCAAGTGGGCCAAAATGCAACGTCATCGCAACTACGTTACATAACGTTGAACTGTATATCAATCCTAGAAATTTTGACCGTTCAACACCTAGTGTAGTATTTAATTTGCGGCATAAAAACCCCGTAGTTCAGTCAGATCTCACTGAACGTTTCTACATCCAAATAAACTCAAAAATATTACCACATTGATAGAACAAAATATCAATTTAGTTACTTACCATTAAATTTTTGTTTCCGTTTCGTTTCTTGTTCAACTTGTTGTGGCAAGTTAAGAGTTTAGATTCAACATGCAAAAACCAAAAAGCAAAGCAAAAATTAGAAAAAAAGAATTCAATTTGGACTCGTTGACTTCTGAGCTAATATATGAGTTAGGCAAAGTTTCTTTGCCCAAACTTTGTAATGATGCTGTTTTGCATTTGGCTACGCGAAACAAAATGGCCGAAGGCATTGCCTTGCCCTGCTGATTTTGCTGGTAGATCACACGCAGTCGCAAATTGCTGGTATCTCAATAACTGATGACTAATACTGTGACAAACGCAGCTTTAAGTGATGGCATTCCATAGCTGATCTTTTCAAAGCTTAAACTAGTGTCAAAGGCGAAAAATTCCACCAACAAACTAACTACAAAATAATTTCATACGATTACTTCATTTGGAGCGATTTGTTTTGCATTATTTTTCGGTATGATTTTCAATCTTTGATAATTTTGTGATAATTCATCTTTTGGTAATTAATTCAATCGCAGCTTATCTAGTCTACTTCTTCACTCGCTTGCAATTGGTATCTCTGTTGCATCTTATGTTGAGTTGTCTGGAGGTGTGAAGGCCGGACGTGTGCAAGCTATACATATTCACAATAGCTATGCCAACATCTTGCCATGAAACCTGCAGCATTGTCGACATCTTTCTATTTGTTTCGAAGCAGCTCATCTGATAAGTCTTGCGTTTCTGGTCAGAGCGAAATGGCAACTGTATACTTTTTAATCCGCCGGTTTTTACTACGTCATTCTCTCACTTACACCGAGTTAGAGCTTTTTAAAGCCACGTTGTTGCGAAAATGAGTCGACCCTTCTTTTGTAAGTGGACCTTGTTTTTTCATCAACGCGCGCGTCAATAAAATGAGAATACACGGTTGAAAAGTTTCGAAAAGACCGACGAAATTGTCGATTTCTCCTTTGGTACGGAGCCAAGCGACTTCTGCTCCGCAAATTGGTTAAAGCGCAGAATATAATTTCGCGTTATCTATGCGGAAAGTTGCAACGGCCATTCTCACATTATTCGAATTAAAAAAGAAAACAACGGCAAATAATGCGAAGTGTGGACCAAAGTTTGATCTGCTGTTTTGAAAAATAAGAGAAGTTTGTTTTTCTGTCCTAAAGAAAATTTCTTTTTAAGTAAAGAAACTCTGCCAAAGTTTTGATAGTAGTAGTAGTAGTAGTTGATAAAAACTATCTGTCTTTTCTAGATTCGAATTTTACAAATTCTGTAAAGAAATCTCGACTTCCATCAGAAAAACATTAACTACACTTGCAGAGAAACAGTAAGTAGATGCGTAAATTACAAGTTAGTTCTTCATACGTTCGTATTATTAATTTGTCGTACCTTAATTGCGAATGCAATCGTATTCCGATCTTGGTTTTTTTCAGTGGAGATTTGATGTTCAACCAGTTAGCGATTAAAATCTCTTGTCCGATTAAGCACTTACCTTTGTAACTACTTGGTTCGAAAATGTGACATTCATTCGTGATCGGTCTATTTCATCAAAAACCGACGCTTGGACACGCCTGATAACCAAACTAAGGCTGCGGCTAATGTTTGCCCAATATTTGCTAGGTAATAGATAACTGTATTGGAACGTTTTGTGGTAGGAACGGTCGAGGAGAAGCGTTTTGCTCTGCAAATATTAGCCAAGCCATCGTCACCAGCTTTTCTAAAGCCCGATTCTTTCTTTGGGCAGCTTTTTCGCCGAGTATGATAAATAATCTTCGCAGCAACGCAATAGAATATAGCAACTATTCAACCTTTCAATTACAAATGAGGCGCGTCTTTTCACAATATGCTTCAACAAAGCATTTATTTTTGATCGAATACTGTTCAATTCGTCTAAAGTTCGTTCAATACAATACCCTATAAACGTATTCAAATATTTTTCATCTGAAAAAATCAATTGTGTTAACAGTATTAACGTAAATACAATTAGATTTTAGCGCCTTTTTCTTATTTGCCAATAATGACTGTGATTCCGTTGGTTAAATTAAAAAGGCTAATGGCGGTCAAATAAAGTTAACTTTGGGCTTGCAGGCAAAATTTAACTCTGGACTGTCTGTGAAGCACAGTATTGCAATGGTCGCCGACCGACTATAATTTTGTTTGTAGTTTTATTTTGTTTAAATTTAAAATGTGTGTTGTATTTCTTGGTTTACTGCGAAATTAAAAAAAATTAAAACGAAACTCGAGTTTTCAACGTGCTGGCATTTTCCAAAATATTGCAGTTCAAAGTTGAAATTAATTATAAGCACGTTTTGGTTCATTAAGTTGCCTTGGCCATGAGACAGCTAAAGGACCTTTCGTACTTCGAGTAATCGATTCAAGCTTCCACCTGCCCACTTGTCTACCACACACAGTGGAATTTTTACACTGTCCCTTTTTATTGCTGAACGTTAAGCATGGAGCTGTGAATACCAATTTTTTATAGTCTTTGGTTTGACCTGACTTGGAATCTAACCCGAGTCTACCCTTTTAGTAGTAACGCTCTATCCACTTGATCATTGGTCGGTTAAGTTTAGTGACGCCATTAAGGCTGTCAGTGTTGTGACAAAAAATTAACATTTTGACAGTTGGCTAAAGCTTTGCTTTAACAGGTTATCACCTGTTGCCAGCAGAACTTTTTTTGGCAGCAACATTATCCCAAAGCATTGTAAAAAAATATATGTGGGTGCATGCGATAGTTTTCTGAGTATGCTTTTTACTGGCAACCTTGACAAAACTTTTGAAGAAAAGGGTTTGACTTGAACTAGTATTATTGGCAATTTCAGTCACATCTCGGTTCTCGCGTGACCAAATCGACTTTGATGAAAACCTCGCTTCCTTGTCCCAAGAAGGTTTAAAACTTGGCTTTCAATATTTTTGGGTACTCTACTTAATCCTTTTTACCCCCATTTAAGAAATATAAGGAACGATAGTTTGACAAATAAACCGGGAATACATAAAAATCGATTGGGTCACCTGACCAATGAGATCTGATTGGAACAATATGCGGTGTCTCGCTAAACTTGAGAAAAAGTCTTTTTTGGACTGTAATATATTGAAAGCCGCTCGTCACATTAAACTCAACGTTAGTTAAAAATAATTTTGGATTTAGTCGAACTTGTTTATGACCAAAGATTTGTGGTGTTACATCAGACCAGATTATCCGTATTGACCTTCCCACTTCCAGACAAGCCAGGGATATCTAGAACTTGTTGGTTGTTCTGGCAGTTGTTCTAGATATCCCTGGGACATAAAGACATACATTTGCTCAGAAATCCCTCTAACCTACAAGATCACTGCCTTTTGACTCTGACCATACAGTATATAGCAGTCGTGCGGTATTGGACTGGGGTTTTCGTGCCTTCTACTTTTGCTTCCATTTGTGCTAGGTGCAAATGGCAAATTCCCACAAACAAAATACTCCTCTTCACTTGAACAGTTTCCTTAGAATTTCAGGGTTACACTGACACATGGCTGATGGCTTTGGTAAAATATAAAACTGAATAATATTGCCTGCTTTTGTCTCATTTTGTTATAATCACGTGACCAAATCAATTTTTTTAAAACTCTTAATCCCTTGTCCAAAATGGGGATCAGGGAAGTTAAATACACTTTCCAACTCGCAGTTATGCTAGTGACCAAGTTCTATAAGCTTTCTTGGCACAAAAAAAAAAAGGTTTTAATAAATGCATAATACAAATTATTTTTTGGTCTAACTATAAACATGAAGGCTTTCCATTAAAAATACAATCTTCGAAAGAAAAAAGCTGAACTTCTTTGGAACTGATTACAATTTGGGCCCGTTTAGGGATATTTTACGCTGTTTTGTTACGCTGTTAATGCGAAAAAAAAGACACAAATGCATGCTGTCAAATGGCACGCCCATTGTAGAGGTGATTGGTAAAACTGGGTTCACACAGTAGTTTCTCGGATACAATTTACTGAAGAAAGAAATATTGAAAAAAGCTTCTCATTTTTTTTGAGTTTTCAGCCGCACTAGTTTTGAGGTCTTTCCTTCGTTGAAATCCCTAAGTAGCTCACGTTTTAAAATCACTCTTTTGTTCGGTACCCGCTTCTAATTTGATTTCTCCTCCGTATTGTTGCAGAATAACTTTCCACTGCAATTTATTCTTTTGCTTTTGTTTGAATCAAAGTTTAGAAGAATCACACCACAAACACGTTTCTGATGTCTTGTTTCATACTTTCATTAGTGACAAGCCGTCAGTTACTGGCATTAGTACGGCGCCTGGGGCTCTTGCAGTAAATAGTCCGCATAAGTTACCGGCCGATTAAAATTCCTATCAACAAATGTTGAGCAAGAGACTAGACCAACACTACCAACATAACATGACCAAAACTTTATCGTGTTCAAAAGGATAAAGGCGACGTTTTGGCGACGACCCCGATCGCATGATATCGATTCAACTCGCAACCTGGTCACGTTGTTGTGCCCTTGGATTAGGTGCTTTACGATGATGATCTCTAATTGGTGGCTTGGAACAAGCAGCAAATTTAACTGGGAAGAAGTCAAACGTCAACAAGAAAACTTGAAAATGGTCAACTCCGGACTTGTCCAAAAGATAGCACCATTGTCGCTTTTTCATGACAGGAAGAAAAAGATGCGTCAATCAATCAAAAAACCTAAAAAACAGTAAACCTACTCAATTAGCCTTTTCAAACTTTTGCCATGCTGCGTTTTTTTTTTTTTTTTAAACTTTTCTCGTTTCAAATGGTGTTCTGACGATTTTGGTTAACTTTCTGCTCTCATCAGTGACCCATGAATATTCGTCTCTTCCACTCAATATCAAAATAAGGAAAACAGTTTATCACCTAATTGATGTTTTGACACTGTTTGAATGTCACATGGTCTTTTTCAACCCTACCGCACAAGGCGGCTTTCTCCAAAATTTTACCCGATTCGGAACTTCGTTCATTTATTTTAGAATTTAGTACGATTCAATTTTTATAATTTAACATTCGATTCGAGATTTTATCGGATCAAAATTTTGTCCAATTTGTTTGTTTTTTGTCCATTCATATTTAAATTTAGTATAATTCATTATTTCTGTTCATTTTGGAGTTTTTGTCCCAATTCGGGAATTGTTTTTTTTTAGGGATATTATTCCATTTAGAATATTACCCATTCAAAAATAGGAATTTTTTTGGGTTCAGGAGTTTGCATTTCCGGACTTTGTTAATTTGGGAATTTTTTTCATAAAAGATTTTTAGCGTTTAGCGAAAGATAGTAGTTATCGATGCTGAAAAGTGTTGGAACTAATACGAGTCTGTAAGGAATTGTAACAAGCAGGGGTAAACAGCTGGTATCACCCCAGAACGAATGCTGCCTTCCTCACAGACAAGAAGGGACAGGCTCGGGTCTCCCAATTTAGAACGGAATGCACCAACAAAATTTAAAATAATCCGTGGTTTATCACTTTTGATATCGTACAAGGAACAAGAACAAGGTTGTCTGCAGTATTACCGGCATAGCCATAGGAGGCGGGGGGGGGGGGGGGGGGGGGCGGTCGCCCCCCCATTTGGTTCAAAACGTCGAAAATTCGGGCAAATAATCTATTTATTTGGGCAAATAGTCTGTTTATTTGGGCACACCATTGGCAAAAAACCGTCTCAATTTTAGTGAAGACCTTTTTTTCTTTTGGAGAACACCTTAATTTGGGCAGAAAAATCCGTCTCAATTTTGACAGAGAAATACAGTGCATCAAGTCATTTTTCGGGCAAAAGTTTGGTGCCCCCCCAAATCATTTTGAGCTCCTACAGCCATGATTACCGGTACTAAGAAATATTGAATGACAGCGTTTTTGACAATTTTTCAGGACATTAGAATATTTTTTTAAATTATAGTTGTGGTAATTCACCGATTTAATTTAACCTACGTCGGTGCATTTGACTCTTAATTTCGAAACTGCGCCAAATTTTTGCGTTTCAAGATTTTGGTGATTCAGATTTTGCTGCTTCGTGTAAAGCTCTGTAGCGCCATCACGTGCCGCCTGAACTCAACAAACTCCTGCGCACTAGCAGCACATTTTTTGACTACATGGTGCTTGACAAACGCAATGTGTACTGTACAGTAGTAGGCGAGTTGCATACTTTCAATTCACAGTATATTAAATATTTGTGATCGAGATAAAGGTTAAATTATTAGAACCGGTATTACAATAAAACACTGAAACTTAGGCAATCAATTAAACGGTAACAATATTTTGCTAACTTAGCAGTCGCTTACACGATGGCCACCTGAACTGATTGGCCAATTCATGTTTAATAGATCAACGCTTGAAGTTTTGGAAGAAAATTTGAAATACTTCCAATATAATTTAAGTAGCTTGTTACAAATTATACGTAGGCCTACGCACTGGCGTCGATTTCCGGGGGGCGGCGTCCCTCGGGTCTGACACGCGAGGAGTCGAATCTCTTGCCCCTCGGTTTTGCTGAATGGTTTACGTACAGCGCGAGCGTGTTAAAAAATCAAAAGTTTTCTCAGAAACAATTTAGTTTATAAGTAAGGATAAAAACGCTATTTCAAATAGATTCATTTTGTAGCGTAACTTATTAGTATTTTACACCAGTACCTGTTGACCAAGTCTAAATAATACATTTATGCATTTCTATTGACAATACCACGGTTCGTATAACTATATTAAATGTGTTATTTCGAGTACGCTGCCAGAAAACTGAGAATTTATGAATTGGCGTTGTATTATCTGGCTTCAATTTCCACATAACCTCAAAAAAGTAGTTGAGGCAAGGTTTACGTTTCGCGTAAATTCGTAATTCGGGAGCTTGCAATTTTATCCCATGTTTAAACTAAATTTGATAACTTGCTAACGTGCTTGATGGTTGAAACAAAGAATACGCTCGTAGCTTACCAATTTGTACGCCAAGTGCAGACGGGTCTGAAGCGGCTACTACGTGTCACAAATAAAACCAAAGGTGCTTTTCTGGGTTTCATTTTTTGGATTAGGATGCTCTACAAATCTGCGTTTGAGGAAAAGATACTTTTCGCGTCTCAGCAACTTGGTTTATTATAATACCGAGAGTTTTCATATACGATGTGCTTTTGTGTGCAAACGATTTGGCGAAAGTGTTTAAAATATTGGTTGGCGTTTTCAAGCTATGCGATTTACAGTTATCGCAGTGTTTTCGTAAGAGAAAGCTTTGATTGCCGTGCTTAAGCCTGGTCTTTACTGGTGTAAAATTATGAGCGTATGAGGGTATTTTTAGTTTACTTTAAACAGAAAGTCGGAAACCCGATGTACTGCCTTGCCTGCGTACAAGCTGAAGCTGTTAAAATATAAATATTAAATTTAAATTAAGGATGCCCTCATACGCTCACAACGCTACACACAGTTTGGAGTTTAAAACAGGTCTTAAATAATGAGAAATACAGCATTATCGCGCCATACCTATATTGTTGCGTAATTTACTCGGTCAATGTAATTTCGAACAAACAGTGGACAAATTTGCGACGTTTGCATTTAGCATTAGGTCAGTGCAGGGCCAGAATAGACATGCGATTACGCTAAACGTCGTCACCCTTAAAATATCGCAATGCTGCGGATAGAAAAACGATACTGGTACACTGTACTTAAAATTGCAACTAAACACGAGACGATCTGGCTTATCAGAAGGACACAAGCCCGCATTTGCACTCCTGCAAAAACACTTTCATAAAACATTTCGGATGAAAAATTCTCGCCCCCTTGGACTTTGCTTTCGACACAAAATCGACGCCTATGGGCCTACGGCATTCGATAACGAATTGATTATCAGTTTAGTGACGTATAATTTCTACGGCCGCTAACGTTATTTTGAGGAGGAGCAGCTGTTTTCTATACGGCAAAATATTTTTTCTCAATGTAAAGAAACGCATACAATTGTTTTGAGCTAGAAACTATAGAGTGTAGCGTTTACCCCACGAGCTAGACCTCTTTTTCCGAGTGAATGATTTCCCTCTCCTCTTTTCTTTTGCTCTCGTAACATCACTAGCCACAGCTAACAATATCGCTAAGCATGCAAATCAGCGTAATACTATAGTTACAGTGATAACAAAACGACAGCTTAATATTTATAAAAGAAGTTTGAAATTTGTACTTCAAGTGCAAAAATGCTTCGTATATGATCAGGCTTGTAAAAATCCACAGTCTTATAATTTATCAATCAATAAATGTGTGCAAAAAATAGATAAGTTTTAAAGGAAACCATATAGCACCAACGTAGTAAAATTTTAACCACTTACGTAAAATTTTGTTTAAATGAGCCATTAAGCGCATTTTCTGGTCAGTAACGCAGCACTTACAGGCAACTATTCACTGAGTTTGAAGTCCCATGATTTTTTTTTACGTTGTGTTATTCATACTGATCTAAAATGAAATTTCTGGGCGAGGAGTGGAATCGATTTGGCACATCTCATCCTCGTTCACTGTGCCTTCGTTTTCGTGGTCACAGAAAAAGGTTTTTCCACCTTTCGGGATTGATTTTGATGTAAAGTCAAATTTTGAAAAGACTACCATGCATAGACTTTACATTATCATGCAGCGAAAGTATTATTTGATACTAGGAGCATATTCTTGGTTGTAAAAAAACGAAAATATTTCCATGACTTGTATTAAAGATAATTATGGTATTTTAAGTGTCTTCTATCAAAGCTATATCCGGTTGCCAGAAGATTTGCCGCTCATCGATTAGCTGTAACCTTAACCTAACCCTATAACTGTAACTCGAATCGATGTGTGGCGAATCTTCTGGCAACGGCTGAACCCTACGCCCTTTTTGAAACGTATGTGGCATAATTATTAATACGAAGTTCTCATAAGCGATAGTGCAAAAAAGTATTGTTAATTAAAACAGTATATCAAAAAAGTGCATATTAGTTTTAGTTATTTGAATTCATAGGGCCTTAGTTAATTGAAAATGAGGGATTACTAGAAAATGCCTCAAAATTTATCAAACAGTTTTAAACTGTTTTTCGTTTATAAAAGAACATGTGCAGTGTGCAAAATTTATTGTTTGTGGTACGCTACTTTTGCATGCACCTACGTCCACGTTTATAGCGAACCAGTAAAATTGTGCAGTAAGAAGTTACGTGCCCTTGCCAGTTTTAGAAGTTATTTGCGCCTGTCTCTATACAACACTAAAACAAAAGCATATAAATCTTTCTAAAACATGTAGAATAAGGCCCGGTTTACACTAGATGTTATATCGTGAGCTTACGAGCTTATTCCCATTTTATTTTTTGAACTATAGTACTTGCAGCTTGTATTTTGGTAAGTCTTGCGTACCGAATTTTTAGTAAACATAAAAGATACGCTGGCGTATGCTTACACGATTTACACCAAGTGTAGACCTGGACTAAGAGCGCATCAATTACACTTAGTGACTCATACAACACGTATAACACCGAACGTAGGAAGTAGATTAGTATTACTGCTCAGCAGTGTCAGTAAGGGCTGTGAACTAGAAGCTAAATCAAACAATTCTAGCTAATTTAAACATGTTTTCATGAATAAATATGTCACCTAAAACTTCAACAAGGCTTGGCTGAACGCTTAAAAGCATCACAGAATTTGACTAAATTCGAACTTTTAGGGATAAAATACGAATGCTTAGACCACCTTTACAAGTTTCAGATGTCAGTGGCAATCGATTGAAGCGATGTGATGAAAAGCAGAGTTTCGTTGAATTTTCGAGAAGCCTTGTGATATTTTTATATATTCTCCTGCAATTTTCCTTTGCTTGCTACGAGGAAAATAGTCTTTTTTTGTGACAACAACAAACAACGACTTCAGGTGAAGAGATTTGAGAAAATAGAGTAGAGTAGAAGGAAGAATCGGAGTATGAGTGAATAATAGTGTGTGAAGTTCTTTTAACCCATGTTTGCACACAGTTAGAGCTTGCTCTTCAGTGATTCCACGTGCATGGTCTAGCTCCAGTACTTTAAGATGGTGACAGTTTAAAGCAACAGCAAGCAGACCAGCTCCATCTACATCGTGACCACCAAAGCTAAGCGCCTGCAAGTTTGGCCAACACCAGCTTAGCAGACGAGCCACATTATTGGTGAATAATCCTCGAACTGAGCATGGTTGCAGTGGTGCTACTTCCAAAGAGACAATGTTACGGCAGGACGAACCCAGTGCCCATGCCACCTGGTGTGATATTGGATCAAGGGAGCTGCGATATGATATGCTGCAGATGTTTTTGTTGTAACAGCTGACCATCCATAACACTCGACTGGTGAGGAAGGGCTCACAGCGGTCGATTGAAAGCACCAACAAATTATCACCACATGACTGCAGTATCATCTCCACACCTTCTTCTAGCAACCCAGCGCCAGGCATGGAACTGTCGTGGCGTAGCAAGCCAATATTCTTCAAACTGAGGAAGCATGTTTTCTTTGACCACTTCGATATTAACTGGAAGAGCCTGCAATCAATATTGGCATGATGAAAGCTGATTCTACTCCATAGCTGTTCATGCCTTGCTATGTCTCTCCATTCTCTACATACCATTGAACAGCGAAGGAGATCTTTACTGCGAAGCTGCGTAAAGACACAAAACAAAGCAACTCGTCGGTTTGCTTCCTGTTTGGAATCCTGGTTTGAAAATGCTAAATATTCTGCTTTTGGCATTGCCATAATGTTTGCTGCCACTCTGGCAGTTGTAGATTTATTAGGCTTGCCAGAAGTTGTTTTGCTCATTTGCTTTCTCGCAATTGCAGGTTGATCAAACAGTTCCGGTTCCAAATATGACCGTGGTAAATGGTTTTTGGCTAGGTGGCTTTTACTGTATGAATGATGTGGCGTGGAAGTAGATCTTTTTCCAGGGACTTGAAATGATTCATTTGAAACCCCTTGAAAAGCTTGTAACTGCGTTTCAGCATATTCAGCACGCTGTAATAGTTCTTCCATCAAATCTGCCAATTTTTTCTTTGCATTCTGTTCCTTTACTGCAGTTGCTTCCAAATATTGCTTCATATTTTCTTCCTCTTGAATTTTGTCTTGTAATTTTTTCTCAGCATCTAATGCCATAGATTTAAACTGTGCAGCAAGTTCTAAACATAAATCTAATTGCTTGGCCACATTTGATTCATTGTTGCTTGTACTGTTTGTTGAATTTTGATGAAAAGTTTCATCCTTTTTAATTGTAAGATTTTTATTGAAAGATGACCCTCTTGCTTCCATTGCTTCGGATTTTTTATAAATAGCTTCATTCAGCTTGCTGCCACCATACTCACTATATTTGTTATCGATTAGAAACCTAGATACTCCTTGGGTTTTCTTCCAACTTCTACTGAGTCGATACAATTCCTTCTTTTGCCTCTGTATTTCTTCCAGTTGCCTTGTCAATTTTAGCTTGTTTTCCAATTTCCTTGATTGTTTATCATATTTTGACATAACCTCATTGATCTTTGCATCATACTTGACAAACACTTCATTTATAGATCCACTAGTGTCTGACGGGCTAGCAGCAGCGGAGTATTTCAAATCTTTGTTTGGTTCATCACACAGAACATCTTGAGATGTTTTTCGAGTGTCAGGAACACCATTTTCGTCTTTAGGTTTTCTATTAGATTGAGCGGAGTAAAGGTTTGGAGTTTCATGCACTATAGATGTATGAAGGCGAAGAGCAATTAAACTGCGAAATCGTTTTTTAGTTTTGCATGAGGAGCAGTAAAATGGAAGTATTTCACTAGAAACACTTTTGTCAGAGATCAAATTGCTTGAAGGCATATTCAAAAATCCTGGTTGGTCATCAATTCACCACTTTGCAGCAACAATTTAAGTTACCAGCCTATTCATTGGTATTTAATTAGGCATGATAAAATTTTAAAAGCAAATCTTATTCCATATCTTTATAAAGAAGATATTATATAAAATTTCATATGATTAATGATGTTGCTGGTCTTACTGCTGTTATGGCATGGAGAAGAAAATTCTGCTTCAGAGGTTTTTAAAAAACATTAGAAATAAAATAGCATATTTTTTAACGTTACGTTCAACAGTTGCAAAAATTTTTTTGTAAAATTACCAGAAAACTGGTCTTCAACTTCATATATGTATGCTCATATTAATAAAACAAAAGTGACTACCCATAGTTGAATGTATTGGATGATTAATTCAAATGAAAACCAGCAAAGTTTGGTGTATGGTGGCTTTTGGAATATCATAAACAACGAAAGAAAATTTAATGCTTTAAATGTTCATTTTCAACAGCAGGGCCAGATTTACCATATATCAAAATGGCACAGTTCCAGATTCTTAAAAACTGGCAAACATAATTTTGCTGTATTTCAATTTTAACTACTACAGCATACATCGCTTTTTGTAGAAGTAAAAGACACTCTTAGATAATACTTTAGTAAATAGTTGCTTGAAGTTTGCTTTTAATAATCAGTGTATTACGTTTCTGCCATTAAAATGATAAAAAAAGCAATTTGGGTAGAAAACATTATATTGTTTATTTTGAATTGATATGACTTTTGTCTTGCCTTAAAAACAAGTATTTAAGCTTTAAAAATGTCAAATTCGTCTATGTACAAGACTAAAGTTTTGTACTGTACTGTAAAAAAAACTTTTATACCAGTGGTTCCCAAACTGGTTCGTGTACCACTAGTAATACGTGCGAGTCTTTCAGGTGGTACGTAAGCAACTTCAGCTTACTTATATATTTATGATGACATTCAACTTTTTTAATTTCATACTTTGAAAACTTTCAGATTGATTAACTGTGGTATGTGTACCACTAGTGGTATGCGAGAGTCTTTCTAGTGGTACATGAGCTACTTTAACTTACTTATAAATTTGTGAAGACATTCAATGCTTAAAATTTCATGATAGGTGGGCAAGTTAATGCAAAATGTTAGCTTTTTTAACTAGTAGTCCGTTAGCAAACTTCACACCTCCGTCAAAGTTAATTTGTTATTTTCAGCTTTAATTAACAGAAGTTAATGAAATCCGTTAATTTGTTAACATTTTCAGTGCAATTTACATTTCTTTTTATTCACATACTTCCAGAACGCATAATGACACTATTGAGCTGATTGTAAGGAAAAATTCATTGCTATGGTGGTCTTTTTGTGTTTATGAAGTTAAATTTTACAGTCTAATCTAATTTCAAGATAAAAATACGTTCATATACACTAACGAAGCTGCAATCGGAAAACCTTTGGAAGTTGCGAAAAGCAATAATTAATGGACCTATGAGGCTGCAGCATAGTATTTGTCACAAAAAAGCACTTCTTTCTTTGCTTTTCATCCTATAAAAGTCGTGCTAATATGCAACAAGTGTGGCCAGTGCAAACTGGTTTGTACCAGTACAATGAATGAATGGTGCAAGAAATTAACGATAAAAACCTTATCCCAAGCAAACGAAATTTAATGGAAGTTAATGTAGTGCGTTAACATAAAAAAACTTTTTAATGAATTAAACAGTTAATAAAAAAGTGAGCTTTGTTATTAACGGATTAACAACTAACGAATTTGTGCACACCCATGAATTTCATACTTCAAAAACTTTCGGATTTAGTAACTAGCAATATTGTATTTTAACTTGCCGGCCTGTCTAGCATATTTTTTTGAGTTCTTATTGCATTTTAGTTACCTTTGCTTTGAGGTTTCCCACGTTTATGATATGTCACTCACCATGTTTAACATAAAAGCCACATATTAGCTGCATTAAAACCTCTGTTAAATAAGTTAAAAATAAATCATGCTTCATACCTCCAGTTTCAAAGACTAGTTGGTGGGTCAATCCATGCTTAATTTATATTTTTTTTGTAAAATGTGAACCCATGCTTTTGAATCTTCACCAAACTTGGCTTGGGGGTGGAACAGAGTAAAAAACCCTGTTTGCAAAAAATTCACTTTTCTAGCACAAGCCGTTCCTGAGATATGGCCTTTTTGAAATTGTGTGAATTGGTGAATTTTGAGGGTACGCATGAGTGATTTTGACCTCTAAAGCTCAAAGTTGAGGTAGGAGAATGCAGTATATTGCTATCACCCCATTTTTGACCATGCCAAATCCAATAAAACTGTTATTTTCAAGCTGAAAAAATTGTTTTTTGAGTTATTTAATAATTTAAGGTGTTTCTCATTGGGCCTCAATTATGGGGTGCTCTGAATTTTTTTTGAAAAATGTTTTAACCCCATCTTGGATGACTGCTTTTCATGGCTTATATGAAACCAAGCTGATCAGGTCTGAAGTGATAGCTAGGGCATTGCTAGAGCTTTTTTTCATTTGCCACATTTAAAAAGTATATATAGGCTTCCTTAACCATATTTAAATATCCTGGAACACGTTCATATCATTTTTATCACCCAATATCAGCGAATCAGATTGGATGCAAGTACATTTGCTCAGATTTAACGTTTTCAGCAAAATTTGATGTTTCACCAGCAGTATACAAAAAGGTTAAGAGCATGAATTTTGTGGCATGTTGGATTGCTGGTATAACTTTCATTGGTGGGTGGGTCTCATTTTAAGTGCAAATGAACCATAACTGGAAGTCAATGTTAAAATTATGTGCCCATCACATGAACCATCACTATCATTGTGCGAATAAGTGAATTTTGAGGCTACTGTCGCGATTGTTGATACTTGGCTAGAGTACAACCTCTAATCTCTAGAATTGTCCACGTTGACTTAAACTAGAGAACGACTAAGGTGTTGATTGACGAATCGAAAATGGCAGTTGGTAGTTCCTTTAGCTTCTTGAATCTCAGAAAGCAGCACACCGATCTTAAATTCAAAACTTGTATTTAAGATTGAAATGCAAAACCCCTCTCACTGAGCAGAACTGCTCCACTAAAACTTCACTAAACGGCTATTTGAGCCAACCATAGATACACCACAGATACACAAACTCGGCTTAACTGCCTATGAAACTAACATCTAAAATCACCCACTCTTAGAATATTAGAATGAAAAACGATCTGCCTATTTATACTACGCCAAAAGCTATCAAATATCCCAGAACAATGCTTGATATGTCATAATAGAAAAAGTATACAAGCTCACGATAACAAATTTCACGTAATTATGACATCACAAACTTCAAGTCTAAATATAGCAATTAAGAATGGTAAAGAACCAAAATATTCCGGTGATTAATAGAAGACAGTAGAATATACTAGAAAGGAATTATCCCGAACATCCCAAAACAGAAAGGCGGCAAAACTAAAAAACAGTCGCGTACACATTAAAACACAGCAAATATTTATATCTCAGGCATTCAAAATTATTATATGTGACAGCTACTAACAAATGATTTCGACTTGTAAGGTTCAAAGTTGAGGTAGGAGGATGCAGTTAATTGCTACCCCTCCTTTTTTTTTTTTACCATGCCAAATCCAATAAAACTGTTATTTTCAAGTTGAAAAAGATTGCTTTTAAAGTTATTTCATAATTTAGGTGTTTCTATTTGGGCCTTGATTATAGTTTGCTGTGAAATTTTCTTAAAAAATGATTTAAATGACTAATAACCCCATCTTGAATGACTACTTTTAATGGCTAATATGAAACCAAGCTTTGTCAAACTGATTTAAGATGTATTATAAAGCATCAAAATTAAGGAACCTTGTATTTCTTCAGTTTTTCGCGTTAAAAACATGTCACACACATTAACCAACTTTTCCAATGCTTTTTTCTTAATTATAACTCTATTACTTTTTAATAGTAATATTTCTTTGTTTAAATCTTGCATGAAAGCCAAGTCTTTGCTATTTATCAAAATTAGCTTGATAATTTGCAAGCTGTACATGGTCATTGGTCATACTAAACTGGTGTTGACCTTTGTTAGACACAATACCTGTTAAAGATCACCATACAAAACTTTAACACAATGTCAGAAATAGTGTATCACTCACCAAAAGCATTCAAGTCATTAACCTGATTTTTATATCTTTTTAACCCACCATTTGAGAATTCAATTAGACTTAAGAAGATGCATTGGGATGTAGTTTGAGAGTTTCAAATGATGATAAAATAAATTATTAATTTGAAATTGATTTTGCAATAGATTTACGCCAATGTAAACAATAAAGTTGGAAGCTAATCAGACTTAGTTGTTAACATTTTGTTCAATTGTTCTAAGACTTCCAAAGTCTAGAAAGTTTGTAGATTCGTTGTTGTTGATAAAGCGCATATTCATCTTCCTGTCACTCAACACGTCAGGCGCTAACTATTAGATGATCCGCACACTTTTCATTGCAATGACTACTTTGTGATTGGAGGAATCCACATCTGCTTAAGAGATTCAAATGATCCAATATTTCTGAGGATTTCTTCAAATTCTTGTCGACAAAATTTTGCTGCTTGTTCAAAGCCACCAAGTAGAGATAATCATCGTAAAGTGTCTTATCCAAGGACGCAACAACATAACCAGGGTGTGGGTTGAACCTGAACGGTTGAACCCAGATTATTCGATCAGGGTTGTCGTAAAAAATGACGCCTTTGCCCTCTCGGCCATGCTGCCAACTGGATGAAGCAGAAGGAGTGGCAATTGTGCAAGTAATTTGGTTGTAAAGGAATAGTACAAATATCATCCTGCTCAGGCCAATAGAATGATGATGATAGGCCATGTGATGGGCACATAACTTTAACGTTGACTTCCGGTTGTGGTTCATTTACACTTAAAATGAGACCTACCTACCAATGCAAGCTATACTAGCACGCCTCTTAACCTTTTTGTATACTGCTGGTGAAACATCAAATTCTGCCGAAAACGTTAAATCTGAGCAAATGTACTGCATCCAATCTGATTCGCTGATATTGGGTGATAAAAATGATATGAACATGTTCCAGGATATTTAAATATGGTTAAGGAAGCCTATATATACTTTTTAAATGTGGCTAATGAAAAAAAGCTCTAGCAATGCCCTAGCTATCACTTCAGACCTGATCAGCTTGGTTTCATACAAGCCATGAAAAGCAGTCATCCAAGATGGGGTTAAAACATTTTTCAAAAAAAATTCAGAGCACCCCATAATTGAGGCCCAATGAGAAACACCTTAAATTATTAAATAACTCAAAAAACAATTTTTTCAGCTTGAAAATAACAGTTTTATTGGATTTGGCATGGTCAAAAATGGGGTGATAGCAATATACTGCATTCTCCTACCTCAACTTTGAGCTTTAGAGGTCAAAATCACTCATGCGTACCCTCAAAATTCACCAATTCACACAATTTCAAAAAGGCCATATCTCACGAACTGCTTGTGCTAGAAAGGTGAAATTTTTTGCAAACAGGGTTTTTTACTCTGTTCCACCCCCAAGCCAAGTTTGGTGAAATGCAAGAACATGGCTTGACAGCCCATCAAATCAAGCATGGATTGACACTGGTGGAGAAAAAACAACTACATTTATCGCATTAAAACTATTTGGTGTGTTTTGCTCGTTCTTTGGCTTTTTATGTCTTCCTGAACTGATGTTCATTCAACTTTAATACACCTACATGCTAATTTTTTGTTATGTACTGATGTATTACTAATATTTTGAGTTAAAATTCTAGTCGGATGTAACTTAAGTAGGTGGTACACAAACAATGTACAAAAGCTCAAAATGGTACCGGTAAGTGTGTAAAAAAAGTTTGGAAATCACTGCTTAGTACTACTGTATATAGAACCATGCAAACGCACTTTAAGAACTCAATAAACCTATACTGCAAGTTCAAAGAATAATTTGAACAAAAACAATCAATGAAATTCAAACCTACAAAAGTTTAAAAATTTATTTCAACAAATTTATCATACTATAGTGTGACTGCAAAAATACCGGTAACACATGAAGTATATGGAATAATTTTGTCTTTAATTAAACAAGGTTTGTTTGGGCATGAAAGGCTGGGTCTGGAATAACTAGGCAATGAAAACTGAAAAGGAAAGAAGCCTAAATCTCTTTACGCTTTGTCATTGTCAAGCAATCTTTTATGATCTTTTAATTTAGGTTGTTTTCTTAGAATTGGTGTTATTTTGTAGATGGCAAAGTTAAAAACAGTTGAATTCAACTTTTTGTTTCCTAAAAAAGACTTAACTTAAAAATTATAAAAAACTGCTTGACGGAGCAGAGAACTCCTTTGAAAACTGAAAATAATGATTTTACTAAAATTTTTAAATAAATTAGGCTACAGTACACTGTATATAAGTGTAAATAGTATCAGTGCCATAATTCATAGTTTAATTTCACAGCACATAAAATCATTCTTTGTACCAACCTGCCAGTACAACAGTATAGAGTAGCAGTTTCATAAGCCTAATATTACTAAAACTGGTCTTGGTATATTTTATTTCTTGTGTTTTTCTGCAGAAGCAAAGCTTCTCAAAGATCTACCGTATTGCACTTTTGAATTTGACATGTACCTGTAGCTGCAGAATTCATTGCTATTGCAACCAAGTGACTACGAGTGAATGACCAGGCTAAGGCTTACTACTGGTCCCATAAGTCTTCTTGTTCCTAACACTTGCACTTGATTGCTAAATCTAATCTTAATGAAATTGATTTTCAAACTTATTTTTATTATTTTAACTCTTGTTCAGTACATTAGTCATTGGCAGTCAGTTGTCACTCGGATTGGCAATGTGCTAACACTGCTAACCGCTGAAGTGAATAGACGCTTCATACAATTTCATAAAATCACTGATCAGTGATCTGGTCCGTTATCTACACTAGGCTACGCAGTACACTAGTGCTGGCTCAGTTGCTCGAAATTCGTTAACGACTTGCTAAACTGCTGCACTGTAACCCAATTGCAAATTAACGTTACATTAGGTAGATTGGTCTTTGCAACTACAGTACAGTATTATCCAGTGTTGTCTACATGACTACATCAAGACTGCTGCTGTACTCACTGAAGAACATTGCTTTCACCAGCCACCACCAGAGGGACCCCGCTGATCACACTATTACTGTAATCTTCATTTGAGTAAAACGCATACTATTCATTTTGGATTAGTTAGAGATGTTAGATTTTTAACAGATTAAACGCTGTTAGGCTGTTTATCCCCGGTTGTTTGTGTTGATGGTTGCTACATATAAAGAAAAATCAAAATATGTTTTGATTACTTTTTTATGAATACGAAAGTAAGTAAATTGATCGTACCAGCAAAAAAAAATTACTTTCTTACTTACATATTTTTAAAAAGTAATCAAAAACAAATTTGATTTTTTTACGTAGCAATCATGAATACAAATATTAACCCGGATAAACAGCGAAATAGCTTTTGATTTGTTGAAAATCCCACATTTTTAACTAATCCACTTTGTCCAAAATGGTTTGCAACGCTGAGCTTGTTAAATATCGAGTTTGAGCAAATGAGCAAAATCATAAATATTTTAGTTGTCTATAGTTAAATTTAAACTCTGGTAGCACTAATACGCCACATACAGGTTGTTTTGTTCATTTTACAAAGCTCAAACGAACTGCTGATATTCTGCGAAAATGCTTTATTCTTCAACTTAAAAGCGCGTATCCGTCCGTCAAAATTATTGAACCGCAGTCAATCTGTCTGCTTGGAACTAGAATTACCAGGTAAGACAAATCGGCAGCGTGCAATGACTTTAACGTATTTTTGCAAAACTGATTGTGCCAGGAAAGAAAAAAAAAGCAAATGTAGAAAATTATAATTAAAAGAATCTGATGCTTTCGTTTTTTGACTAAGTGTCAAAAAAATCCCACTGGCCGGCTCAGGAAATGGGCCGGTAAAGATTGGAAGATCAAAGGCACTGAATGTAGCAAAATGATAAAATGAAAATGATTATTGATTATTGATGGTTAGTGTTGGTTCAGCAACTTGCACGCTAGTATAAGCGTTAGGCAAAAGCTGTTTGCCATTTAAATTTGCTAAAGATTTAAAGCCCTGACATTTTCTGTAGGTTTTATCGTTTGGGCGATACAAAAGTCTGGTTTTTCGCACTTATATAGTTTTCGTAGCTAAACGAGTTCAAGTATCCACTTATAGTCAGGTGGTTTGCTTTTTGATCCACTTGATGACAGTCTGGAAATTAAACAACATGAACACAAGGCATACCTTATTAGGTGGTCTAACAACTTTGTCATAAACGAACAACTATCTGATATCGCTCTGTTTGGAACCGGGACGATTTATTTTGCTGTAACAGACTTGTTTCAGTAAGTTTTAGATTGATTCTGGTTGTTTTTGAATTTTCACAAATTTTTAACCTCGTTGTTCTTAAATTTTATTGGAGAATAAAGTAACCTAAATTTGTTTGTGCTTGGCTATACGTTATCTTTGTTATACGTTATCTTTGTTATTTGTTGTTCATGATTATTATTAAAATAGTCTTGAGACAAATCAATAGAGACAATATAGAAAAAACTACGAAATGCTTTTCTTTATGAATTTTTGGTCTATGTTTTTTAATTGTTTTTTATGCTGAGTATAGCAGATATAGTTTCTAATTTATTTTTAAATTTTGAGCAAAAAAGAATCTCATCATGTTTTTAGACATTAAAAAAAAATGTTGATGTTGCTTCTTTTCCAAACGACAGTAGAGTTCTCCATTTACTTATTCTACTTCATATTTTCTTCCATTTCTTACGTACATTCTGTTAATTTGAAAAAAAAATATGGCAGCTTCTGGTTACTTGGTTGATTGTATTTCGCGGTAAGTAATTTCTATATTATTCGTAGCCTACTGAAATGGGCATTTAATCGAGTTTTTACTCTTGACCAAAATGTTGGGAAATCCTAAAATGCATTTCCACCAAATTTAAACTTTCATCGGCTTCCCGTTTTCAAGACAGTGCAATTCAAAATTCACAATTTTTTTTTGCTTCAGTAGCCCATTGCCATTTTTTCAGTAGGCCTATAGTGACAGAAGATTAACTTGCGGAAAGCTGGCTTGGATTTACGTGAAGAGCAGCTAATTTTCAGTTCTGACCCTTTACTTTGTTTAAATCCGTGAAAATATTGAAAGTGAAAGATACTTTTGAACTAGAAATTGCTAAATTTGTGTACTCGTATTATCACTCCATGTTACCTGACAATTTCCACAATTATTTGAAATATGCTAGCAAACATCATGATTACAAAACGAGATCAATTACTGCAGACAAAATTTTATTTGGAACGAGCTAAAACTCGAAACGGGCTACGATCTTGCTCGTACATTGGAGTAAAAATGTGGAATAATATTTCACCAACTTTCTAACAATTACCAAAATACTCATTTAGCAAACAAATAAAATTGTCCATGCTAAGTAATTACTGAAGTGCTTACAGTCTTGATAAACTCGAGGTAAGCCTAATTGTGCTCTTTTCTTATGCTAACTGCTATTTTTGGTTGAATATATTACTTTTGTTTTTTGTTTGTTTTAAAAATGGTTGAAAGAAAGTTACCCCCTCAAAAAAAAACAAATTAAAATGATAAATTAGTTATAAGGGCAGCTTGACTCGATGACCCAAAAAAGGTCTTTCGCTGTCCTGTTTGCTTGATAGTAAGTGATTTAAACTACAGCATTCGTAAATTTGGAATAGCCTATTAATTTCTACGCATTCATCACCAGTTACTTCTATTAAGTGTTACAGCAAATTAGCCCACATTTATTTCCTTGATTGGCATGAGTATTCATTCTATTTGTGCGTGTGGATATTATTTTTATTGGTTCTAAGTTTCTGGAAATTGAACTCAAGTGAACAAATAAATTGAATTGAATTGACAACAACAGCGTCGCAAAGCACTTATCGAGAGTTAGGAACATGCAGTAACTTTTGAAATTTTGTATCTTCTTGGTACGTCCGGCAAAATTTTCAAGGGAAAATGTGAGGTTTTATATCTCGGGAACAAAAGGTCGTAGAAAGGTACAAGTCGATGAAATTGGTCTTTGATCTGTCAAAATTTTTTGCGAGAAACCCAAGCAAAAGAACTTCCGACTTGAATGTCCTTTGAATATTTATGTTGTTACCGCCTTACTGGTATTTACATTAACTTCCAGTTTAATGCATTAATTATTCATAAGTTTATTAACAGAGTGATGACGCTACACTCCTCCATACGTTACTTTTAGCTCAAGGCTCGGTTAGGTCTTTCATATTTTTGTTTTTGCTGGCATGCAAGAATTTTATATCTATTCATGGTTTTCCTAACTTTTATATTTGTCGTTGTGTGAGGCGGAGTTGTAAACGGGCCGACTAGTTCAGGCCCAAACCCGAAAATTAATTTGAAGCCCAAATCATGCCCGAAAAAAACGGAAAGTTAAGTTGGGTCTGAAAAATTTAGCGATTTTGCCAAGTTATTTTGATTATATTTTTGTGCACCTAAGACAAAAAGTACTTCACAGGCTTGAATTAAGCCCGAAATATTTGTCAATTTATGGCCCGAATCCGACCCGAAAAGCCCTGCCCAACTTACAACTCTGGTATGAGGGTTGGAGCTGAGGAGGCTTGTGGTTTCTTAACCTAATATGCAGTATTTGTTAGTTAATAAAACCAGCACTGCGAACTAGAACTCAAAAAACTCCATCGTGTTGCCGAATTCGAACTTGAACTCGAAACAAACAATTTTTGTGAACTCGAACTTGAATAAAATTGTTCGAGTTCATCAAAAAGAAATTTAAAGATTAATAAATTGTCGGAATAAAATTTTTTGTTGATTAACAGTCAAGCCGTGGAAAGGGAGATTGCGTTTTTCTCAACAGCTGCATGTCGATTCATTTGTGTATGCCGTGGCGACCTAGAAGAACAGCATGTATACAAAAAGAGAGTGGCTAAGTCAAAAACAAGTGAACTTGGTATTTTTGTCAGCCTGAACTCAAACTCGAATAACTTGATATTTTTGCCAAACTTGAACTCGAAAACATTAAATTAGAGAAAACAAACTGAACTCGGACTTGTTGAAGTAGGCTGAACTCGAATAAAAATCAATCGACGAAGCCTTGGTTAAAACCGATCCGTAGATGCGTTCTGTGTTACAACTAACAGTGTGTTCCCTTTGAACTTCCAAATCAGACCTACTAGCTCTGATCCTATTGAAAAAGAAAAAAACAAAAAACGCTGTAATGTTGACTGCGCAGCAGACTACTACGTACCAAAGGCTTAAGCTGACTTTTCTTGCCATTTATCTAAATATTGCGAAATGCAATCAATACTGCTTTGAAATAGGGAGCAAAAGAATACGTCTGCAGTGGGTTTTTTGATCAACAAAATCAATCGGCTTATCTCTTGGTTTAAAAATGCGCAATAAACTGTAAGTAAAGCTGAATGCTGTGGCTTGGCTAGATTGAATCAACAACAATATAGATCATGGTATCATTTATCAAGTAATTAGTTAATTGCACAATACAAATACAATCACACCATTCAAATGTGCATATTTCGACCTTACTGGCTCTTCAGAAAAAAAGTCAAACCATGGTTGGAATGTGGTCACACGAAACTTTTTTTTGTAAATTTTCAACGTTTATGGGTGGAAAGCTTTTCCAAATCAAAATTTTGTGCCCTTTATTCATCTTTTTGCCTGGAGTTGAAATGTTAATGGCAAGGGATTGTTTCAAAATTTTATTCCGATTTCAAGAACAAGTTTACGACTGATGTAAACTTTGAACTCATTGCCGCCACCAAGTAACAAAAAGATTTTGAAAGTTTTATACCAAGGTTACAGAGTCCAAGTAAAATTCAAATGAATCTGACACCAATTCTCATAAGGGATTTCAGCTTCTGTTTATTTTTCTCTTCGACTCTGACTCGCGAACCCCATTAATTAAATGATTATTCATTAATCGGTTTAGGCTTGGTCTGCGCTGTAGTAAAATGGTAAGCGTACAAGCGTATTTTAAGTTCATTGGAAACCGAAACTCGATACGCCTGCTTACTGCCTTACCAGCGTACGAGCTGCCAGTTGGTTAAAATGCACTAAGGATACACTCATACGCTCACGATTTTACGCACAGTGTAGACCTGACCTTGAACTTAAATCTTGACAGTTAATGATAATCAGAAAAAGAACAATAACTTTTTTACTTAGCGGATTAATTAAGGTTTGTTCTTAGACCATTTGCTCAGTGCAAGTTTATAGATTCTGCCTTTTGATGTTTTTTTAGTATTTTTTTTTTCTTTTTCTTTGCCTTTTAGGTGAAACACGCCGGAAGTTTTAGTCAAGCATTTTTTCTACATTTGATTCTGACTTCTACCTCCGTCAACATTATTTTTCTACTCCAACGAACTGTAAACTTTGAATTTTCACGGCTCCAACTTCATCTCTTTACTTCACCTTTGTAGTTCTGTTTTATACTAACCAATCAGCCGCTCCGAAGCAATAAAATGAAAAATTTAAGGAGGCAACAGACCTATGCATTGTAATTGCGAAATTATAGTGATTCGGTATTTGAACTGAATTTGAACTCCTTGTCTTTATTGCATCTTCTGAGATTATTTTTTAATTTTCACTTTGCACAGATTAGAGAGTTTTTGTATACGAGGAAAGGCAGACTCTAGATAATACCCTGTCATTTATTTTCTTTTATATGATAGGCTATTTAAAGTCATGCCACTACATTCTACAGGTATATTGTTTGGCATGTACCCGCTTAATCGTTTTTTTCTCGTTGAAAAATGAGCGTCCAGTATGTTTACCCAGGATACAACTAATAAAGAATGCTATGCGATGTGCGATTTATCCCCATGTGATTATAAATATCAAACTTTATATCACTCCATTCTTTAGTTGTTTTTAAAACTAATAGCGTACGCCACGGCTATCGCTCTTCACAATTAAATGTGTTTCGTAACAATGGACTTTTCGAAGCAATACGTCGCTCTCGGGCTTGGCATCCTCCCTGCTTCAGTAAGTAGGTTGGTTAATTTTGAGGGATCGAATCTGGTGCAATGTCATTTCCTTGCGGAAACAATTCGTTCAAATAATTTTGATTCCCAGTAAAAGTATGCGCCCCAAAAGCATTAATGTTCTCCAAAGCAGAACTAATGGGAGCGACCGACAAAAGCTAATACCAGTAGATTTTTAAAAATGGTACGCTTTCAAGCATGTGTGCGCCATTTGCGTACGTGCAGTTTATTATTGATGTAACAAAACAACGCCTCCGGCATTTAGCTGCGTTTACGCGTACAGTGCGCAAGAACGGGCGCTGTTTACACATATTTTACGTGCTTGCGAGGTCACTGTGGGTTCAATTATACATTTTATTCACCGGCACCCTGAACCACAAAAAATTACCCAAATTAAAAAAGCAAGCGTTGACTTCGGGGACGTGCGCAAATTATTCTGAAGGGGATTTTTTGCTCTGGTGTTTAGAAGCTACTGCTTTGATTCGCTTACAACTCGACATTTAATCAGTTTTGCTCATCAGAAATTCCAAACCATTTGGGGGAATCCATCCACTTTACCCGATAAGGATTTTCATCCACATTTTGAAGGTCAAACTTTGTCGTCATTGTATGGTCATTATTGCGAAACAATGGGTTATCTTACCTTTCTAATCCTTGAAAAATAATCCAATTCAAAAATTCCCGTTATTACTGGTGCATCATCGTTTATCAATATTATAGGTTCGCAAATTCGTTTGCTCAAAATTTCTTATAGGTGCTGCTAATGACATGGCGGCCCGATTCGTCCGAAGATTTGAGCAATAAACTCTAAGCCCATTCTGCACTGCTGGACGTAAAATTGTAAGCGTGCGATCGTATCCTTAGGGTTTTTAACGTAACCTTGCGATCGTATGTTTTAACCGTGCGTCTGATCGTATATTTAAAAATCGTAAACGTGCGATTGCATATTTTAACCAAACAGCAGCTTGTACGCTGGTAAGGCAATACGCCCGGCTTACCGAAATTTTGTTTAAAATTAACTAAGGATTTGCTAGTATGCTCGACAATTTTACGTACAGTGTAGGCCGGGTCAAAAGGTTAAGCACGAAAGTTGATAATTTACGCTACAACGCCGTTCTTTTAAACGATTTTAGAAATGCTTGTAATGCTCTTGCGTTTGCGCTCATAAATGAACGTTGTCATTTTTTATCAGTGTGAAAGATGTGGGAAATGTGGGACTGATTAATAGGTCGTGGATGCTCATAGCTTGGTACCGTTGCTTTCTGGGATTTAGATTGGTGAGGGTTTCAAGCTTTTGTAATATATTTATTTACACGGAATAGCATTCAATTCAGTTTTGATTTAGGATCTTCGTCCGCTAAGCAATGTTACTTCGAGACTGCTGCGTCGTATCATTGCAAGAAAGACAACTTACTACTCTGTCTGCTGAGGATCACGTGCTATCTGTAAGTACCAACCAATGTGCGGCTATTGGGTAGTTGTTGCCAGCAGTATACCCTAAATGCATCGGTATTTTTTTAAAATATGCCTTTTTTTCTGACGCAAAAGAAAGTTATGATACATGCGTGCAATTTTAAACACTTTGAACGCATCACTATCGTAAATGGCAATGCATCAACATTTTACTGGTTTTCTTGCCGACAAAAAACGGATCTTGTAACAGTTAAGATTAGGAATAGGTTTAGGCATTAGGACATAGTAGGGTGTCTATTCCGAGCTGAATAAATAAGTCCGTTTCTACAAACGTTTGGCTTGAAATCAGTTTTCTGCAGAGGTCACTACATTATTCTAAAAGTTGGTGCGCTTTATGTATCGCAAAAAGCATTGTAAGGAAGAGGGTTTTAACCTTAGTTTGCTGTAATATGCGCATCTCAGCTACGTATATTTTTGTTTTGCATTAATCAACTGCTACGTGATCAGCGACCTCTCTGTGTCTCCAAATTGGATTTTGCATTGATTAAACGGAGAAGATCAGTTTTGTCACCTCGCCGCAAAATCGAAATGTAAAATACACCAAATTCGCTCAAAATCATTTAGGATCTTCAACTGATAGCGTATTCACCGGAAAGGAAAGTTGTATCTGCAAATTACTGGCATGTGATGGACCAAAATTTTCCTACGTGAATATCGACCAACAATCGGAATCAGATTAGTTGCGAAATAGTCAATTGATTGCTGTAGTCAAAATGATTTCGATCACATAGCTAATATCAGATGTTCTTTGGAATTGCAACAAAATTAAGCGGAAAACCTAGCAAATTAAGACCTCAGCATAATGCATGGAAATAGATCGAGCTATATCATACTTGTCACTTACCTCATCAGATGATGTGCATACTTGCGTTCATTAAGGTTGATGCAGTTTCGAAGACGTTGAGACGACTTTGCGCACCCTACGCTATTTCCTCGCTATTTATGGAGCGTGTCATAGCCAACGGCTATGGATGAGCGCAGACACCATAATACAGAATTTTAAAAAATGCGGCGATTATGGCATGCTTTTGTTAAGCACGGTGTTTTACGAAAAACGTGCTGCTAGAGGGCAATTTTTGAAAACTTCCGTCAGAGATATAAGATAAGTAAATTTTGCGCCTGTTGACGCAAAATTTGCGCAGATAGGCGTCGGCAATCACGCCCTTGCGACGTTGCGTGCGCCAGTTCGAATTTTGCTGACGTAAATAACTGCAAAACAAATTAGCGCCATTTGCGGGGCAATTGTTTTTGCAAAAAAAGCACCGGTTTGCTGGTTTACCAATGAGTAAACGAGAATATTTTGTGACATTTGAGTTGTTTTGGTTTAACCGTTGATGAGTGATAATGGAAATTTTTTAATACGACAAAAATTATTTCCCGCTTTGTTCGAGCCAGCTCAGCATCGGCTAAAAATTCAAAAGTCCCCAATCTGGTGGGAATTTTTGTTCAAAGACCCGCTGCAATGCGTGCCTGTCTGCAGCAATTGTTTTTCCGTGGGGTTTTCTGATGATCAAATGATGACCTTTTCTGAGAGAAGATTCTGATTGGGTTTATTCAGTCGGTATCAGGCAATGTCGTCTTCATTTGATTTTTATTAGTTTTCATTAGATTAGAAACGTTGGCAAATTCCCCTTAGGTGCTTTTTCATCCCTCAGATTTTAGGCAAGCAGAAATTGATTGAAATCAACCTTTTCTCCTCCACAATATCTTAAATTTGAGATTAATATTATAAATTATAACTTACGAAGTTATAAATTAAACTTATGATCATTACAAATTTTTATAAATTTACTTTCGTGTTTCAAATCATACTCGAATCGAAATGCCGCTGATCGCGACAAAATAAATACGTGAAAAAACATTACCGTACAACTAACTTTATGTTGAAAAGGTTTCGTAGTCCCAGTTCGATTCCCGAACCGGCAATATGTCATTTTGTCTTGGGGGAGGACGTTTATTTTCCCATCAGTTAGCCTGACGAAAGATTTGCAAACAAAATCTAAGAAGACGCTCTGCGTTGGAGAGATTAGACAGTAGTAGTAGTAAATAATTTTATTTCACGAGCAGCACAATAAAAGGATAAAATATATTAAAGTAAACAAACAATGAAGTAAGCTGCGAATACTCGTCAGGAGGCTACGAATAACCGAAGTCTTCGAGCAGTAGACTCCCTGAGTTATAATGTGGAAGAAAAGAAATCATTTTCAAAGCAGACGTTAAAACAAGAACCTCACGAAGTCAGCATTGAACAAATGAGCGCTCTGCCCTCCAATATGCTGCAGTTTAAAGTTACACAGATAAGCAACAAAACAATACTGAAGTGTTTTGCAGAGATCTTAATGTTGTAGAATCATTTAATTTTAAAGTTAATTTTTGAATTGAGCAAAGAACAAATTTTTTAAGTTCAATGATAAGTTATTATAAAAAGTTATCCCCTGGTCCTTAAAAGATCGCTGCGATCTTGCAGTTTTAAATGGAGGAATGTAGTAGTTCTTGCGGGGAACGCTTCTGGTGTTATAAGAATGGTAGTGGCTATTTCACCGAAAATTTTCGATTTAAAGAGAATAAAACGAAAATGAGAAATATTCATCCGCGCTTTTTTTAGTTGCTTTTTTAGGGGTTAAGGTTAGGGTTTACGTTAGGGTTTGGGTTAGGGTTCGATTTGGGGATAGTTTTAGAGTAAGCGTTTGAGTTTGGGTTAGATTTGAGTCAGAATTAATAAAAAAGTAGATAAAAATTTTCGGTGAAATAAAGCCTTCCTATAAGAATTGGTGTGAGAGGATTGTTGGAACATATGTTTAAAAGGCGTTGCGAGATCATTTTTCGTGTATCGGAACATTAATTTGGCAGTTTCAAATCTGTAGAAGTCATCTAGCTTTAAAATACAGCTGAGTATTTGGTTCATACGCGTAAATGATCACAAGAATAACAATTTTAACGGCAACATTAGAGTTAATTTTCCATTTTGTCGGTTGAACCAGAATAGATCCAAGTTTGAAAGTAGCCCTCTACAGGGATTTCTGTAGACATGTGTAATGAAATCGGAGGACACAGCGGTGTGTTTGAACCAGGCGCGCAATCAGGATTTTTCTAAAATGGGGATGGGGGTTCAAGCAAAAGTTAAATTTTTTTATTTGAAAAATGTGTCATTTTGGCAGGGTTGCTGGGCAAACTGGTGCAACCTAAGCATAACACATACAAGGGTCTGATGCGAAGCCCCCATCGCAGCTGCTTGGCGGATTTTGTAATTTGGGGGCAAAAATTAGCCGTTTTAAAGCCATTCAGATCACATTTCGCCATTTTTTGAAGCCATTTAAAAGAACTAAATTGATAAACTTTTGAAGTCATTTGAAAGAATTAAAAATTTCCCGTCTCCCATCCCCTTATTTGCAGGTCAAGTCCAAAATACTTAAAAACGCTTGTATTTTGGATTTAAGTTTTCTGAGTGATATGGCTAAGGGGCTGCAGTCCCGCAGCCCCTCTCCCCCCCTTAGCCACTGGTTTGAACTTTAAAGAAGAATATCTCTCGAACAGTTGTGCCATCAAGAATAGATCAAAATGCAAATAGTTTTTTACTTTTGCACTAAGTTTGGAATCTCGGTTAGTTTTTTTTTCTTGCATTCCCCCTTAAACTTCGTGTTCGATGCCCGTTTCCCTGTAGCCTAGTTTTTACCCATAGATAGCTTAATCAACTTTTCGATTGAATTTGCCGCAATATTCTTTGCAGTTGCTCGTTGTAGTACCTACGTAGGGCAATAGCATATTGTTAGCAGAGTGCTATAACGTTCCCGAATTTACCCACGATTTTTCTAAATGGCTTCAAAAAAAAAAAAAAATGCACTAACCATGAACGTGGAAGCGCCTATTTTTCAAGCTTTCTCGCTTCCACTTAACTTATTTGATGACGTAGTTTTTCTTTAAAAAAATTATTATCAAATCCAAACGTTGTTAGGGCAAATACTTTTCTTGGGTTTATCAAAAACGTCATTATCTTCAATGGAAACCATGCAAAACCGTAGATTATTTATGTGCAAATGGATTATTCATCGCAGGGATCTAACCAAACGCGTAGCCAAAAATTGGGACAGGGATAAACCCGAAATCAAACGTCCAATCACAATGGCGCAAATATTAAAGTATATTATATTCTTATGTTGATGTTAATTTTTCTAGCCGCACAGCCAGAAATTTGCAATAAGGGTCTATTAGTCCTAGATCTGGGGCGGAGTCCTCAGCGCTGAACAGTGAACACGCAACACGGCTCAGCAATCTAGCAGTGATGTAACGTATCGAAATACTTACACTTGAGTAGATTACTCTAGTAGTTTTTTCCGGTAACGATTACTTTTGTTTTACTTTTTTGTGGCTACTTTTACTTGCTTTCTTTTAGTGTGAAGCAACGCTACTTAATTAGTATTTTTATTCAGAAAAGTAGAAAGTTCTGAAATTTTAAATTCGAACGCGAATTGATCAAAACGGTTGACTCTTCTCCCGGATATTGTTTAATTCAATTAAGATGTTTGTCTTTTGCTCCTATTTCGGCTGGTAATTCTTGTGTCAGAGCTACAGCGACTGTCGCAATGCCCTTTTTTTACGCTTGCGAGTATGACGTATCTGATTCAGTGAGGCGAATGACGGTTCTAAATGATCTTAGTTTCGTGTTTGGTGTCTGCCCTTTGCCACATACTGGCATAGATGTTTACTATATCAAAAGTAAAGCATGAAAGAAGCAAACAGAGAGATATAAATTTGCCCAAAATGCGTCTTATGATTGCTAAACGTTTCTAAAGCTGAATTCTACAGAGTGAGTCAAAAATCACTCACCAATTACCATATTATGTAATAAGCATTATTGTACTGCAGTTTATTGTGCTATGCAGTTACAAAGTCTTTTCAATATAATGATCAACTTCGTCCCAGCAGAGATCCAGACTGTCTAAATGGGCTATCTAGAATAATTTTGTGTAATTTAGTGACGTAATGACTTTTAGGCTTCTGCCTGCCTTCATATGTCGTGAAATAAATTCAATTAAAAAAAAGGCACAATAATTTTTGTTAATTAATCAAAAAAAGGGTTATTGCGGAATATACTAAATTAGCCACGGCGTGTGGTTTTAGCCCTCCCTGTAGATGCAGTAGACTCAGGGGTGCCGAAACCCGAGGGAGAGGATGTATCCCCCAATAATTTGACTGTATCCCCCCAACAATTTGAGTATGGTCTTCACCTGCATCCCCTCCAATAATTTTAATAATTTGATTCTGGTGTGCATATGAGCGCAGGTCTGTACTTGAATTCGGGGAAAAAAGTGTTCCATTTCTGGTGAAGACATTTTTTTTGTCTTCACTTAATTTGGTCACCTGAAAAAAGTCTTGGTCAAGGTTCATCACCCCAATGTTGAAAATAGGGAAAAATTGGGGTAAAATTGCAAATTATCCCCCCAATGCTCAACAAAGATTTGCACCACTGAATGGACTAAACACTGATAAAGCACGTTCACGCAGTGTTTTTACTTTTTAGCATATTAATTTAACAATGACTGTGAAAAAGTATTTTAGCAAAGATGTTATGAAATGATTCTATGCAAATTCTGGGTGGCAAGATTTTCGAATCTTGAAGTCTTGGTGTTGTTTTTTTTGATTAATTGCCTTGAATGCAGAGAAATAACATTCTACAATTAACTCTGTAATTCCTAACTTTTTGAGAGAATGAGGGGTTAGAAGACCAAGCGCTATGTGGCAGTGATGTGAAGGTAGTCGACTTGTTGTCATACTGTATTTACTCGTTTTCTAGCCTAGGCCCTGGGCCCTTATTTTTTTCAACCAAACTCACTACCGGGCCCTTATTCAAACACCGGCGCGTGTTATTTTTAAAGTAAAATTATGCACAAAAATTATCGTTGAAGACAAATATTTCACGACATTAATCCTTTTTCACGACATTAATTCTTTTGAACAAATGGGAGCCTTTTTTATGCTATCAGTTCTTTGCTTTTGACGCGAAAGTCTGCAATCTGTTATGTAATCAGTGTTTTCTATTATGTAATCAATGTTTACATGTTCAATGCTATTTGTTGTGCAATTGGACGCCTAAGGCGTGAGTGTCATCTATCAGCGCTTCAAACTCAACAGCGTTGTGACGCAAGCGCTTCTTAGCTGCTTCTTATTTCCTATTGTTCTCTACCACTAAAAAATCAGCTTTTACATCGGGCGGGTATTTAAGCACGGGCCTTTATTTATTTATTTTTAAGTTCTGTTCACACGGGCGACTATTCAAACGGGCCCTTAATCATGATCGAGCGGTAAAACGAGTACATACGGTATGTCGATTAAATAGTTTGTTTATTTTGCTTGAATAAGCCTACTTTCAGAAATACTTGTACTCAGTAGCGTAGCCAGGAGGGGGGGGGGCTATAGCCCAGGCATTGGCCTGCCGACCAAAATCCAGAATAAGGAAAATACCACGTTTTTAGCACTTCTAAGACTCTCTTTTGCACTGGATTAGACTAAAAAATGCTTTAAAGCATAGTTTGAAACGTTTTTTTTTTTGGGGGGGGGCTAATGGACTGCCGACCAAAATGCAGAATAAGAAAAATACCACGTTTTTAGCATTTCTAAGACTGTCTTTTGCACTGGATTAGACTATTTTGAAACGTTTATTTAAGGGGGGGCTAATGAACTGCGGACCAAAATGCAAAATAAGGAAAATATCATGTTTTTAGCACTTCTAAGACTCTCTTTTGCACTGGATTAGACTAAAAAATGCTTTAAAGCATAGTTTGAAAGGTTTATTTAGGGGGGGGGGGCTAATAGATTGCCGACCAAAATGCAGAATAAGGAAAATAGGCTACCACGTTTTTAGCATTTCTAAGACTCTCTTTTGCACTGGATTAGACTAAAAATGCTTTAAAGCATAGTTTGAAACGTTTATTTAGGAGGGGGGCTAATGAATTGCCGACCAAAATGCAGAATAAGGAAAATACCACGTTTTTAGCCAGTAGCGTAGCCGGGGGGCGGGAGGGCTATAGCCCCCCTCATTGACATGTCGACCAAAAAGCAGAATGGGAAAAACACTACATTTTTAGCACTTTGAGACTGTTTTATGCACTGGAGTGGTCTAAATAGTGATTTAAAACATCTTTTGAAACATAAATTTAGAGGGGGGGGGCTAATTTGACAAAAATAAAACCAACAAATAAATGAAACCTTTGATAAGTGGTAAGAAATAAGCAATCAAATTTGATCGTAAGTGTAAAAATGCTGAACATAGGCGTCATCAACAAATATACTATAAACTAAGGAAAAAAAAGGGGGGGGGGCTATTCAGTATTTGTTAATTACCAATCATTTCTCTCAAATCTTTTTTCATTAGTCTCCCCCCCCCCCCAATTATTTTTCTCTATAAACTGTATACGAAATAAATTACTTCGTGTGAGTTTTATTGAAGTATTCGATTCTATAATTTATCAGCATCTAAACAAGAGAACTACATTTTACCATTAGCCACCTCCCAAATAGCCCATTTATGCTTCCAGTTTAATCTTGTTTGCACTGCCAATTTCTAAGCCACGTTTTAAAATCAATATTTTTTAATCAAAATAGCCCTAAAATGAAGTTATTTTTGCAAAAAAATGCAAAATTTTCGAGCGCTGGGGGCTCCGCCCCCAGACCCCCGTGTCTCCGGCGGCTGGGGGCTTCTCCCCCAGACCCCCTAAACAGCCCCCGATTGCGAATTTCTGGCTACGCGCCTGCTTGTACTTGAGTACTTTTAAAACGACTACTTTTTTACTTTTACTCAAGTACTTTTTTAGGTCAGTACTTTGTACTTTACTTCAAGTAGCTTTTTCGTCAGTAAGGAAACTTTTACTTGATTACAAGTTTCGAGTACTTTTTAAGTTTTTACCCCACTGCAATTTAGCTCTTTCAAGTGGCTCTGAAAACGTGCAAAATTTGCACTGAATGGCGTTAAAATGGTGATTTTTTTACAACAAGTTAGAAAAATCGCCCAGCGGCTCCAGACCCCGTTTGCGGCACACTAGAGTTCTCAGGTTTGCTTTGCACGCTGCCCAATTGAGACAGTTTTCAAACAAAATGTTTTAACTTTGGGTTCAAGCCCCTCCCCCCCTTCTTTTAGTGAATTCTGGCTGCGCGCCTGAGTTGATTTGGGGGGCAAACCCCTTATTGTGTGATTTTCTGCCAAAATAATGGTTAATACTAGTACAACGCATTTTTTTCAAAATTATGAAAATGTTTCGATTATCTAAAAAACATCTAAAATACCGGTATGTGAAAATCGTCGCTGGCTATATTAAAATACCGGTACCCAATTAGAAATTGGAACTTGAACAAACTGCATTATTTTGAAGAATTAAAAAGATTAAGCAGCTAGCTGCAAATGTACTGTTGACCTGCGAATTACAATTTGCAATGGACAATTATTATCAGTACTTAAATTGTAGGGGGACGCGTCCCCCCCATCCAGAGTTAGCGTCCCCCTATCGGGACTTAGCGTCTCCCATCGAGATTTGAGCGCTGGATGATCAGACGAAAAAGAGCCAGCCAGCATTAATAAATCCTACGATCCCGCCCGAATGTAGTACCAAATTGCGGGGGAAAATTGATTTCGAGCAAAAAACACTTCAATTTTCGGCGAAGACCTTTTTTTTTGGTCTTCATTCAATTTCGGCAACGGAATTACGTTATCTACACTAAAGTACTTTCGCTTGCCAAATGCGTTTGGTCAAGGCTGCAAAGCGTCCCCCACGCAAAATTTTACAATTTAAGATTTAAGTACTGATTATTATGCTGTTTGTCTTGTGCACGTTATATGTGTCACGAACTTGTAGTTTGTACGTGTAGTTGTGCACATATCGCGCTACGTGCACAGAACTTATTGCAAACTGCAAATTTGCAAAGTGCAATGTCAGGATCTGCGAAACTGGGCATAGTGTTACTGTACAGTCTTACTAGCTTACTAACTCCTACTGCTAGCTTGCACCTAGGCTACTTCTGGAGCATTACTGTTCTTAGCTTAATTACCAATTAGCTAGAACTCACTTTTTAGTAAGGTGACTGGTAATCAATTTCTGATTTGCGTACACTACAATAGGCCTATTAGTATTATTTAACAAGTGTGTGATTACCAGCGCCAGTATGAGTAGTACCTGATACCGGTACGATTGCTGATTGGATTAGACCTACATTACATTAGCCAGGTACCAGTTGCTCGTCAGTGATTAGACATAGAACTGAGAACCAGTGCAATGAATAGGCTACATGCAGACGTGCTGGCAGTGCTGAGTGATATGGTCAGATGTTAGGCTACTTACCGGTACATAGTACCTAGTAGCCTACCTCCCTGTTAGCTCATTCAAGATTAAAATCAGAACTCAAGAGCAGAGGTGGGCACTCGGTACTTTTAAAGTACCGACGATAACGGTACAAATACTTCTCCGAAAAAGTACAGTACCGACGGTACGATATTAGGTACTTTTTAAAAAAAGTACCAACGATAATGGTACTCGGTACCGCCATTCGGTACTTTTCGAATGGTAGATTTAGCCCATTTTTAATATAATTTCGCTATTTTGCTTACTCTGTCTAGAAAGTTAAGCTCCGCCCTATCCAGTATCTTGCCTTTGCTGCAACGGCACAGCCTCTTAATTCTCTGCATATCTTAAGAGAACTGCCACCGGCAAGGGTTCGATTTCGAGTCGGGTCAAACCAAAGACTTAAAAATAGGTATTCTCAGCTTTCCTGCTTGACGTTCAGCATTAAAGGGATAGTGTGAAGAACAAGCTGGCAACTGCAATTCACTTGTGCCGTTGGGAAAGGCACTTAGCGGGACTCCCCCTCTTCATGTGATAGACAGTAAGAGAGATGGCCGGCAACTCATAAGTGAGCTCGTATAGCCTATCGACTCCGTTGCTTTCTCACAATGCAAGGATAAAACTGCAACCAAATAAAATAAATAAAGTGGTAGGAACCTCACTGAGCTGGAATGGCTATGCCCTGCCTGCAGGGAAAGGGTGACGTAGTAAAACGAACTTGGTTGCTTTTACTGAGTTAATCAGCGAAGTTTTTCGATACAAAGAAGCCAACTTTATTCAACAGTAAACTGTAATCGCCCATGTTACATTGGGTTAGGAAAAAAGCAATACCAGTAGTCTAGATTTACCGAACCAGACTGACTTAAAGTAATACAACACTGTTACTTACTGCTTCAGTTTCAGTTAACAGCAAAATTTGAAAAAGACATAATTATCAACGCAACACTTGTTATGTACAAGAGGCTGTGAAAAAATCAAGTCACAACCCCTACACAAAAAGAGCTTTGCATTTATTAATTTATTTAAATTTCCTTTCAAAAACACCATCATCTCGAAATGCTCGTTGCTAAGACTAGCTCTTTTGGGCCTAAGAACATCCTTTCCCAATGAAAAAAGGCGTTCTACCGCCGCACTCGATGGCAGAGGAGTGTTCAACTTTATGAACACGTTTTTCAAGTTCTTGCAAACAGAAAGGGCAGCTAAAATGTCTTTGTTTGGAGGATCTCTCAAATATGACTCCACCATCTTCGCAACACTGGTCTTTCGGCGTTTTTGGCTCTCAAAAAGACGTGATATTGTTTACCCATAATAGTCCATGTCTTTCTACAATGCAGGAAAATTAAAAAAACCCAACGGGGGGCGATGTATGTTTAGACCGTCTTTAAAAAGCACCAACTGAAAGCGCGAGAAAATTTGGGTTGTAATGTTTACTTATGATTGATGGCAGCAGTGATGGTATTGTCCTGTGGGTGTTTGAAAACTGTTTTTTTAAACACTCGCGTTGGTATACTGTACTTTTGGGCCTTGGCTTTATCTTTCATTTTGCTCTTCAGTCTATTCCATTCAGAATTTCCAACCAAAAATAATTCTTTACAATCACCCCAACTTACTAGGCCTATCTATCCACACAAACAACGTCTTTTCTTACCAGCATCGTTCCTTTCATGCTTTGTAAAAACATGGTAAAATTTATGCATCTATTTTGACGGAGTTTTTATTTAAACTCCATTCCACAAATTGTACCGAGTAGCGACGGTAAAAGTGCGAAAAAAGTATCGACAGTATCGAAAACGGTACAATTTTTAAAAAGTAACGACGGTACCGATAACGGTACTAAAAAAGTACCGCGGTACTGCCCACCTCTGCTCAAGAGTCTGAAACGATCCAGAGCACAGAAAGTTGTTAGTCTGTGATAGAAATTAAATCGCCTTGCTTAAACTAAAGCACAGACAATCTGATACCACAGTATTATAGATTATGGTTATTTAACCTAGGTTACTAGTTGCTGGTTGAAATTTGTACCATCCTGCATCTTTAATCATTAGTAGCATGACAGTATAAAAATATATCAGTAAGTTCACTCGATTATGACGTGTGTCTGCATTTTTTGAGAGCCAAGCAAAACTTTGGAGTCAAATGACGTCTTAATAGTGACATCGGGAGCAGTATCGAATTATACCAAATGATAACAATTGTTCTGAAATTTTATGAATTTTATCTCCACTCATGGAGTTACGTCCTTCCCCTTTTTCTACAGCCCTAAACATTGAAAAGCTGCATTTTTCACGACTGTCATGCTTCTGACGTAACTTCACGTAGCTTTTGTTGTACTTTTCGTATCAAAATAAATTTGGTACCAATAAATCCGTTTAAGCTTAAGCTTTGAATCGCTCCATTTGTTTCGTCACTTGTGTATGACGTCACAAAGTCACAAGAGTAAAAATAACCTAAAATTGGAACTTTTCGTTCTTTCTGTAACTTTAGTTATGGGGGGTTTTGCTAGCGTTCGACACCCAGCAGTTTTCTTTTGCCCAAAACTTGCTCTGTATCATCAGCAAGGTTTCCTGCAATTTTCTTTGTAATTGCTCAAGGATTTACGAAAATATCGTTGGTTGTTTCATGACATGGTAAAAATATAAAGATAAATACAGCATTTAAAGCCTTTGCGCTTTAACTGATATAATTTGATTGTCACATCATTGTCATTAATCAGCGACTTGATTGATGTCTTAAGGTTCAAAACAGCATCTTTCGGTTGCATAGAAATAACCACACAATTTTAATTATTTTATTTCTCAAATTTGAAGATTCCACCGCTTGTGTTTTGCTGTTGTGTTTACCGGTAAAATCTATAAAATTGAAAGAATACAATTATAAACAACTTTGGAGTCAAAAATGCATCTTTTTCTTCAAGAATAATTTCAACATGCCTGCACGAAAATCCACTATGACCTGTTCACCCACACAGTGTTGCGATACAGCTGCAGTTCTACGTAATATTTCGGACTAAAAGATGTTTTTTTGTACTATAAGACATCATTCAAGTCGCTGATTAATGACGTGACAATCAAATTATATCAGTTAAAGCGCAAAGGCTTTAGATGCTGTTTGGTATTTATCTTTATTTTTTACCATATCATGAAACAACCAACGATATTTTCGTAAATCCTTGAGCAATTACAAAGAAAATTGCAGGAAAGCTTGCTGATGATACAGAGCAAGTTTTGGGCAAAAGAAAACTGCTGGGTGTCAAACGCTAGCAAAACCCCCCATAACTAAAGTTACAGAAAGAACGAAAAGTTCCAATTTTAGGTTATTTTTACTCTTGTGACTTTGTGACGTTGTACACAAGTGATGAAACAAATGGAGTGATTCAAAGCTTATGCTTAAACGGATTTATTGGTACCAAATTTATTTCGATACGAAAAGTACAACAAAAGCTACGTGAAGTTACGTCAGAAGCATGACAGTCGTGAAAAATGCAGCTTTTCAATGTTTAGGGCCGTAGAAAAAGGGGAGGACTTAACTCCATGAGTGGAGATAAAATTCATAAAATTTCAGAACAATTGTTATCATTTGGTATAAATCGATACCGCTCCCGATGTCACTATTAAGACGTCATTTGACTCCAAAGTTTTGCTTGGCTCTCAAAAAATGCAGACACACGTCACAATGGTTTTTGCTTGAAGTGAACCTACTGATATATTTTTATACTGTGGTAGCATGGTGACACATCTGTGCCGCAGAGATTTAAAAAAACATGGTGGTTTATTCTTAATGAAAGTTGAACTGTCGTGGCCTTTACCAGGATACTGGTACAACCCATTTTGCAAAAAATTACTGTGCCAGTAGCCTACGCTACCAGTACTTTACCAGTTCAGAGTTTACTCAAAAGTCATACCAGTACCCTAAATTTATCAAAACAGGTTTATAATTAATATACAATACACACCAATTAAAATTTACAAGAAAATTTTTTGCACTAGAAAGAAATAACCTAGTCCAAATAAATTGTTGTAGTGACCTGTCAAATAATGTTTGGAGCAATTATTTTTTTGAAATATGACCCAGATGTATGCTTTTTAGATAGGCTACCTAGTAACCAGGTAACCTAGTTTAATGTGTGTACAGTGTACACTAATGACGAAATCTTAATGCAAAAATAGCTTTTGTGCAGTGGGAAACGCCCTGTTACTTTCGTTCCCAAGCAGTGAAGACCTATTTTTAGAGGTTTAGTCACAAAGTGTAGAGCAAGGTAAAAAAGGAGAAATTATGGAAGCAAATTTTAATCGTCCAGGTCTGTGTATTCTTAGCGCTTTAATCAGCATGGCGCAAAAGCAATTAAGAGCAAAAATCTGTTTCAGTGCATTTGAACTTTCCAGCCTGGATTGGTTTTGCATTTGCAACATTTAATGCAGTAGAATATGCCATGTTGTGCTGTATTATAAATTGATTTAAAGTTTTGTAGTTACACTCGTTTTGTTAGTTTACTGGTACTGTATTAGCCTGTTTACATATCCTCTTTTGGGAACTGGTTCCTGTTTCTGAAAAGCAGTTCTTTTGTTGGCACTTTTTTGCTCGAGTTTACTTGCTCATTTCAAAAACTCGGTCATGCATGTATGCACAGCCTATGCGATTCCTGCACATGCGCATGCTCAAATGCACTCGCACCACAATTTCATTGAATGGTCTAATCACAGTGCATTATAGTGGTCACATGGCTAGCAAGCCAATTGTAAAACGTCAGAATTTTTGGAACTGCAACAGGCTCACCTTTGGTAGCAGATCCAAAATTGGAATTGTTGTGAAGTAATTCTAAACCTTTTTTGGGTGTGATTCAGCAAAAGACGGGTCCACGACAACTGACCGCGAACCAACTGACCGCGAACAACGCCGATTGGTTGCAAAGGGCGATCCTAAATATATTTTTACTATCCCCAGAGCCATCTTTCCCTAACCCTCACTTTGTGACGAAATCACTGCGACGAAATCAGTGACGAAACCACTGTAACGAAATCGTCGCTTCGCGGTCAGTTTGTTTGCGGTCAGTTTGTTCGTGGTCAGTTTGTTGCGGTCAGTTGACTTGGCTCGGCAAAAGAGAGACACCAGAACCAAGAACCAGTTTCGAAAAGTGGACATGTAAACAGGCTACTATATATATTCCTTTCGACATTTCCTTATTTTACTTATGTTTTTTCAATCTGGCATTGAACTTTGTCTAACTAGCAACTGATGCAAAAGCAATGAGTGCTTGACTGTCATCTTAATCTGTTATACTAGTATTGTTACAAAGTTAAGCAAAATTGAAGAATTTCGGTTAAAGATATTTGCAGCTTAAAGGGTTGAACATCTTATCAATTCATTAAGTTTGGAGTACGGTAGCTTGTGAGGTGCAGTTAGGCTACTCTTATTTGCTAACGGTAGTTAGAGTACCAGTTTGCAAAATATTATCAGCTATTAACTTTTTAACTTTCAGAGGTCTAATTCAATGTGTAGCAAACTATTGATGTAATGTGGTGAGCTATTATGATCATTTCCATGCAAATTATAACAAAAACCTTTGCTTGTTGTGAAAGATATTTGTTCAATCACACTGGTGAAAATATATGTCAAAGCATTCGATTTAAAACTCAATCTTCAGATTTGAGCACTACTTTAGATGGAAAATTACCTCAGTTTTATTGTCATCTGAGAGAGCTAAATAGAACAAACTCAAATATTCTCCAAGTGAGATCAAGTTGTTAGTTTGCTATATTTAATTCCTAATATTTAGAACTATGTAGTCTATAAAAGCAATTGTGCTTCATTGCATTTCTTTTGATGATTCTATTCTCTTATTTTCATGAGAATCAGTAAATTTTGGATTAAGGTGGCTCCTCTTAAATTTTGATGAATTTTAAGACTTATATTTTCTTAATTTACTGAAGAGTAAAGTGACACAAATTCATTCTGGGTTGATTAAAAGTTGCCTTTTTGTGGTAGATTATGATTGCTTTTAGACAAATCGACAATTGAATGTAGAAAAGGTTAGGAAAAATGCGTTGTGCAAGTTTGTGTTCTTAATTATTAGCTGGACCTGCATTGTAGTTAATTTGTTCTTGAATTTGAGCGAAAATGAATCTTGTTGTTTTCAAGAAAAAGTGGAATATGAAGAGAGTTCCAAACATTCTAGTTTTTTTTTTTTTCATTACAGTGTGCTGGAAATTCTCCTTACCGCTTTTGGCATAACAACAAAGCCTCAAAAATTGTGCTATTTTGTGACCGTTTTAAATTATTAAGTGATTAATCATTTCTATATCAAATGTTATTTAATACTCAATAATTGCCTTCAGTATATCTGCAATTTTATTTGGACTTGTGTTGTGCTAGATTTATTCATGGTTCAGTAATTATACTAAAGTTTGGCTTTATTATGTTGAATTTAAGTACTCGATCATAAACATTTAAGTGAGGACTAAAGGGTAATTCACTGGGGGTATTTAAAGTTTGGTGAGTCGTACTAGACTAGATTGACATTGACTCCACCTTTTTGACTGTCTCATTTCAGCGATATTTTACTTTAAATACGATATAGAGGCCTCTAATGTTATGATTTTAATTGGCAACCCTGATGTTAATAGCCTTAGCATCATTAGCGACGTCATCCCAGTTCTAACGTAAAGCAATGCTGCTGTTAGGCTATCGCATTGAGTCGTTTCGCTGAACACAAACAGTTTGATCTTGTCCGCACAACAGATCCAAACTGGTAAAAAGAGTAGACTGTTTGGTAGCCTAGCGATCTCAGTATTCTCAGTAAAAATCAAGCTGTCAGAAATATTTCAGTCTAAGTCATAGCCTAGCCTAACAATAAGGATTTGATTACAAGGCTACAAAGTACAAACTCTAACCTGATAATGTGACTACCAGTTCCTGAGTAGGTGTATTGTATTTGCTTACAGTATTTTATGACCCTACTGTAAACTTTTCCAACTAAGTTGCAAACAATAGCCTACTACTTAATTACCAGCCTTGCTTTCGCTTGTTCTTAGCTGTGTGTTGCCTAGGCTACCAAAAAGTCTACTCTTTTTTCCGGCTCGAATCTGTTGTGTTCACAAGCAGCGAAACAACTCAATGTAGTAGCCTAATAGCGGCGTTGCTTTAGGTTAGAACTGGGATGACGTCGCTAACAATGCTAAACAGTGTTCTTCATGAGCGCAAAAAAGTGCGAAATATTTTTTGGCATTTTTGCACCAATTTTTCACAAGTGCTTAACGGTGTTTGATTCCCGCGTCGTTTTTTTTTGTGAAGACGCGATGACCATTTTTTTGTCAACGCCCCGCAAAACACTGAGAGCAACGAGTTTGTGGTGCGATGACCTTTTTTTTGGGGGGGGAGGAGATGACCTTGCAAGTCGCAGAAAATACCGCGTCTGTGGCGCGATGAGCTATTTTTTTTTTGAAATCGGCGTTGTGAAAAGGCGGCATTGCAAAGCCTGAGCAATGGCATTTTTGCAAAAACTTCAGGGCACTTTCGCACATTTTCCGGCACTTACGCAGAAGATGAAAAGTTAGAGGAAACACTGATGCTAAGGGTATCAACGTCATGGTTGCCAATAAAAATTATTGCATTTAGAGGTTGAAAACCTTATGTCGTGTTTGACAACCTGTAGACAAACCCTATGTCGTGTTTGAAGTAAAAGAGTTCTGGAAGGGCTGGGTTAAGAAGGATGGAGTCAATGCTAATCTAGCCTTATGTGATTGGCCTAACTTTAAATATCGGTCCGCGACTGACTTGACGCGAGACAACTCACCCCAGGAATCCTGACGCCAAAAGCTCCAAACTTTCGCGCTCTGCTGTTTTTCTTTTTTTCTTTATTTTTTCTTTTCTCTTTTCCGCGCTACGCCACGGCTACGCTTTTAACGATTAACGTTCGGTTATTGTGACGCAAGTATAATATTGTCCGTTAATTGTAAACTTCATAGGAATCTCTGCTGTGCAGAAACAACTCAAAAGCGATGTGTATTTTCGCGAAAATAATCTTGATAAAATCAAAAGCCAAGTTAACGAATCTGTAAAAATACTGGCGATAAGTTTCTAACGATGACTGAATGCCGCGATTGAAAGTAATATATGTTTTGCTATTGTTAAACGACCACGTAGATATTTCATAAATAATAATACGTGTGGTAAATTTACAAACAAAAATGCTCTAAAAGGAATTGTATATAAAGAGAAAATATTAAAAACATAATTCAAAGTCAAGTACCGCAAATCGGAATTGATTAACGCAGCGATTAAAATTCATTATATTTGCCTATTATTATTGGATGACCACGTTGCAATTTTACACTCATTTTTATAAAAAAATTGTTAGTTTTATGTTAGCAATATTTTGTCGACAGACAACGTTTGAAATTAAAGTTGAAATTACGGCCAAGAATGAAAATAGATTAAAAATACTGTGCAATAGTTTGTAATTGTGCAATTACTTAATTTCCCGATGGGTGGTTTGTTTAGTTTGAACGTCGATAAATGGAGCTGTTAGTTTTTGCAGTCGCAGTTTTTAACTTTGAATGACTTTGAATGGACAAAACAACACGTTCGCACGCTTCATATCAGCATGCCAAATTATCGCAATTTCTTCGCTCGCAAAATCAAAGCATTTGAACAATAACAAAGTGCTAATTTCGATGAGCTCCAAAACTTTCAGTTTATTGGAAGGCTAGGATCAAAAAAATGATAAGAAGTTGCTAATCAAAAAATTTGACCATTAAAAAGGTGCCAACCTATCGTGCATAAAAAAAGGTGCAAAACCAACGTAAAAAAAGGTGCTCAACCTATCACGTAATACTGCGTGGGCTTTACCTGAATACTTTTTGTTGCAGCCACTGTTTGCCAGATACTGAAATATTCTATGCCAGTCTAAGTGTTGTCATGTATTTTGATACAGCGTCCCATAAAAATATTGAGTCCTCGACTTCACCTCTGCTCGGAATATTAATTGAAAGCGTTTTATTTTTCATACATAATTTAGCTAGGTCGGAGTTAGGCTGTAAGGCGTTAGGCTGTAAGGCAATATTGGCGGTTTTTGAAGTTGAAATGAACGACGATGAAATGCAGCGATTAAAATTTATTATTTGCCTGGATGACCACGTTGCACTTTTTTGGAACAACTAGATGGGGAGTTTGCCAACAAACCTGGTGAATGAACGACTGACGCGTAACTAATGCTGTGTGACGCTCAAAAGTACTTTTTGTCTACCGTAAAATCAGCAATTATTCAAAAATATCTGATTATGGAACCTCTGGAAATGTAGAGTCAGAATATTTGTCTGTTACATATCTCCTGATTTCATAAAACACTGGCACCCTAGCTTGGGCCGTTCAAAAAATTGATTTTTGGGAGTCCATTTGGAGGGGTCCCCGGGGGGTTGGCACTTCCAAACTACATCAAAATATTAGTCTATTTAATCTTTGCTGATACCATAAAACACTGGCACCCAAAGTTGAGCCATAGAAAAAATTGATATTTGGGGGAGTCCCTGGGGGGTGGCATCCCCAAACTACGTCAAAATATTTGTCTGTTAAATATCTGCTGATATCAAAGCAAATTGGCACCCTAAGTTGAACTATAGAAAAAATTATTTTTTTGGGGGTCTATTGGGGGAGTCCCCGGGGGGGTGGCACCCCCAAACTACACCAAAATATTTTTCTGTTAAATATCTGCTGATATCATAAAACACTGGCACCCTAAGTTGAGCCGTAGAAAAAATTGATTTTTGGGGGGTCCCTGGGGGAGTGGCATCCCCAAACTATGTCAAAATATTTGTTTGTTAAATATCTGCTGATATCAAAACAAACTGGCACCCTAAGTTGAACTAAAGAAAAAATTGATTTTTGGGGGGTCTATTTGGGGGAGTCCTCGGGGGGTGGCACCCCCAAACTACGCCAAAATATTCGTCTGTTAAATATCTGCTGATATCATAAAACACTGGCACTCTAGTTAAGCCATTCAAAAAATTGATGTTTGGGGGGTGGCACCCTCAAACTATGTCAAAATATTCGTCTATTAAATATCTACTGATATCAAAAAAAAGTAGCACTCTAGCTTGAGCCGTTTAAAAAATTGATATTTTGGGGGGTTCCCGGTGGAGTTGCCCCAAAAAATTTCGGGAGATAAAATTGCGTGTGCAGCTCAACAACTTTACCCAAAAGTTAGATTTCGATGTTTTGTGGTTTAGGAGAAGCAGAGCGTACAAAAATTAGAAAGAAAAAAAAAGGAAACAAAAAAGGAAAAAACCTCATCGCAGCCAAAAGTGGGGTGGTTGGGATGAAAGGGTATCTTTTGCCGTACTTACGCCGTTTTTGACTGAGACCGCTTGTTACGCCAAACTTGCGGGGCGGTTGTCGGGTTCTAAAACCGAAGTCACGTGACCTATTGCCTCGAAATTTGGTACAAGCATATAACTCATTAATATCAAACTGCTGTCAAAATTTCATGTAGCTAGACCAAACCGTTCTCGAGTTATAAGCAAAAGTTTGAAATTTCGCACTCGTTAGTTGGAAAATGGCCGAGTAAAAACAAAGGAACACGCGACGCGAGCGGCGGTCGTTCCAATTAGTGCAATCGCAGTTTTTAACTTTAATGACTTTGAAAGGACTGTTGCTCGCCATATCAAAGCATTCGAACTATAACAAAATGCGAATTGGAAAATTTTGCCATTGGGTGTTTTGTTTAATTCCAAAACTTTTCAATTTACTTTGCTTTTAAATCAATGAAGAGCTTTTTATTAGTAATACTCCCCAAACAATATGGGAATTTTCGAGGGGTATTGCGCACAACACAGAAATGGATTCTTAGTTGTCTTTTTTTTAACTTTTGTTTTCTGGACTTAAGCGTTTTTTACTTTTGTGTTTGTTTTTACTTTGTAGCTTTTCGTTTTTTAATTTATTTTTTATTTGTTTGTTGTTTTTGTGATCGAGTGTGATTATTTTTTGATAAACCAAAAGTTTTGGAGCTTATCGAAATTAGCACTTTGTTATTGTTCAAATGCTTTGATTTTGCGAGCGAAGAAATTGCGATAATTTGGCATGCTGATATGAAGCGTGCGAACGTGTTGTTTTGTCCATTCAAAGTCATTCAAAGTTAAAAACTGCGACTGCAAAAACTAACAGCTCCATTTATCGACGTTCAAACTAAACAAACCACCCATCGGGAAATTAAGTAATTGCACAATTACAAACTATTGCACAGTATTTTTAATCTATTTTCATTCTTGGCCGTAATTTCAACTTTAATTTCAAACGTTGTCTGTCGACAAAATATTGCTAACATAAAACTAACAATTTTTTTATAAAAATGAGTGTAAAATTGCAACGTGGTCATCCAATAATAATAGGCAAATATAATGAATTTTAATCGCTGCGTTAATCAATTCCGATTTGCGGTACTTGACTTTGAATTATGTTTTTAATATTTTCTCTTTATATACAATTCCTTTTAGAGCATTTTTGTTTGTAAATTTACCACACGTATTATTATTTATGAAATATCTACGTGGTCGTTTAACAATAGCAAAACATATATTACTTTCAATCGCGGCATTCAGTCATCGTTAGAAACTTATCGCCAGTATTTTTACAGATTCGTTAACTTGGCTTTTGATTTTATCAAGATTATTTTCGCGAAAATACACATCGCTTTTGAGTTGTTTCTGCACAGCAGAGATTCCTATGAAGTTTACAATTAACGGACAATATTATACTTGCGTCACAATAACCGAACGTTAATCGTTAAAAGCGTAGCCGTGGCGTAGCGCGGAAAAGAGAAAAGAAAAACAGCAGAGCGCGAAAGTTTGGAGCTTTTGGTGTCAGAATGTCCCTGGCGTCAGGATTCCTGGGGTGAGTTGTCTCGCGTCAGGTCGGTCGCGTCAGGATGTCCTGTTTCGTTGAACACCCTCATTGATTTGGCTTAGTCCTCGTTTAATACTGATTTAATTTTTAGAAAAAGTATGAACAGCTAATGGCACGGGCTGTAGCAGGAGGTGGAGAAAAGGGAATTGAACGACATATAAAAAGAAACAAAAAGATGTTAATACGTGATCGAATTAAGTTATTACTGGATAAAGACAGCGAGAATTTAGAATTGTCTCCATTGGCTGGTTTAGGTGAGCAATTGCTTGGATTTAAGAAGCACAAAGTTTATCTTTTCATTTGTTTACGATATTATATGTTTGCTAAGTTGCTTAGAAGTGTTGTTACTAAAATATGAAACAACTTGAAGTCGTTTTTGCCAATCATTATCTTATGACTCCAGTAAATATTTAAAATGGGATTGTAGAAATCTAGTTTTCTCAATATTATATGGAGTTTAGCATGCCCAGTTAGGCTCTTCGAAATTCTAATCGGTACATGTCAAAACTATCAAAAATTTGTAATCTTGAAAACTTTTGCCAGTTTTGAATATATTATTATTTTTAGATATGGATTATGGCGATGTTCCTTGTGCTGGTGTAGTTACTCTCATTGGAAAGATTCATGGTACGATAATGCATTAACTTCATTTGTGTATCAAATAATGCGTGAGGGTTGTATGCATCAACGACTTCAACGTGCATCAAATTTTATCCATAGATTAATAAAACTTATTCCTATCTAGAGGAAAAGTTTTGAAAGTTTACTGGGCAAACTGCTAAAATTATGAAGTACTTCGAGAATTACTTCTTTGAACTAGTCGAATAGAAAGTAGGCAACAAACGTACTTCTGTCTTCTATTTTCTTTGAACTTGTGAATTTGCTTTTTTTCTAATAAGTTCTATGGTGGCTGTAGGTGGATGGAAAACTGATAATCCACGGATTAAAGTTGATTTGTTAGTGCATACATCATCATCATCACATGTTGGATCCGGTATTGTCCCCGTTGACGGATTTGGCTGGGTTTCGTATGGTCATTGTCTTTACCACGTCTCGCCATTTTGTTTGATCACATGCATCCTCTTTCACCAGTCCATTTTTCTTCATCTCATTCTCTACTTGCTTTTTCTATGTTTGTTTCGGTCTTCCTCTTCTACTACCGCTCACTTCAAATTTCAAAGCCTTCACTATCACATTTTCATCTTCTTTCCTCAAAATATGACCGTACCACCGCATACTACTTGCTTTAGCCATCCTATCTAGAGACTCCTTTATTCCCAACATGTCCATCGACTCTCGCTGTTTCTTCGATCTAATAGTTTCAAACCACACAACGCTCGAATCATCGCACTTTCTGTTCTTCTCAAAATTGCCATCTGTTTTTCTCTCAAGCACCATCCTTCACTTCTATACAACATAGCTGATCTTACACACCTTTTGTAAACCTTCCCTTTCATCTTTAAAGAAAAAAACCTTCTGCCTTTGAGTATTTTGCTACATTTCCTGAACTTCACACAACCAATTCTTGTTCTAGCTGTTACCGCTGTTTCGCACCCACCATTTGCATTCAATCTGTCACCTAGATAGAAGAACTTGCTTACAGTTTCCACTGGTCTTGTCTTACTTGCTTACAGCTTACAGTCACACCGTGTTTCATCTGGTCCCTTGAAGTTCTTTACCACGCTTCTACGTTTCTTACAAACAAAATTTCTATTCAAATAAACTGCAACTTTCTTCTTATCCGTGCATCTTGCGTGGACCCTCTTATCACCTGCTGTACATAACACCGAGTTGGACATAACTCGTGTTCCCCACACGTCGCAAGGATCAATCTTACTGTTGAACGTTTCTTCCTCCATCCCTCTCATCATCAACTTCGTCTAAGTTCCAAGATGACTCTCATCCCTTTGCTTTCAAACGCCTCTCTCCATTCATCAAAGTTCTCTCTTAATTCTTTCATAGTTTCCCCCAGTAGAACCAAATCGTCTGCATGCTTCATCCAGCCTTACCTTGCATTTTCCGTTAATTCATCTATCACCATTGCAAACAACAAAGGCGACAACACAGATAGATCCTTGGTGTACACCAACTTACAGAAAATTCTTCTGACAGCCCGATCCAACTCTAACTTTCGTTTCTGCTCCTTCATAAAGACTCATCACTGCCTTGACCGGGATTTCAGGCAAGCCTTTCTCATAGCCCATTTCATCACTCTGGTTTGGTGCATACAAACATTAATTTACCCTTGGAGTTTCGCTACTTTTCTGCTTCAAAAAAAAATCAAAAAGTAAATTTTCGTAAAATTTTGATGAGCAGAGGTGGTTTTTCATTTAATTTTTACTTCATTTAGGCTGATGATAAATGTGCTAAATAGATTTCTTGCTAAATCTAATATCGATTTATTTTTTAAAAACTTCTTATGAACTGATGTTCTGATGATCAAATACAAACTACGTTTTGACAAACGCATTTTGTTGTTTAGCGCAGAAATGCAGTAAATGTAAGGCATGGCACAAAGTTATAATTTTATATTTAGGTATTTTATCAATGATTATCGGGAACGATGCTACTGTGAAGAGTGGGTCTGTATATCCAATCACTTTAAAGAAACAACTTCGTGCTCAAAGAATAGCAGAAGAAAACCATCTTCCTTGTGTCTATCTTGTTGATAGTGGAGGTGCATTTTTGCCCAAACAAGATGAAATTTTTATTGAAGGTAGGGAAGTTACAATTATCATTTTTCCAACTCTAACCGAATATGCCGCTTAGCGGTGGGTCCACGACAACTGATCGCGAACAAACTGACCGCGAACCAAATGATGTCGATTAGCTGAGAAGAGCGATCATAAGCATATTTTACTATCCCCAGAGTCATCTTGCCCAAACCCTTACTTTGTGACGAAATTACTGTGACCAAAATAATCACTGTGACGAAACCGTTGGCTCGCGGTCAGTTTGTTCGCGGTCAGTTTGTTCGCGGTCAGTTTGTTCGCGGTCAGTTTGTCGCGGTCAGTTGACCTCGCTCGCTTAACGGTTAACTAAACGTACTTACTTAACCACTAAACAATCCAACCTTAACCTTGTATATAAATTGTGTTAAACATTCCAATTTTAACTTTTATTGAAAAGGGTCCTTAAAATCATATTAACGATTTTACTGTTTGAACATGTCTTTTATCATTAAGATTTAAAGACTGTAAGGTTACTTCCGGTTTCCTGGATGATTGATATGTATGAGAATTGCTGTAATTGTGTTTTATTTATGCTGTATTTTTTCGACGAAATTAAGCTCTGACTGACTGTTTGACTTAAGGTGGAAAATCGTTTTGTAATCAAGCAATCATGTCATCGAAAGGCATACCTCAAACTGCATTTGTGTGTGGTTCTTGTACAGCTGGTGGTGCTTATATTCCTGCGATGGCTGATGAAGCTGTGATCCTGCATAGAGCAGGTAAGGTCTTGATTTTCTACCTTGCAAGTTAATAAAATAAAAGAATTAAATTTTTCTACGTTTCTATATCAATCACTATTTGCGTCCTCTGCAGTTAAGTAGCAGACTAAATTGCTTAGCTAAGTAGTTTTTTTTTCAAAGATTAGGTGCACAATTTGCGAAGAAGGCGAGCATCTACCCAAGTACCGATATCGACCTCTATACTCAAACAATGGACTGTCTCTTTCGACTGTGACATTTTTAGGACACAGTCCGGGAAAAATTGCCAGTTTTAGTGAAGGCCTTGTTTAAGAATAGTTGTAATTGTTGATGCGTCGTAACCTTATTAAATACTAATTGACTGCTGAGCTTAAGATCTGTCCAACCAGGGCTACGGAGCCATTGAAAAATAGGCATGGCTCCAGCTCCGGAGCTGCTATTTTTTTAGGTATGGCTCCTGCTCCACAATAAGTGCCGTTAAAGGCTCCGGCTCCGGAAAAAATGCTTGGCTCCGGGCTTCGCACTTTTGTGTACGACAAAATTAATGTTTGTGTCTTGTTTTCATTTTGCTTTTGTTAAGCTTTTAAACCTTTTAATTATTTCAACATTTACGTCTTCAGGAACCATATTTCTGGGCGGCCCACCATTGGTCTATGCTGCCACTGGCGAACGTGTAACTGCAGAACAACTTGGTGGGGCTACTTTGCATTGCAGAGTAAGTGGAGTTACCGATCATTTTGCTCACACAGAAGAAGAAGGCCTTGCAATGGCTCGAGATATAGTCGCAACGCTTAATCTTCATGGTAAGACTCTTTGGATATTAGTTTAGAGTAGTTGAATATCATTGTTTTAGTGATTGCTATGTCTGTATATTTGCATGCTCCCAGCGATTGCAACGTGTATGAGCTTGCTCCCTACGATCTATAGCTTAAAGTATTTCTATCTGTTCAAATCTAGGGATACTTTTCATTTTATCTCTTTATTTCAGACATTGTCGGTGATTTGTCCAATTACGAAGAGCCTCTGCATAGCCCAGAGAATCTAAACGAACTGGCACCGTGCAAGGATGAAGGCCACCAAGTAGACGCTCGTTTCTTGTTATCGTGTTTGTTGGATGGAAGTCGTTTTCACGAATTTAAAAATTTATATGGTCCAACGTTGCTTTGTGGCTTCGGTTTTGTTAAAGGCCGACTTGCTGGGTTCCTCGTCAGTAATGGCCGTTTGACAGGTTTGTGTCAATACGCTAAACATTTAAAATTTTCGAACATGCTATCGTACGTGAGGGACTGGAATGAAAAAAATTAGCTAGTTAAAAAAATTAAATACCTCTCTTATTTAGCTGTGGCGTTTAAATAATTAAAACTAGAAGGCTGAAATATTCGTCGATTGCTCGTGCAATGCGGGAATGCGTGTTACGGCTTAATTAGCAAACGAAGAAAGCGATATACAATTCAACAACATCACATATATGTACCGTTAAGGTGGTAATTAGTTCATCTAGGCTTTACCGTATTCAATCGGTAATCATGATGATGTTATCTCTATTTTTTCGTGTAGGTCCTGCCTCCATCAAAGGCTCCCATTTCGTTCAACTCTGTTCGCAGCGAGGAGCTCCAATTGTCTTTCTTCAGCATTTTAACAGGAATTCATCGCCGCAGCAATATATTAACCAAACTGAAGCATATGATAAAATATTACAGGTAATGTATTACGTAAGTTAAGTTGAGTTCTTCGGAGAATTCTATTTATTTGCTTTTATTTTAATTTTGGCTGATTGTTTGTTAGTTAAATCTGACTTCCTTGGTAATGTATTAATAATTTTGTGTTGTCTTGTCAGTAATAGACCGATTTCACGAAGCTTCTTATTATTCATCTTAAATGACCAAAAATTTCCCCAGCAGATAGTTAACGTACCATAAAGCTATGAAAGAAGTCGAAAATACACGAACCACCCCATGGGTTACACCACATGTCTGCCAAGATAGTCTACCCACAAAAATGGCTACCTAGGACAACTGCTGTTTCGAGGAATATCAGCTAGGTAGACGGTTCCCATGATGTACGAGTAAAGCTTATTAATTTCTGCAATTATTACTATTCGAGCATACATCGTCCTGGTTTCAAGTGCTTGTGATTTTACCTGGTTGTGTTTTTTGTGTCCCTTGTTAGTCAGTGATGTTACTGACGAAGATGGATTGTAATTGTAATTACGTTTTGTTCATCAAGTTGCCTTGGCCACGTGACAGCGAAGAGACCTTTCGGTCTTCGAGTCATGCTGCCACCTGTGTACCTACCACACACCGTGGAGGCTTCAAACTGTCCATTTAATTGCTGACCGTCAAGCAGGGAAGCTGTGAATATCAATTTTTATAGTCTTTGGTTTGACCCGACCGGAAATCGAACCCGTGTGTACCGTTTCAGTTGCAGACGCTCTTTCCACTCGACCACTGATCGGATGACTTGCAAAATCGTAAGTTTTAATTTACAACCACTTCTTTTTTGTTGGTTTGACCGAACCACAGTTTCGAATAAGGATTTAATGTCGCTTGCAGCAATATGACGGTGACAATAGGTTTTTATGGTGTTTGTTTTTGCAAATGTTTTGTTTTTCACAGAGAGGATCGTTCGTGAAATGCCACGCTCAACTTATGCAAGCTCTAGCATGTGCAAACGTACCATCAGTTGCCATAGCAACAGGTGGTGTGATCGGTTCCTTAGAATCACAAGCGCTTGGTTCTCTCGCCATGGGATGCAGGTAGTTGTAATCTGTGCTCGTTATTAAGTTGCACTCTGTGTTCGTTATATAAGTTGCGCTCATGTGTCTGTTATTAATGCTGTTTTTAATTTTTGCTTTATAGGTTTCAGTTCGTTTATCCAAACGTTAAAGTTGGTGGCCAGTATCCTGCTGATATGGCCCACAGTGTTGCGATGGAAGAGTTACAGTTAGAATCTGAAAACGCGGACTTGATAGAAGCCGAACTACCTCGTTCGTTTCATCAACGAAAGCGCGAACTGTACGAAAAGTTCAAGGCCGAAACAGACGCTTTCTACGCTGCGTCGAGAGCCCTCAATGATGGCGTTATATTACCATCTCATACCAGAGATGTTATTGGTAACTGCTTGGACATTTTTGATCAAGATTCAAAGTTTTTAGCTCATTTAAAGAAGATCAATGTGACGCAGCCTTTAATCCGCATGTAATGTTGCAATGGTCAATTATAATTTCTATTGTGTTTTTGTGATCGCAGAAATATGCAGTGGTGCAATTTAATGTCATTAAATTTTTAAGTGATTTGAACTGCTGTAGTGCTGGTACCTTGATTACTAAACCTAATAATAAAGTTAGAAGTTGGAAATTCCATCGAAGTTTAAAGGAGGCATTACAAAATGTTGCTATAGGATGGCTTTTTCTCCTACTTTGTTGTTTAGCCGGAGGCTAAAATTCCAAAATAGGAAAAACGACTATTTCAATTTGCAAATTAAAGTTCTGTACTTGCTGAGTAAAATTATTGTTATGACAGAATTTTTTCATTTCAGTCTTTTCCGGGTGATTCATTTTTGAGAAAATAATGTTATTACCGATTACAAACAATAGTTTTTTTGCGACAGGCATCGCAGTCACGGAGACGTGGATTTCTGTCGGTTGACTGGGAATTTTTTGCTCGCTACTAGAATTTTTTGTAGTTTGCGTTATTGTGATTCAATGTAATTTTGTGAACTTTAAATGCTCACCTGTTGCTGCAGTGGTAGGAAAATTTTTTGATGTGTGTAAAGGTCACTCACCGCAATCGATCGGTCACCAATAATCAGATTTTAAAATTTAGGAGCACAAAAACATGAATTACGGAATATTTGTTTTACTGCAAATCTTTATTTTCATAAGTTCAAGTAATTTTTTCGATTGCGATAGCAGTCTCCATCTCTGAAAACTTCAAACTAAACTGGAACGAAGGGTTGCAACAAAGCAATAGAACCATTTTTCAACTACATAAAGTTAATCCACGGTTTAAATTTTATCTGTGTTGTGCAAGTTTGCTGCAATGTCAACACATGCAAAGCGTATAGAAGACAAACCAAGCGATTTTTATTTGCGTGGTTGCTACACATATCCCTCCAGTTGAAATATGCACTATGCAGGTTTAATCACACTTACCATGTACATACAGGCACACAAGATGAAAATAAATTGATGTCTATAGTGCTTACGCTATTGGTATGTCTGTTGCATAACACGACATTAGTTCAATAGTGCAAGTACTAAAGACATCAATTTATTTTCACCTTGTGTGCCTGCATGTGTATGTTGGTGAGTGTTGTTAGATCTGCATTGTGCATATTTCAACTGGTGTGATAGGTGTAGCAACCCTGCAAATAAAAATCGCATTTTTTGTCTTCTATATCCTTTGCATGTATTAACGTCTCACGTTATGTCGCTACTTCTTTTACCTGACTCGACATATTAGTTTCGTGGTGGCCAATATTACAAAAATGAATTTACTTGACAATATCTGCAGTCTTGCCTAGCACATTGTTGCAAATCTGCACTACACGGATTAAATTTAAACCGTGGATTAACTTTATCAGAGATTGAGACAGCCATCACAATCGAATAAATGACTTGGACTAATGGAAACAAAGATTTTCAGTTAAAGTGAATATTTATACCGTTATTCACGTTTTTGTGCTCCTAAATTTTAAATTTAATTGGTGCTGATTATTCGACTGGGATAAATGACCTTTACGCACATCAAAAAAAATTCCCGGTTGAAAAAATTTAGTGGAGTTGCAGCTACTTTCACTAATAGAACGCTACGGCTATCGCTGCTGCAAAGTAACGCCACCATAACAATCTCAATGTAGTTGGCTGAACAATGGACATGCTCTTGGAAAATCGCCGATTGAAGAAATCAACCTGCCAATTGGCAATTTTTAATCTTGCGAATTCAAATCCAATTTCTTGCAAGGCATAACGATATGTCCCAAGCGCGGCTTAAAGGCCATTTTCGAACAACGATGAGATTTTATTCGGCCCGTGCTCGTTCTTCAACTTTTTTTCAACGCAATGTACCTTGCAGTTCTATTTTTACTTCAACGCATTTTTGGCCAAAAATGCTCTGGATACACTTTTGAAGACTCTTTTCTGTAATGTCTGCACGAAGGCAGAAGATCTTAGCCCAATGTTTCCGCACGTAGGCTGCAGCGGAGCCATAAAAGAGCTGATAGCTCCCGCGCTGTTTCGCAAAGTCTAACTTGGCCCTCTTTCAAAAAAATTTGGTCACTTCTGAATCTGATGTAGGGGTTGCATTGTCTGTTATGCAATTTTGACTTGACATTCTACATGGCGAAGCGAGAGGTAACTAGAATTACGAGTATTTATCAAATTTTAGTTTAGATTTATGTTTACATGTTACCGGTACTTATTATGTAGTAGCATGTTTTCCGGTCAGTTGGTCGAGCGGTAAGGCGTTCGCCTTTGAACTCTGGAGCGGGAGGTCTGAGGTTTAAATCTCAAGCCGGTCAAATCCGACACGGTGTTGCATAGGCGTAGCCAGGATTTTTGATTGGGGGGGCAAATCACATGCAATGACGTCATCTGAAACTTAGAAAGAGGAATTTTTTGTGGGGGCAAAGATATCGTAGAATGGAATATTAGAAGCCGTGACCTGGTGTTGGCACGTAACTAGGAACTCGTTCAAAGGGGAGGAGCTTGAATAGTTAAAACGTGAAAACGTCTGAATTGGTAGTCGTGTTGAGTAAAGAAGTGTACTGTAATTCCAACGTATTATTGACGGGGGTCTGGGGATGAAGCCCCCAGCCGCTGGGCGATTTTTCCTAATCAAAAAAAATGCTGTTTTAACACCATTGGATCACATTTCGCACGTATGCAGAGCCCTTTTAAAAGTAGGCCTACTGTATTTTAAACATTTGAAAGCCAATTGAAAAAATTAAGTTGTTCAGTCCTTCTTTTGCCAGCAATTTAAGTCCAAAACACGTTTAAAATCTTGCATTTTGGGTTAAGTTTTGTTAGTGACTTGGTCCAGATATGGGAGGGGGAAGTACAGTGCATTGCCTCATGCAATATTTTAGCAGTAAATGACAATCCACTCGAAAACTTTCCTTAGAGATTATTGTTTTGTGATGAAAACAACCAGTTATAAAAGTACCTATACGGCCAGGGGACCCAGGCCCTCTTAATTCACAAAATTTTGTTCAATGAGCGTTCCCCTTACTGTAGCTAATTTTTTTCAAAAGTATTTTGTTGCATAAAACTGGCCCTGTGGAGATGTATTGTTATTGAAAAATGTACAATAGATGGTTACGCCTACAAACCATGTTATTGCCATGGCCGGATTTACAATGAGTTGGACCCCTGGCACTTTGGGATTTTCGCAATATTTTTCTGCCAAATCTAGGTAGAGATCAAAAAAGTCTTACATGAGCGCGGGGCCCCTGGCACCGGGCCATCTGTTAAATCCGTCCCAGGTTATTGCATTACGTTTGTAAAAAGGTTACATGAGGGCTTGAGTTAGCAACTTTTAGGATAAAAATCCTTAATTTCACTCGGGTTATACGTTTAAATTAGTTTGCAAACATCAAATTAAGGGGTCCCAGGCCCCCTGGATCAGTATTATTGTTGGGGGCTTATTTAAATTAGGTCCATTTAAATAGTATTGTAAGAGACCAACTAAATTGGTTGGCAAAAATTAAATTGAGGGATCCCGCGCCCCCTGGATCAATATTATTGTTGGTTGCCCATTTAAATTGAGATCCATTTAAATATCATTGTAGGGGGCAAATTTAAATTGGTTGGCAAAAGTTGAATTGAGGGGTCCCGGGCCCCCTGGATCAATATTACTGTTGGATGCCATTTAAATATTGTTGTAAGGGGCCCGTTTGAATTGGTTGGCAAAAAATTAAATTGAGGGGCCCGGGCCCCGTGGATCAATATTGTTGTTAATTACTGTTGTAATGTATGCGTGTACTGTTGTACGCGAAGATGCTAAAAGAAACTAAAACAGAAGAAACAACAGTCGTTTTTGTGACGTTTTTATCATTGGTAGCATTTTAGTTGGGGGCCGGACCCTCTGGGCCCCCCTTCCTGGCTACGCCTATGCAGTGTTGCCAACGGCTCGCCACCGCTGCGGCATTTCTTCAAAAGCAGCTGTGTTGTCCGTGCGCAATAACGCGGAGATGGGCCCCGCAAACTCGTTACACGCTTCGACGTAATACTACGAGTATAATAAAAGAGTTGATTTGATTATTATCAATAGGTTTAACATAAGTTTAATATTTCTATTTGCAATTCAAAAAAATTTAAATTCAAAAACAGAATATCAAAGAAAAAATTTTAATGAGTTTACTGTACAACAGCGTTATCTTGTGAAACGTAAATTGTGAGAGATTCTCATGATCTTGTCAAATACAAACCGAAACCGTACTCTATGGGTTTGGTATGTCAGTTGCATAACACGACATGTTATGTTTGTTGCCTCTCACAATTTACGTTTCACTAGATGACGCTGTTGTACAGTAAACTTATTAAAATTTTGTTTGATATTCTGTTTTTGAATTTAAATTTTTTTGAATTGCGAATAGAAATATTAAATTTATTTTAAACTTATAGATAATAATCAAATCAACTCTTTCAGTATACTCGCTGTATTACGCCCAAGCGTGTAACGAGTTTGCGAGGCCCATCTCCGCGTCATTGTGCACGGACAACACAGCAGCCTCTGAAGAAATGTCGCAGCGGTGGCGAGCCACCGGCAAAACTGTGTCGGATTTGACCGGCTCGAGATTTGAACCTCAGACCTCCCGCTCCAGAGTTCAAAGGCGAACGCATTACCGCTTGACCAACTGGCTGGAAAATCTGGTATTACATAATAAGTAACATGTAAATATAAATCTCAACTAAAATTTGATGAAATAATTCTTGTCAGCCCTCGCTTCGCCTTGTAGAATGTCAAGTCAAAATTGCATTAGCAGGTAATGCAACCCCTACATCAGGAGTGACCGAAGTGTTCTGAGGGAGAGCCGAGTTAGACTTTGCGAAACAGCGCGCTGGCCATCAGCTCTTTGATGGCTCCGCTGTAGCCTACGTGCCGAAACATAGGGCCAAGATCTTCTGCCTTCGTACAGACATTACAAAAAAAAGAGTCTTCAAAAGTGTTTTCAGAGCATTTTTGACCAAAAATGGGTTAAAGTCAAAATAGAACTGCAAGGTATATTAGATTGAAAAAAAGTTGAAGAACGAGCGCGGGCCGGATAAAATCTCATCGTCGTCCGAAAACGGTCTGTTGGCTGCGCTTGGGGCATATAGTTATGCCTTGCAAGAAATGGGACTTAAATTTACAAGGTTGGAAAGTGCCAATTGGCAGGTTGATTTCTTCAATCGGCGGTTTTCCTAGGGCATGTCTATTGTTCAGCCAAGTACATTGAGATTGTTATGGTGGCGTTACTTTGCAGCAACGATAGCCATAGCGTTCTATTAGTGAAAGTAGCTGCAACTCCACTATCTCAGTTAGTTTAAGCAACGTCTAATGTTTAAGTACGAGTAACTTTAAAGTAAATTTTTTTAAAGTAAATGGAGAAATAAAGTAATGTTCTTTGAAAGTTGAAATTTGAGTCATCATTATTTGTTTAAGCCGCTATTAAACGAGGACTAAACGCAAAATCAATGAAGGTATATGAAGTTAGGCTAATTGCATTAGACTAGATTGGTGTTGACTCCATCCTTTTTGACCCATCCGCTGCAGAGATATTCTACTTTGAGTCGTTTCGCTACGCACTAATCAGTTTGATCTGATCAGCACAACAGATCTGAGCTGGTAGAAGAGTGGACTGTTCGGTAGCCTAGCGATTTTAGTAAAAATCAAGCTGGAAGATACATTTCAATCTAAATTCTAGCCTAGTCTAGCAATAAGGTTTTCATAACTATAGGCTACACAGTGCAAACTAATACCTGATAATAAGACTACCAATACTTGAGTAGATCTATTGTATTTGCTTACTGTATTGTGTGACCCTACAATAAGCTTTTCCATTGAAGTTGAAAACAATGGCCAATTAGGGTACTCCAATAACTCTACTCATAGATCCTACAAAACTAGCCTTACTTTCGCGTGTTCCTAACCTTTGTTAGGTAGGCTATCGCACAGTCTACTCTTTTTCCAGCTCGGGTCTATTCTGCTGACAACATCCAACTGATTAGTGTGCAGCGAAACGACCAAATGCAGTAGCCTAATCGTTGCTTTAGGTTAGCACTGGAAAGTCGTCGTTAAGACGCTAATGCTAATCAACGACAGGATTGCCAATAAAAATCAAAATTTATTACATTAGAGGCGCTGATGTCGTGTTTGAAGTAGAATATCTCAAAAATGGATGGGTCAAAAAAGACGGAATCAACGCTAATCTAGTCTAAGGCGATTGGCTTAACTTTAGATACCCCCATTGATTTTTCCTTTAGTCCTCGTTTACATTTAACTGATACAAACAAAATATTTTGAAGAATTTCAATTTTTTTACATTTTTGGTGGTCCATGCAAAATTATCCACTTTCGGTAGTCCTGTAGGCCACAGTTTGCAAATAAAACCAAGGTCAAATTCTTTTCCAATAATCATTAGTCATTAGATCGAACTTGAAGCCTGCGCGTGTCAAATTTCTCTGTTTTGGCATTTTTCTTGTATTGTTATGGAAACCATTTGAACAATTTATCTCCGTTCACATGATCGCAACGTGGTGCCAAAGAGCAACCATCGAGTTTTCGAAAGTTTGTATCTGCTCCCTATTTCTTTTACATTTTATCAATCATCAGCAATGTGTCGCGAAGATTTTGATGATGTCGTTCGTACGAATACCATGCTGCGTCCACCCACTCCTAAATCCCACTTGCTCGCTTTCAACTTAGAGGTTTGATAGCCCCTAGAAATTTGACATTACTTGTAAATTGCTGTTATTTGTGCGCGATTCAAGTAAATAATGCTTCGAGTTACCTATTGAAAAGCACATTTGCGTTATGTCCGACGCCCAGCATGTCGGAAAATTTTTCTTTACAATGTACATTCAAACTGAACGGAAGTTTAGTCTTTTTTGCACGACTGCCACAATTTATGTAAGATCGAGACCACTGGGACAATGTGGTAGTCGTAATAGAAGGCACCTCCCGAAAATCTTCGACTTCTCTGTTTTTGGCCTTCTACTTCTTACATTTCATAATACATCAGACATAGTAGTAGAGTACGGTTTTTTGTATTTGGCAAGATAAATAAACAATAATAGCAATCACACTTCAATAAATAAGGCATTTTCGGACAAGCATTCAATCAATAAATAGAAAATGAATAAACTAACAGTTACCTTGAATCTACAGAAAGACTACCAGCTAGAAAGCAATCAAGATGATAGGTTCTAAAAGAAACAAAACTACACCTTAAAGAACTACTTATATCGAATGACAAAAGGTCATTCGCTGTCTTGGAATTTGCATCTGATTTGCAGGTTGAACTGCTAACCATTGCATTTGTCTTAAAACGTACGATTTAAACCGTCGGCAAAACTTGAAAATAAATAAACCGTGCTAAATTCAAGTCGAGCAACATGAGTCAACTTGGAAAATTAACTCAGAATCAGAAGAAGAACACCCTTGGCGCATATTCTCTGGAATATGCGGTCGAATATGCCTCACTGTTGTTGCTGCGACCAAACATATTCCAACGAGAGCGCCGCTTTTTGAGAATTCACCCTACTACAGTACTAAACTACATTTGAATCAGTGGTCAATTTCGCAACCAGCTTGCAAACAGAAAAGACAAAAAGGATGGGCAGAGCATTTGACGTCGAAGAAATTATGAAACTGTTGATGAATAACCGAAAGGCGCTTTTGAAACTCGGCATCAACTTGAGAAAGAAATTCATTGCAATTATAAATCTTCGTTTGTCGTTGCTGCAAAAAAATAAAAATTATTAGTTGATATCTAGTGAAATATTTCAGCTTAGCTATTTACAGTGTATTTCGAGAACAAGCTTTTCGGAACCAGACTTAAAACAATAAACCACTTCTTATTGTACATTTAGGCCGAATAAGGCTCAACTTGGGACTTTACAGAAACTTATCAATATTGTCACCAGTTTGTCCTCCTCCTTCACCAGATTTCTTGATTCTGCTGGGTTTCTAGAATGTTTTTAGTTACGCAGCATACAGAGGTGGGCAAAGCGCAATTAGAAGCGCAAAGCGCAACTTCCGCAACCTCCGCAATTGCGTAAGTTGCGTTGCGCTTCAATTTTTTATTTTGAAACATTGCGGAAGTTGCGTTGCGGAATAAAGCCTTTAAAATTTGTTGCGCTTTAATTGCGCTGCGCTTTCAAATTTTTTTTCGGTTAAAAGCGCAATTCTATACATTGAACTTAATTTTGCTCTATTTCCATCGTAATATTGATAAATTTCGGGCTTGTTTAGCAAATTAGTCACTGTTTTTCAGTCTGAAATTGCAAAAAACGCAGTATTTGCGTTGTGTTGTGAAATTTCGATTGCGGAAGTTAGGTTGCGCTTTAACTTGGTACGAAAATACCGTTCCGCAATTGCGGAATTGCGTTGCGCTTCAACTGAATCAAAAAGTTCATTGCGGAAGTTGCGCTGCGCTTCAGAAAGCAGAAAAATTAAATTGCGCATTTTGCGCTGCGCTTTTGCTGGTTGAAAAGATCGTTGCGCTTTGTTGCGTTGCGCTTTTGATATAATGTTATTTGTGCCCACCTCTGGCAGCATATATCGCAGAAAACAAAAAGATTCTTCGGCATTTTTGCACGCACGTTTCTCACCCGATATTAAACCATGATTATAATCAATTTTCCCCCACAATATTAGTAAGATAAGTTTCATGAAAACAAAATATTTGGATACAAATATTTACCTCGTTAACAACGGTGAATGTCAGAGAAGTTCGGCTATGCAGGCAGTTGACAGCGACTTTCACGTGATCTGCTGTGAAGTTGACTTGAAGGGTACCGTCGTTGAAGTACATCGCAATGTATTGTTCGGTGCGACACCAAGTGAGCAAACGAGCATCTTCTGAAGCCTATAAATTAAAGACCAACGTTAAATATTTAACGAAATGTAAAAATTGACTCGACGTAAAATAAAGAAAGTCACCAGCACTCTAACATGATTAGTCATGCTCAAAATTAAATTTTCAGCTTTATACATTTTTGTTATTACTTATATCACGAAATGGTTGCATGATCAATTTTAATTGTTCCATGTATAATTGTGTATTTTCCACTCACGAGAAAACAGTGGTGGCACTTTTGGGACAATTTTTTTTTTCACGAATCAATTATTAGTTTTTGAATTTCAATTTCTCAACTTACCGATTCATGGAAGTTTTCCTCATTGCTCTGACATAGATTTTTGTTCATGTAGCTTGTAAAATTCATCAAAATAGACGAAAGTTTTGCCAGGCAAGGAGGAATGGCGTTTGCTGGAAACCGAATCGCTTTGGCATCTTCCGACGCGGCATACTCGATTACTCTAAACAGAAAAAAAGTCAGTTAACATATCTGCCTTCATTTCAAAGCTGGGACTGCTTTGATCATTTACGGGGTTGTTCAGTCTGCTACAGTTAATTTAGTGATGAATTGAAATGCAAACAGTTAATTTATTACCAAAATCGGTCATCTAAAGAAAACATTCTACAAAACCATCAATAGCCGTGATTATTTTTCAGTGCTAAAGAGAATTTTTTCGGTTGAAAGAAAAGTTTAACTGAACAAAAGAAAATGTGGACTTACTTTCCATCTTGGCTGAGAGAAATGTGCTTTCCATCGTTGAAGAGCACGCATATTTTTCCTGATGAAAGCTGATAACCGAAGCCATAGCGGTTTGAGTAGTCGACCCATTTGTTGACCCACGTTTTTGGTGTTTGATTCATCGATATCGTACATGAACTTGCTGTATTCTGATTTGAGTCTGAAGTTTTGGAAAACGCATTTCCTATATAAAAATAGAAAACTGTTTATAAATAGTACCAAACAAGATTTTCCAGATTACAAAGATCAATGTGCATTGCATTAATAGCTGATTTTAATCCGTTACGTCTCGTTAAAACGACATTGAAATTCACTTATTAAAACTTACTTAACTAGAGATAACGGTTTTACTGACCTTTTGCGGGGATCGCAGACTTCGAAATATCTTGGTTTTCATCAGTTTCTTTTTTAGGCGATGACTTTTTGCTGCTTTTTCTTTGAAACCGGCTTGTGATAGACTTGAATAGATTCTTGCTTGAATGAGACCAGAAAGACGCTCGGGAGTAATCCTGGCAACTTTTGTCGACCGTGGTTGATTTGTCGGATCGTTCGAGATGAGACGAACCGATTTGAGTGAGAGATTTTTCTTCGGAGGAATGGGATGATGTGATTTCGCCATCTTGTTGTTTGATTTCACTGTCACTTTTTAAAGTTGGAGTTGGTCGTTGAATCGAGCCCAGGTATTTGGAATGCTGAAAAACAACATAAATTCGTTAGGAGTTGTCTCGCCAAGCAAAAATGCAAAACAATGGTTGCATAGAGACACAAAACATGAGAACCCAGAAAGTAGTCTTACAGCTTCTATAGTGCTTCTTGGCAGTGGTACGTTTTTTTTGCTCGATATTTTCCCAGTTGGTCTAGTAAACTTCTCTTAACAGTTTAAACATTTTTCTACGCTCAACAAAATACTGTACATATATATGCCAACTTACTTTCTTGAAGAATTGGTGAGACGCGATATCTGACAGAGTTGGTCTTGATTTTGGTTTGGGACGAAGCATCCAAGTGATAAGATCAGTGGCTTCGGGAGATATTGTTGCTGGAACGCGGTAACTGTTTCTCAGTATGCAGCGATAAGTATCCTGAACAGAGGAGATATTGTTAACACCTTCGTTTTTCGAGAACTCTTCTTTTTCTTAATCCTTTTATCAAGTAAATAAAGCAATTACTTATTGTGCACCTCAGGTATTTTAAATTGGGTCTCTGTTGGAAGATAAAAGAACTGCTTTCAACCAAAATCTATCCATTTACGGATTACCACTTTATATTGCTAAATGGTTAACATTATCGTGGATAAAATCACAATTTGAAGAAACTTTCTACCTCGCATTGCAAGAGAACAAATCACGTGAGCGGAAATAAGCCTGTGTGATTGCATCAAAACTTTTGCAAAACCCACAATTAGGCTTTCCCAGAACTAAAAATATTCACTTGTGCGCCTTTGGTTAGCAGAAAATCTACTTTACAGCGTAAAATACTGCAATTATGTCTTGATATAACAAACTAAACATTTCAAATAATAAAGAATTGTTATTCGCTTACCCTTAAGCAAGCAGTTTCAAATGGTGGCTTTCCGACCAATAGTGTGAAAAACAAACATCCAAGGGCCCAAATGTCCGATTCGGGGCCATGACCTTCTCTCTGCAGCACTTCGGGGGCAATAAAATTGGGAGTTCCGCAAATTGTTCTAAACAGAATCACGATTAAATCAAACTTGTAAACAGCGAGAAACTTTTCGTGAGAATTAAGCGTAATTACATTCGGGCAAATTATACACACGGTTTTAATTAGCACTTAACTAAACTAATTAATTTCAGAGTTGTTTAATTGCTACTCACTTTTTTCGACCCCATTTTGTTCTAGTAGCGAGACCAAAATCTCCGATCTTGACATTCATCGAATCAGTGAGCAAAATGTTGCCCAGTTTCAAATCACGGTGAATGATTCCGTTGTCATGCAGATGGGCCAGGCCTGAAATAATCTGCCGCATGATGTTGCAAACCTCTTCCTCACTTAAGTGTTGTTTGCGGCGAAGATATTGAGCCAAGCTCTAAAAATGGGTCGTAGTTTTAGAATTAGTCATATGGAAATTTTTAAACCTTTCGTAAAATCTTGGATTTTTTTCTTAGCAAAACGCTAAACTAATTCAGCTACTCTAATTACCGTAGCAATGCAATTACTTAATTATCAAACATTTGATTTTTAGCGTTACATTACATATCAAATTGCTTTTACCTTCTTATTGCACAGTTCAAGCAAAATGCAGATGCAGTTTTTATCTTCAAAACTGTCCTCATATCCGATCACGTTTGGATGTCCGGAGACTTCTTTTAGGAGTTCAATTTCGATGTCGACTTTTTCTCGTTGATTATTGCGAGAAATTCGCGATTTGTCGATGATCTTGGCAGCCATGGGAGTGTTGAGGAACGCACTCCCCGACTTTGAACACATTTCAACTACTTCATACACGCGCGAGAATCCACCCTGGTTAAACATAGCTTGTTTAGTTTTGCGTAAAAATTTAACATTTTAGTAGTAGCAATTGCGTTTTCAAACCAAAGTTGCTAATGAACTAGCAGTACCAGTTAGTGCACCTTCTTTGCAGATAATCACTTTTTTTTCACGAATAAAATCAATTTTTTACACTTACTGATGTGAGAAATTAATAGCACACTTGTCGAATTACTGGATGTGTAGATTTTCACAATTTTTTTGCATTAAAAATTTACGGTGCAATCGAAAGACAAAGCTGGAAATATTCTTACTTTGCCAAGTAGTCGCTTCTTTTCAAATGTTCTGTTGTTGGCTTGATCATATAACCGTCGTCCACTTTCCATGGGGACATGGTCCGTTTTGGAAGAGGAAGCTACTCCACGGTTACGGTTCTTGTATAGGGTTGAAGTCGCAACGTTTTTCATGACATTCTCACTGAAGTTTGCTTGCTGATGCTGGACCAGGTGCGGATGGAAAGGGATTCTGTCCGCGATTTCTGGCGCCTGGATTTTCTTCAAATTTCCTTCAAACGGCGAACTTGCTCTTGATCTTCTTCGCTGTCCCTCATTTTCAGAGCAAGTGGAAGCAGCGGAAGAATAAGCAGAGGATGACGTTGTATTTGGGCTGACAGCTGGAACTCCACTGGAGCAAACAGAGCTTCTTCTTGATGTCGAGTAACTCTCACCAGTTGGTTCGTACACACCACTGTCTCTTTCAATCACAGCATTTTTCTTGTTAGCAAGAAAATATGGGGCTGTTGGTGTTGTCTTGACATTTGGACCGGATCGCAATTGCATCTTTTCTGCATACATTTCTTGCTTAGATCTACTAAGCGTGTCGTTAAAATAAATAAATAAATAAACAAACGCCTATCACCGTCGCTTACATCAAGTTTCTGTAAAGACAATAAATAGTTTTGAGATGCTTCATCTTAACTGCTTCTACACAGGTTAACTGCTATTTGTCGACCAGCTGCAATTTGCGCAAACAAATAAACAAATCCAGAATTTTGCCCGTTTGAATTTCTAGCTGTGTTGCAACAAACTCTGATTGAACTGCGTTATCTGCGTACCTCGTTGCGAAAAGTAACTTGTTTCCTTTTGCATGTTTGCTCAATGTAGTCTGGGGTCACACTTTGTTTGACGATGCTAGTCAAACAGTAACACCTTTTTTTTTGCTAACCTTGAAACTACCTTTTCTATAGATAACAATTTTGCGTGCTGGTATTTGCCATAAGCGTATGTGAATTGTGGTTGCTGGGCAATCGGCTTTATATATGACGAAAGAAAAAAGGTCTTTCTTCGTTTTTTAGGTATCTGTGGTTCAGCTTGGCGGCGCCTGGCATCCTTACAGAGATACGTGATGCTAATTAAAAATGAAAATGACAATGATAATGATTAGGTTGATATTTTTAATTTAAATAAATTGGTGATTGAATCCTTAGTTTCACACATAGCTCGTTGGTGGTATGCCGAAATTCGAAAGAAAATTTTACAATTGGTTACAAATTCTACGAATTTGAGCCGTAGTTAATTGAAAAATAATTTAATAAATCTTGAGTAATATCTGTTAAATGATCTGTATTGCGAATTTCTTCGACAGATGAAACGCATGGGGCAAAACATTGCACTGCACAAAGTGCACAGACATGCAATCGTACATCCTTTCAACAACAACATATGTGGCATACAGGTAGGATAGAAGACATACCACAAGCTTAACAGTTACGCATCGCTCCCAAAATCAGCAATAGCAAAAAAAATTGATTTACCTTTCTTTCCATGAAGTATGGATCTGGATTTCATTCAAAATTTCATCTTTTTTTGATTTGCTGGTCATACTAAACTTGAAGATGTGAGCACGAAAAAATTTTACATGCTTGCTTTTTGCGCGTTGTTGGGGCAGAAAATCAAAATTGGCTGGTGCAAACCTGCTCATTCAAAACTAATTATCAGCTTTAGTGACGTATTTATTCACGATTGCTGCGCTAATTGGTACAGAACTACTGCATTTGCATAAATTTGCTTTATCTTGTAGCCGTACGGGTACGAGATCAAGAGATAGCTTGAAACTATTTCTCCATCAACATTGTTTAAGTTTCTTCAGACACTTCAGTAGTAAACAAGTTGGGATTGGTTTTTGAAGCAAAAAATTCAAAACTAATTGGTTCAGCGTCTAAGCTAAACAGCAAAAAACGAGTGATTATCAAACAGACTGCAGTACTGTAACCAAAGGGCTCTGTTTCGGACGCCTCATTCTTGCAGATGGTGTCTGAAATCTGAAATAGCAAGCTTGTGGTTCGAATCTCGCTGTCGTTACTGTTCCACTTATGCACGTGAATATTTTTGCTACCTACTCGTATTTTGAAAATCTCTTCAAATGTCGTTGTTTAGTGTAGCTGTAGCCACTGTTTGTCAGATACTTAAGAATATTTTGCATTTATTTGTAATTTCACTTTTAACTCAACTACGCTGTAAACAATTACCAAATTAAGATGATCTTCTTGATTGCTATATTTTGTTCGAAAAGGAGAAAATGTCTCAACTAAAACACAACTTTTCAAAAATAGAGCAAAGTTTCACTGAACCGATTGTGCCGCTTTCAAAATCGGATATGTTGCTATATAAAGTTACAAAGTTCAATACTAAATTTCTGTAATAATGCAATGCAGTATATTAATATAAATCTCGCCAATTATATCATAATAAATGAATGAATGACTATCTCGGTACTATGAAACTTTTTGTGCCGATTATATGAGTTTGTTCTACGTCATAACTCACTGGTTAACTGTTGTGGCTCAAGTCTAAATGTGTTTTCATAAATTCTTGGATAAATAGAGATCATTGTTTTCTAGTTGCGTGTGGCTATATAAAAGTAAATTCTAGAGACCTGCCACAATGTGTCTTTACTCTTTATACTCTTACTTAACTACTTTTTGTACAAACATAGCCTTGTATCCTTTCACCAACTGTAGTTTTAAGTGAATGGAAAAAATTTGAGGAACGCCAAACTCTCGATGTGGATTGCGGTGAATAGGCAAGCGACTGTGTTGATAATATTTTGAAACGCTCCAGAGTCTTTTTTTTTTGTTGTTAAATGCTGTCTTCTATCTTCACTATTAGTGAAAACTGACTACTCTTTTTGAATTTCATGTATTTGTATCTGCTGAATGTTGACAATAGAAGTTTGTTTAGTGTGTTTACATTCCCGAAATCATAACTTCCTCAATCAGATTTTTGAAATTTGTTGAGGATCAAGTTGTCAAGCTTGTTTTCTGCAGTCTTGTCTTCATTCAAGTAATAGCCGTACATAAAAGTTAGAACGAACACCAAGTAGCTGATAAGTTTTACCATTTTACATACTTACAGTACATGCTTGTCTTTGGATTTTGGAAGTGATTTTCTTGAGCAACTTCAAGTTAAACTGTGATTTATCCAAGTGATCAGCGTAATTTGCTTTTAGGATGTTTAACTGCTTCCCGTTGGCGTTTTTAAAACTTGCCATTAATGTTGCGCCATTGCTTGTTTGTTCTATCGCACGACTTGGATTGGAATTATTGTTTCAGAGAAGTTTTTTGACCTTTGCAAAGTGAAAATTTGAAATTTTTGTTTTACTATTATTACTTTTGAGTGTTTTTTTGAAGAAAAAACTTTGTAAGACGTGAGGCTGCCACGTCTAGGTGGCATGATATATTGCTTGTTTTGCAATATGATTGGCAAGGATCGAATCGGTGTAACCAATTGCGTTAAAGCGTAAAGGAGCGAATTTTTGAGCAACATAAATTTTATCTTAGAAACATTTACAAATATTCTTATCAAAGTTTGGTCTAGTTTCTAATGTCACCGTATTTTTATGGGCTAAAAAGTACCTAGCGAATTGCCAACACGTCATCCTAGCTTGCTAGAATCCTAGAATGCTACCCTTAGCTTGCATACTTGCAGTTTTCCGAGTACAGAAAAGTAAACGAAATGTTGGTTCTTTATTTTCTCAAACTCAAGTAAATGTATTCGTTTATTAATATATTCCAGCTCTGTGAGCTATAACATTGCATTTTGATTTTGCTCTATCAGACTTAATTAAAACAATATGTTTTTACTAACGGCTGTAGTGTTGGAACTTCTATTAATGTGAGGATCTTGAAATGTACCGAAAAATGTTATGTAATCTAATGATTTTGTTCGTTTGCACCCTGATACTACAGCTGCATTTAAATCTTCAATTCTGCATATCAACTTATTTTCTCTGCAGGTAGAAGTATTTCAGTGCATTTTTTGTGGTTAGGTCTATTGTTTTGTCCCAAATAAGCAACCTAGTTAATTCTTTTTTCTGAAATAGCTTCTTAGACTGTTGGCATTTTTTTAAGTATTGGCACCTATTGGATAGACACCAGTCTAAGATTCAAGTGGTCTAATCAAGGGATATTGAAAATCAGTAACCACAAAGTCAACTGCATATGGGTAAATCGAAGTACTAATTACACATTTGTCCAAAAGTTTCATATATCTCGGACGTTTTGTCTCTGGCGAGTATCTCACCGAATTATTACGTATCCCGTCAATAGCCTCAAACATAATTTTGGAAATATACTGGTACAGAAATATACAGTGGTTGAGAATCCGTTAACGTTGCATTTGTTTACGTTCTTCACTCATATAAACAGATAAAGTACCTCTACAGGTCGAAAGTTTCAATTGATCTATAGTAGCTTTTTTTGCTCTTGTTGGTTATTTTTGGTTTCAAAAAAATAAGAAACTCCGAAAAATGCATCAATACGTATTTCGATTCTAAGCAGCAGCACAGGTGTATCTAGCCTTTTTTTTTTTTTTTTCATTTTAACCAATATTTTTTATTTACATCAAATCATGCGATGAGAGTGTGGTAATGATTACAGTGCATTCAAAAGCATTTATGCTTTCATTGCAATAGCGTGCCTTAAATTTTTGTTCAGTTTGCCATCTTTAGATGTACTCTTTTACGAAAGTTTGCAAGTTATTTACAGTTGGAGCATAAACTTTGTTCGTATTGATTATCCAGTTAATGTTAATCAATTTCTCTAAAAAGAATAAATACACTCAATTTTTTTTTCAATTTGGTCTGGAGCAAATCGATTGTCGCTTTTGGTCGATGTTTTTAAATTCTTTTTAATGTAAGTCGAAACATTCAAGACTATGGCGCATTAACATAAACCCATCACTTACAGTTATATCTTCACTTATAACAAGTCACCAGCATAATAAACTCTTATTTTCATTACTGCCATTATCATTAAATGCTAGGTTTGCTTTATATTTCATCTTCGTTAAATTGCATATTGCTAACAAAGAAAGTTCCAAATGACGGACCTTGTGGCACACCACATGTCTTTCAAAACACCACACCTTTTTCTGTCAGTAGTATTTTCATTCATCAGCCCATGTTTCATATACTCATTTCCAAAGATCAATACCTGCAGCCAAGTTCAACAAAAGTTTGCAGTAAAGAAAATTGTCAAGGCGTATTCCTCAATTATAACTTTTTGTTGTGATCTACATAGACAAACCAGCGTAGTCTGTGCGACTAATTTTAACCGGTTATTGGTATTTTTCAATTAAAAGTAAAAGATTTGCGAAAGTTTTTCACTCTATGGCGAGTCTTGTAATTTGCTCTTCAATAAGTCTGTTAAGACATTAGAACTTTAGCAATTAGGCACCCCTTTAATTAGCATGTTATGTGCGCTTTAATGTGACATATGTAATTACAAATATGGAAGCATATCTTTATAAATTGTAACCTGTTTTTTAGACGGGAGGGATAATAATTAATTTGTTCATCTGATATTTAAAAGAATATGGTTTAATATTTCCCATATAAGCCACTTCCTTTGTCTACACCTTGTCTATTGATTTATTTTCGCTGATTTTGCAAAAAATTAGTTGCTGCAATGCCATAGATATATATTTTTTGATATGTGCGGCAATAAATTTATTTAAATATCCGTTGGTTTTAAAAAGATCTTACTTTCTTATTTTAGGACATTGTAAATTTGGATTTGTGGTCATGGGCGTCGGCAAGGGGGGCCAAGGCCCCCCCTGGATTTTCACACTCTCTCTTAAACTTTCCAAATTTCAAAAATTCTTCCGTTTTTAGTAGTTAAAACTGGCTCCATTCTTGTTGCTCCCCTCTGAAAAATTTTCTGCCGACGCTTATGTTTGTAGTATGGAAAATATTTTACATCCATGAAGTAAACTGCTATTTAATTTGTCTCTTATAAGTTAAGTAAAGATAACCAGGGGAGTCATTAAGCAAAATGCATGCATCGCATGTCTACGATGTATTGGACTGTTTAAAACAAACAAAAGCTACGGCTTTGTTATTCTTGGAAAGCGTCGCACAATACGGCCCCAGAAATGCAGCCAAAGGGGGAAACATCACTTCGGAAAACATAGGCCGTGGGCTTAGGGTAGATCTATAGCTACCATTTACTGAAACTTTTTAGAAGTTTGGGTCAAAGTAAACAATAATGCAATACTTTTGCCGTAGTCGTAATGGTAGAACAATCAGCAATGATCAATTAAATTGTTACATGTTTTGGCACATTTGATCAAAAAAATTAGAACCAAAATTTATGAAACCACTTGGAATTAGAAAGGTTTTGATTTTATTCTTAAATATGATAAAATTGACAAAAAAGGAAAAGTTTCATTTGCAAAAAATTATTTTTTTAGTTTATTTCAGCCTTATTTTTGAAAGGTTGCCTTTTTCAAGGTCCACTTATTTAATAAAATTTAATTTACTCTGTTTTCAAACTCCCAAAATATTGTACGTATTCACCTAGTTTTGACTTGTTGTCTAATAGAAACATTAATTAAGTCGATGTTTTGACAGTTACTTACCGACAGCGTTTTCTTGTTCTCCTACTGATGAGGGGCTTAGTTTGGTAAACGTGTTTGCAGATTTTACTTTACATTGTCAAACATTGACAAAGTATTGGCAAAGTATAGGTATTATGAAACATGAAAACATGATGTTGAAAAAGAACAAGCTATTTTTGTTTGAAAGACTTACTTCTCGTACGGTCTGGCGTAAACACGGCTGCTTGTAGAAAACGTGGTTTTATATCTAGGTGATACCGGTGTTTATTATGTTAGAGTATAAGGTCAAGCCTCGCCCTAACCTACGTTGCTTTGATCGCTTGCGCGTCTAATCACGATCTTCCACTTTCCCAAGCCATTAATACTGGATGTTTTTGTTCCTTTCAAATATTGAAATTATTTTTACGCCAGATTTCCGAGCAGCGCTACGTGAAATTTGAATATTATTTTAAAAAAAGTAAACTTGATAAAAAACTATTTGTAACATTTTGCAATGACCCTAACTTTATACCGATTCGTAATAAAGAACAAACTCGCGTTTGATTCCCGGTTGATTCAAACCAAAGACTATAAAAATTGATATTCACAGCTTCCGTATTGGACGTTCAGAAATAAAAGGGACAGTGTGCAACTTCACCGTATGTGACAGCTTGACTCGAAGATTTGCTGTCTCTTGGCCAAGGCAACTTGCCGAATATATTACTATTACTGTAATACAATTTTATGTATGTCTTTTGCTGTAACTGCAGTATTAACTTAACTGGCAAAATGAGCGAAAAATAGCATTAGAAGAAAAAGGCTGGAAAAGTTTGTTCTACAGTTTCGCCACTGACTCTTCGACTGCTCTTCCTAAACCCAGGCTTGGATCTCTTTTTTGTACAAAATATCCACCTGGTAACTTGAATACTTTTTTGTGATATTTTTTTGCCCATTTGCCGAAATTTTGCAATTCGGTTTCAATATCTATCTAAGGTCAGCGCATCTGTCGTTCAACTCATTGTCAATAATGTTGCGCGATTTATGTTTCATTTGGCACTATTTTTTATTGCTTTGTTTGTACAAGTCTTAGTGTATTAATCAGCAACGCTTTCAAAAAATGTGCTTGCCACCACATTTTTCATGTAAACGAGACCTAATTTGATCATGCAAAATCACTATAAACTGAGTCGCCCAGATTTTTCTCATCGTAATAAAAATTCGCAAAAAATATGCAACCACAATATGCAGAGGTTAATGTCCTCTGCCACCGTACAGTGTGGTTTCACACAATTTCCTACATCACGAATAAGCCAAAAATCTTTTTGGCCAAACCTATACGATCGCTAAAAATATAAAAATCTGTTTGGGAGAAAAACAAATTAGACCAATCCTATTACTCAGGGTATCATCAATTTCTATGTTTTCAAAATAATGTACTTTACGTATATAATGACGTGGATCTGTGTCAAAATGTGGGCGTCCAAAATCTTCTGTCGCAAATTCGATTTGAATAGCATTTACCGACAAAAATTGTGGAGTGATTCGACTAATTAACTCAAAAATAACTAGTTATTAAACATCAAAATGAGTTTTATGAACGTCACAATACTTCAACACTATCCCGAATGCCTAACTAATCATACGTTAGCGAAAACAATATTATGCAGTACATCTAATTCTCGTTCAGTGTATCGATAGCTATATGATGGTAATTAAGGGCCCAGTTTGGACCCTTGCGGTCAAAATTCTCTAATCAACATCCTAGAACGAAGTAATTAATACAATTATTGCTATGCTTTTGGCATGTACATCGTGTTTGGTCAAAACTGTTATAGAAAAGTTTAGGATTGGACCTGGGTTGGCAGATCAAAGCGGCAATTATTGTTATTTATTGTTCAAATGCCTTTTAGGATTGCTAATTTTATTAATCAATGGTGTTTCATTTGATTCTCATGTCAAAATAAGACTGGGCCGGTCATTTTGTCTTGCGCGTAAACTTAACTTTTATCATTCCTTTTGCTTTAAATTTGTCCAAAATTTGAGTCGTTTTTTGTCATAAATCATTTGCTTAGATCAGGGATCGGCAACTTTTTCGTCTCGTGGCCACATTCAGACCCAGCAAGGTTCCAGAGGACCACCACCCTTCCAGCTGACCAAAATAAGGTATCCGCCTAAAAATTAGGCATTTTAATGGCGATGACCAAAAAAAAAAGGTCTTCGCCTGAAAATTAGGCATTTTACAGCCGATTCAATGGCGATGACCACAGGAAACAACATTTCGGCAGGGTTGTTGGTAAATTTCAGATCTTGGCAGGCCGTAGTTTACCGAACTTTGACTTCGATTATTCATTCAGAGCCAGTATGGTGAAGCAGGAGCATGTTATCAGGACTTTTTTTTTTGAGATACAGCACGTAGGATTCTCTGCAGAATGCTCTTCAATGAGTTGCAGATAGATACTCTTTTATTGAATCGAAGACCACTTCACTATAATTGGTGTTATTGTAGGCCTCTGCTGACACAGTCCGGATTCTTGACATATTTGGCTGACCCATTGGTTTCGATTGAGCTTGGTCCAGTTTAAAGTCAAATCAAATCTAAAGTCAATTTGTAAAAATATTTCTTCAAGATTTTTCGATCTTAATTTTGTTTAATTTAGCAATCTGTTAGTCAATTTTGTTATTAAGTTTGGACTCTATATCGGTCCTATATTACGCTTTTCTAGGTATCTTATCGCGACAGTTACTGAGCAAACGTAACTAGAATGTTAATTAGAAATGATTTAACGTCGCTCTTTGATAATTATCGCTTAATGGCACCTTTTTATTGGGATTTGAAATTTATTTTGAGCAAAGAGTTTCGCTTAGCGACAATTATTACGTTGATGGTGCGTGACAGACAGCGAAGTTTAGTAGATTGTTTCCTTTAAAACTGCTGAGTAAGTCGTAAAAATAGACCTTGAATTTATTGCAGCATTAAAATCTATGAAATAAAACTGTTAAATTTTATGTGGGATTATAAAATACGTTTTAAGCAATATGCTGAACTCACGCTATACTCTGAATTATAAATACCTACAGCAAACTACTCATAGAGTTGGACAAATTCAACATTCTTTTATGTTGGAAATTCAAAATCAAAAAATTTCAAAATTCAAAATTTAAAAAGTTCTACTCCAATCCATCCCATACTGCGAACTCATTAGCATTCTGCATAAGCCTTTACCTGATGATTCTGACTGAAGAAAACAAACGCATACCTTTAATTTACTATATTAGTATATATGAGATGCACTATGTAATACCTCTTGCACACTTACGGATTTTGGAAAGAAATTTATATTTGTATCATTTGATAGCAAGTTTTGTATTGCTTCAATTAACGAGTTGAATTAATCAGCCCTCTAATTTGTGTTTGATATAGCTGTTTGCAAAACCTTAACCAAATGCGTTTTGAATATTTTTCGAGCTGAATTCCTTCGTAAATTTTAACGATAAGAAAACGAAATTTGAAACCAAGTGCAAATAATGAAACTAAAACTTCAAAGTTTTGAAACCACAATGTAATATTTATTCACACAAATTGAAAAATAAACTAGATAGATTTGTTATTCTTGCACCTATATTTATGAATAGCAATTTTTGTTTGAAGTCGATTTCTTATGCGATTACATGCTTTTAGAAATAAAATTTTCTTTATTTATTGTGGAATTATAGTTTTTGTATACTGTGATTAATTGAAAAAAAAAAATGGAACAGACCAATTTGACGGACTAAGGCTCTTTTCGTTATTGCATGGTTTTTAAAACGAAGAAAGCTTAAAGATGCAGTATCAAAAAGTATTAATAATAATAAAAAAAAAGCGTAAATGCGAAAAAACGATTAAAGAAAAACAACAGCAAAATGGAAACGCTTCCCCAGTCCCGGCGCACTTTTCAAGATTCTGCGTAGTACAGAATCGCATCATTCTAATTGAATGTGCAATTTCAGAAAAGATACTGTACGCACTGGTGGTATTACCGCTTAAGTATCCATCAAGAAATGCACAAGCTTCAATTAATATTTTTCTTTTCGGATTTGCATTAATCTCTAGATCGTTCGCTTCAGGCGTTCTAGATCTGCATTGAATATTTTCAAAATATTTGTAAATATTTTCTCTATCGGTACTAAAACTTTAATCTACCAATGTTACTAATTGAACTTAAATTACCAGTAGATAAAGTGTATTTAACCTGCTAAAAAGTTTATAAATTTCTTTATCTCAAGTGTGTATGACTAACCACGAAAAGTTGCGATAAAATCGCTCTTCTTGGAATGGCTTAAGAATGTTTAAGGCGATGAGTTCGAATTTCAGCAATATGCACCACAATCGATATCGCTAGCCTAAATTTGGTAACCTCAGCTTTTCTTTTGTAACATTTACAATTTTTTTATACGTTATTGAGGAGTAATTTGTTTGTGGGCCACATTTTTCATTCAGAACCCCATATTGTTTTTTTTTATTTCAATATTTTGTTGTTACTATTTTTATTTAATGTGTAAACAGCACTAAAAAAATCGAAGTAGCAGTTTTACTTCAATGCACAAACTTTTTTCTTGACAAGTTTAACTATTTAACAAGCTATCCCGAAGTACGAATCTGTGTTCTCAAGATTGAGTTGACGTAAGACTCCACTCTACTGTCCTATAACGTTCAGCCCCAAAGACCACCTAAACTATCCCATTCTAAAGATTTAAAGCGACTTCAGAAATTAAATTTGCTGAACAAGATCAACAAAAAAATCACTAAGTACAGTAGATGACATATTTTTCACAACCGCATGTCGCTATTAAACACCAAAGTATTTATTATGAGTAGCCATGCTTTTAGATCAGGCAAGAGTTACAATCTAAAGAAGCTCTATAGCTGTTTCCAGCTTTTTTTAAATTTCTCCAAGGCCACTGGTCGGATTTATACCAATTACAATATTGCAAATATGGTGAATTTTGAATTATGTCTTGGAAACTTATCAAGCATTTACCCTTCATAGCGGAATTAAAAGCGATTTGGTTTCTAAGTATTTTATTTGATATATATTAATCGCAGTAAAATTTCGAATTAAAATATAATAGAAAAAGGTGTTGCCCAAATTTATCTTTTTTATTGTAAAAGCCTACGGCAACTTTGGATAAAACAATAATTGACTTTAGGTTTCAATTTTGAATTTTTTTGCTCTGACTAGACACAATTTTGTATCCGAAATAATCTTGTTTACTTTTACCGTTTTTTGCCACGTATTACTGTACGTTCACAGAAGATATCTTTATCACGATACAAATTACCTTAGTTTTAATGAGTTTATGTTGCTCAATTAGTTGCTAATTTCAATATCAAGCAAACGATCGCGCGATGATCTCTGCTGTATACGAGATTTTTGCGCTAAGTACTCTATTTTGGTAACAAACTTAATTGTCTAACAAAGATAGGTGGCTCAATTATAACGAAATGGCAGGTCGGTGAGCAGAAGATCGGCTTTAAGACTGAGTTGAATCAAAAAATTCCAAATGTATTTTCTTTTTCACTGCGAAGACGCTCTCAGTAATTACAATGGTTAAACATTACGCTTTGGTTTCGCGGAACAAATCATTTAGATTTGTAGTACTTGGTGATGCTTGCACTTAAGAAAATGTTTGGGGGTAATGTAACGTATTGCTGCCTTCTGTCCTTGTTTCAGCATCACCTTTAAATTGCGAAACGTGCCACTTTGCCGTTTCACCTAATTTACATATAGTTTCGCACTGTTTTGGTTTTTGTAATTGTTGCAAAGTTCTTTTGGCCAATCTCCTTTTTTAGTTAACTTTGCGCACTGAATGTATTACGTCACACTCACGTGATACTTTGGCCTGTCTCGCGAGTGTTGGTCGCTTTTAGTTTGGGAATTTCAGTTGTGCAGCAAACAGCTCACATTTTCTATCTCACTCTCTGAATTTTAATTTTGGAACAAGTTTATTATACCGGCAAAAATCTAGATTATGTTTTGTTGCCTGTTTGTCTCTGTTTTCAATAAAATCTGATAAAATACAGTTTTCACTGTATATTAGTGTTACTGAGGGCAGCCATGTCTGAGAAGTCTACGCTGGGCCAGTAAGCCGGAGTCAAGCAGGGCAACGAATATCCGTGTGGCTCCCCCGGGATATGATCCATCTTTCTAGTTGGAACAGTCCTTACCAAACAACGCTTCAACTTTTTGGTTTTAATTGATCAACAATTGACCAAGAAATCATGCATGGATAACACTTTCCAATTCTCTTCCATTAATATATGATAACGCGTCTTTACATTTAATTGAAATACAGCCAGAGTTGCTGTCAATTGGTTTTGAAGTACTGTAACTAGAGCGTACGAACAATGCATATCGTAAACATGGTTATAGTGCTACTTGAACAATTTTGAGGAATGAGAGTTGGACGAAACTTCGCAGAGATCGCACAGTCGGCCACACCCCAAGTTCAGGGCTATAGAGGTTGACGATCGAGAGGGAACAGTCAAAATAGCTCTTCGGAAAAACTTGGAAGCAGAATACTTGAGGAGGATAAGATTAGGATCCTCTATAGGGTGTCCTTTTGTCAACAGGCGCTGCAAGAAGAGTTTTCCTTACGAGTGATCGTGCTTATCATAAGGCTGCCATCATTATGATGAATGTCGGCAATAATATTGTTAACATTGCGTTTCTGAGCATGAAAATACTACGCAATCCTTAAATTCCTAAATTGCAATTTCAATATTTGAATTTATTTAGGATGGATATTTGGATCTTGCTATCGTGAGTTATCGCGAAAAATGTAATGACGAGAGCATTTTTTTTTTAATTTTTTTAATAAATAAATCAACTGAGGATTTACAACTCAACGAACTTAAATAGAACGGAAAGATGTGGGTGACTGGGAAGTGAGCTCGCGCTTTTCGAGTCTCCAGCCACCCGCGTATATGTCGAAGCAGGCGGCCTGCAGCCGTAATCGAACACGGGTCGCAGTATTGCTTTCGCAATAATAGGCGAGCAGTTTCGCTCGGCCATGCTGCTTACAAATGACGAGAGCATGATATGATTGGTTGTGAAAAGATGTGATGGGGACATCTAACGGCTAGTAAATCAAATCGCCTGAAATGGGTTGGTGTCGGTAGGTTTCCGCGATACTAATTAAGCAGAATTGCAAATAATATCACTCTGGTATTTTCTTGTTTCTTTAAAACTGCGTGAGATCATATGCTGGATCACTGCTGGTTGATCATTTTTGGACAGTACTCTTCCGATTTTATTTAATTGACCAAAAAATTTCGGACGATTTT